>CM062805.1:1205656637-1206108713 GCA_031772625.1 Pinus tabuliformis | reverse complement strand
TTATCCAAGAATCTTTTAGCTTCGTCCAGGAAGGGACAATGGTGGACGATGTGATCGCCTTCACATAGTTTGACAAAAGAAATTTACTTTCATTTCTGTCCAAATGCTTTGCTTTCACTAGTTGATGGTGTACTTTCAACATGATCCTCAAAGGTTGATGACAACGGATTGTGCAATCGAGGAGACCAGTCCCTTAAGATCTGAGGGATGCAAGGACAATCTCGATTATACTGGTCTCCTTTGCAAATGACACATGGAGGTTAGGCTTGGATGGTGCGGTGTGTGGATTTTCACTAGACGATGCCTGGTTACTCCTTTTCACCTTTGGCTCCTTCTTCTTCTCTTTCTTCTCCTTCCCCTTCCTCTCCTTCTTAGGTACTTGATTTTTGGCTCTACTAGCTTCATCAAGTTAAGAGGAAGGAGGAGAGGAGAATTGGACGAAGGAGAAGGTTGGGGGGTAGATTTAGTATCATCTAGTTGCTGACTTGATTATTCAAGAATCACGGTTTTCTGAATGGCGGAGGTCGAGAAGAGCCATATTGGCAAGCCAATCGTCAATCCTAGAAGCGACAATGTGGCCATATGAGGTGCACCAACATCTCCAAAACAGGAGAAAGGACTAGGATTTCCTCTAAGGGAAATCTTTGGTTTGTGGACTCCATTTTCCTCAACCTAAGACCAACACGGAATGGTGATATTATTCCGATTAAAATAAATTTTAGATGCTTTGACACAACTTGTTTTTTCAATTTTTAAGAGTCGAGAAAAAAAACAAGATGACTCTAGTCGGCTTCGATTTTTAATGAGCCTGAAGTGACAAGTGTTCAGATGGACCTTTTCCTTTAATGAGTTTGAAAAGGAACGAAAGAGACTACTCTGGAAATCTAGACAGAGGGATTACCAAACCAATCGCAAAATTGCAGAATACTTTTTATGGTATGACAGTCAATCATCCTGAATGTTGTGTTCAGTGCATTGCGATCGATAGGGCAGAAGACACGACTTCCTATGGATAAAGGATATAGCCTATTGTGGTCTCCCAATATATACTCGACGGTACATGGGAGCACAAGTCCATACTGGCACTTGTCATCTCAAAGAGGAGGAATCACCCAACCAACAATGAAAGCGACAGTTACCAGGCTTTACGATACCGAATACGTCTCTAGCTTAGACTTCTAGAAGTTGTGCTTTAGGTTCTAAAGCGTTTTTATGTTAATTGAATTTATTTTACAGTTGATCTTTCTTAAGAAATTTTCCTTTCAGGTTCACCGCGTGATGTAGATACACAATTCCTAAAATTCAATCTAAGATGATAAACAATCATTTAATCTTCTTTTTGCAATGAAAATCCTAGCTACTAAAGAAGAGAGATGATATTCTTTCAACGTAGAGTAGAGAGCACACACTAGATGCACTGTCCTAAATCAAACCAACAAGAATTCTAAATTCAAATGCACATGCATGTATTTGTTTTTAGCTTTCTTAATGTGTGAATGACAAGAAGAATGATAAGTACAAATCTGAATTATCTTTTCAAAACTGAAAGAGGTTTTTGAAGATAAGGTTATGTTGGAGAAAAAAATTCTCAAATTTTGGAAATTGGTTTCCAGTTTCTCGTAATCCGTGCCACAAAATCACCTCTAAAATAGAAAATCATTAAAAATTTAAATATGTGAAAATGAGTTGTAAAGATCTTGTCACATATCCCAATTCATGACACTTGTGAATAAACTCAAAGAGTTTTTTCTTATATGGCTTGTGATTAACAAAAATCTCCTTGGGGATTGCAAATTACTTTCCATCTGTTGTAAAATGGCACCATACTAAAATGACTAAAATAGTAAAATAAATGGAAATTTTTCTTTGTTTTAATGTAGGCTCCAAATATCAATGTATATCTCCCACATAGTAGCACCTGCGCATAAACTGAACAAGGTTTTTATTATTTGGTATGTGATGGACAAAAACCTCTTTCACTTTTGAAAAGTTCCTTACCATTATTTAAAAAATTAATCTTGTACTAAACTTGTCATTGTGTGTAGCAACTGACCTCAAAACATGCATCACCAAGAATCACTAATTCATTTTGATCATATCTTCTGACCCAGAAACTGGTTACAGGAGTGTGATATACCATTGGAAATATTTTTCCGAGCTTCTTCTGATGGAAATACTTACGATATGATTTCATTGAAGATCATGTGCAAAAAATCTCCAAAAACCAAACATAGTAAGAGCCCATTTTGATCCCTGGTGACAGGCTGTGGGGACTGGAAGTAACAGGTGGATTAAAAAGAATTTATGCAAACTTTTTTTTTTGACCTAAAGGAGCTACTGTAGTCAAGGTTGGATAGGTTTACTTGATTAAATAAAGCTAAGGACATTTCACTCGATTCATGTGCATTGTGGGAAACAAATAAGTATCATTTCTCTGTGTTTGAATATTGTTTTCCTTTATGTTATGAAATATCATATGTTTTTTCTTAAAAATCTTAAAAGCAAACAATGAATAATACCATCAAAATTAGCTTAAGTGCTCTATGTTTTAACTATTTTCTTACTTAATGTTTTCAACTAAATTGCTTAAGTTTGGGACTTCTTAATTGCTCCCTCACTTCTATAATTCATTCCTTCTATTGTCCCCTAGTACAGGATTCTTAATTGCCCTTACTATTTGCCAAACTTCTTTTCTTCATCTTAATCCTTGTTAAGCATTCCTCATTGCCCTTTGTCCTCGTTAAGAATTTCATCCATTGAAACATTTCAAATATGTCCCCGCTGTGCTGGTTTGACTTATGAACTCCTAACTCAACGATTAATTAAATCTTGTTAAATCTTTCCTATTTGACTCCGTAGCCCAATGGCCTGAATACCTTCTCTACCCATCTATTTCCTTAATTCTACCAAACAAAACAAAAATAATTTATTAAGCATTAATAACTAGCCTAATATCATATCAAAACAATGCTAAATTATAAAGAGAGAGCCCTCTCTGAGTGTAGATTGGCTAGCATCTGTACTTAAAAGATTGGTTCGTAGTTACCTTGAAGCCTTTCCTTCTTTTAAATAAATTCTAAGGAAAATCTAAGTGATAACGGAACTCATGCTTGCTAATGTTGCTTTTGGGGGACTTTCCCTTTCTAAAGAAAACAACATATTCATGTCTGATAGTATTTTTAGTGTTGTCTAGTAAGCCCCTTATCCCATATCCTATATCGCATATAATCTCTTCCAAGGGATTTTTCTAGGCACTAGCGCAAATTTTAGTCCCTTCCCCATAAGGCTAAAGACAAGGGGGTAGATGAAAAACTAGAAAAAATATTTACCTTACTACCAAGGACCAAAAAATAATAATAATATTATGATTATTATTATTGTTATTGTTGTTCTTAGTATTTAAAATCTCAAGGGAAGATAATATGCGTGAGATGTATTACTATTATATATTATTATTATTATTATTATTATTAATACCTACGAGTTTTTTTAATATGATTACATACAAAATAATGAGAAGGGAGATTGATAATAAGTTCAGGGTTAATGTCGTAAATTATGCCATTAAAGTTGTTACCTTGAAGGTCAACACCTAGTTTTACCTCGGCGTATGCATCAAGCTACTGGACTTCCAGTGGAGAATCTGAGGATGAAGAGGAGGGGAACACATGAGGGAAAGGTTGCAACACAGATGGGGAGGGTCAATTAGAATGATCATAGTGCAACGAGGGGATGAACAAAGGTGAGGAGCATTGATTGTCGATGATATGATTTGTATGAATTCATGACCATAGGAATAGGGTTCTAATATAAAAGAAGTCATGATAGGAAGACAAATCTGATCTGCAGGTGGTCACGTCAGGATGGTAGGAAGAGGGAAATGTTGTGAAGTCACGGTTCGAGAGGCAAACATAAGGCATCACAATAACTTCTAAAGAATCGACGAAGGAGGATCCATCCTTGGAAAGAAATGAATCCATTGTTTCTTCTATTGAGCGATCAATAAAATGACTCCATTATCAAACTTGAATGGGGGAGGAAGGAAGTGAAAGAGGTTGAACACTGGAATGCATATGATCATTGTAACAAATAGCAAAACAAGCTCTAGATTCATTACGATGAGCCTCCTGATCTTGAACAACAATCTCATTGCTCTCAATCAAAGGGAGGTATACTGATCACATTCAAGGGAATCGAAGCTGCTAATTAATGAACTGAGAGCAAAAATTTGGTTTATATTGACCCTACTCTTGGAAGAAAAACTAGAAAATTCAAACAGACCTCCACTAGGGGAAGACTTTTCTGCAAACTTCAAAAACTTATTTTCCTACATTCCCAAAAGACAATGTCAAATGAAATTTTCTCATATCTTTTGTCTCTCAATATTTATGTAAAAAGGAAACATTAGAAGGATTGAATAACACACACAAGGAAAAAAAGGTTGAAGTTAGACTATTATCTTTCGATGCTTCTCAGAAGTTTCATTGTTTTAACTATATTTTTTAGATGTAGGGCTTTGTAATGGTTGGGTAAATGAATTTCCTAGTGTCCTAAAATATGAAATATCGAGAGGAATGGTGAGGAAGGAAGAAAGTGCTTACCATTCCAATTACAATTCCTCTAACAATACTCAAAAATGTTTATGATGTGTGGATCTTACTCCTCATTACAAAAATCTTGTTCAACATCCAGGTTTTTATACTTACACATTACTTAAATCTCTATCCTACAAATGTTCAACAAATTTTGAATTTACAGATCACCAAAAATTAGATCCAATGGTCTTAGAAAATGTTTATTTTATATTGAATTCTATCCATACTATTGTTAAAGGTCTGACTTAGTTAAATTTTTTGATTCACAAACTAAGGTTTCTTTTGCATTACTTCACAAAATAAGGTTGAAGCCTATTTCTCAACATTTAAGTAATTCCTCCATTCATTTATATACCTCTATTTATATATATATTGACCTAATATCAGTTATACAAACATCAATTAACCTACAAAAATCACTCAATTTCTTTCAATGTCCACTTCTGGTAGCATCTGTGTTGAGCTAATTTTTGATAGCTTGGAATCACATGAAGTGCATTTTCCGAATCTTTTATGTATATTATTGAAATAGTGGATAATTTTTTTTCCTTTGCCCTTTAGTTAATTTAGTATGGAAAGAAATATCACAGTTTACTAGTCATGAAAAAATCAATGGGATAAGGAATTCTTGGCGAAGTGTTTAGAACATTGGTGTCTTGAAAATTCTATTGTGAGTCACAAGGCTTCTCCTCGATTTTTTTTGGTGATCTAACTACCAAGGAACAAATCTCCATTCTAGGGAATATATACACATCCAAGCAAGTGTCCCATCAAATCAGGAATGCTTATGGGGACACAAGAAAATTTCAACTGCCAATGCTAAAAGGGTTTTAATTGAACCTGCGGTTGACTATTTAGTGGCCTGGGGCTATTTTCATGGAGCTTGAGTCTTGACAAGGGACCCTGTATTATTTTGGTTCTCATTGCATTTTATTTATATCACTTTCCCACTAAAATAGCTCCGTGAATTTTAATCAAATATTTGAGTTCAATATTTTTCTAGTTCAAGTGTTGGTGTATTTCCCATTGCTGTTATATATCATTTTAGAGCTTATTGCAAGAGAGCCTAGAGAGCACAGTTCCCCTTGCAATCATGATAGAACTTCTTAGTAACATGTTGAATTATTAGCCATAGAACAATAATTTTTTCCCCAGTGGATTTTTCCTTAGATAAGTAAAATGAGCATCGAGTCTATTTGCAGGTGTGCATTGTCAAATGAATTTCCTGCTTTGTGGCTTTCAACTGTGTAGGAGGTATTCCACTATGAATAATTTTTTATTTAAAAAACACTTTTATCTATGTAAGTTTGGTAGAGATATTGTAATATCATGTTTAACATTTTGACTTGGTCAAAATAAAATTAAAATAAAATTAAAGAGATTTGATTGCGCTTGGCACTTAGTAGATCTGTAATTAAAATGGATCTAGGCTGGTAGTAAACTTTACAGGACCACTGTGATGTTGATTAAGCATCATAGGAAGAAGATTCTACGTAACCTTCTTATGAGGTCAAAAACTTCCTATACAAGTGTTTAAACATTCATGTTAAATCTCTTTGGGAGAACCTACAATTTTTAGGCTAGAGAATTTATGCTTCATTAATGGAGGCATTCAGGAGGTCCATTTTTGTTCAGTGCATGTCCAAAACAATTGATAGCGGGATCCCTATACCTCCAAAACCATTACACGTGCAAGATCATATCTAGGATTTGGATAAAAAGAGGCATGATGGTTGTTACAATATTACATGTTCATATAAACATTCATGTGCAATTATGCATCATTATCACTCGGTATTAAGTGTTAAAAAATTCAATATATTTTGGATGAAATATGTATTTTGAATGCCCCAATATAGAATTTTGGTGAAGGGCCCATATCCACTTGTAGTTAGTCTCAAATTTGATCCCTACAATGCATGTGCATTGCTACAATGTCATAGAAAGCTCCATGGATTGAAATTCTACCAATAGCATGGGTACTTTCCTCTGTTCCATCCATATTTGAGCACTTGAAACATGTTATATAATTGATAGCACAATGGCTGCAATTGTTACCCATAAATGACATTCAGGACATTATGAGGGCAAGCATGCATCATATAAATTCTCATCGAGATGAAAATGTTGTCCTCAATGCATAGAAGAGAGCACAATATTCTTGCACGAATACAACTGTTCTTATTAATGTGCATGAAATTAGAGAATGAATCTATTTCATTATTTCAAGCTCTAATGTTTCCATTTTGAATCAAAATATGTTTTGATTTGTATTACATTATGAGGGATTACCCAAGCTTTGTTAATCTGGAAACTGGCTTCGAGATGCAAGTCCCTAGGTTCAATTGGGTTGATGTGATAAGAATCTTTTGTGAGGTCCAACACTAACATTTTCTTTTGTATATTTCATAAAGTTATTATTTTAAATTTAACAACTTACTATGTGGGTGTCTATATAATATAGGTACTGAATTCTTTTTATCCTTAGCTAGTATTGTAGATGAATTGTTGATCCAAAATCAAGAAAGGTATTACAAACTGTCTATGAAGTTTCCTATGTTACTTAGTGAAATGGATCGAAAATATTGTGAATAAGACAGACACTTAAACAATTATAAAACACAATCAAAACACATTAACACAACCAAAATTGATAAAGGAGTTCAGTAGACTTCCTCGCTATGTCTCCTAGTCCTAGCTTCTAGTGTTGATCTCTTTATTATGTATTCAAATAGTTATTACAGGTGTGAGTTCAAAAACAAAGTCGTAACATGAATATGGATCTCACCATTGTGTTCTGCTCGAATCTATGAGTTGAAACGAGTATACATTTGATCGTACTAGTGAAGATGACCTCCAGGCCCCCTAGAATGGTTCACAATACACTCCTTTGTCAACTTTATTATGTTATGGGGTTTATATAACACGTACAGTTACAAATTTTAATAAACGTGCAACAATATGTTTATAATAGAAACAAACCATAAATGAAAGGACTGGTGGGCGCAGGGTGGACCCCGACCATCCGACCTTCCCCTGGCACTGATCCCTAGAATAAACCATCTAATGGCTATCACCTCTTACTCATCAACTGATTTGGACATTCCACACTCTTGATCTTCCCTATGGGATACTACGGTTGTCGTACGGTACATTTATTAATTCTCCCAATGGAACGCAAGGAAATGATTTTCAGGACACTATGTTTCAAGCGCTAAGTGGAATCCTGTGCTCTTAGTTGAAAACTGCTTTGTGCCTTGAAGGCACGTGATAAACCATTTCCTACTCTCCTCTCAAAACTCAAAGAGTTTAAATTCTTCTTCATAACTTTATCGCATCCATTTTCCAGGATAACCTGCCTACATGTTTCGATGTGATATGCGTCAATCTCCTTTGATCAGACGATCTTCGATCTTGATCGTTGTTATCGGGAAAACTAGTGTCCACTTAGAGCTACTAGTCCCACAAAGATGGGTAGCTATCTTAGAAAAAACAAACTAAAGTTACTTGCATTTTCCTTTATGAAAGATAGATGAGAAAGAAGCAGAGAGTACCAAACTTAGTGTTGCTCTTGGCTCTTTTCTTGTTTCCTTTCCCCTTTGATAGAAATCCACCACTCTTTCTCACTTGTCTTGCTTCAAAGAACACCTGTGGAGGCAAATTAGCATGATACCATCAAAGCATAGATATCTATAACTATAAACAATATAGGATCAGATATATATTAACCATACAAATCCATATATCAAGACAAGATTCAGAGATACACAAACATATGGAGGAAAACTCAGATAGATTTATTGATAGAAGTAGTAGAAGAGAGGATTACAACCCATTGGTCTAACCCAGTGCCATCCTCCCATCATGAAAGCCCTATTTACCTGATGAAAAGCTTAGATCACCCAACAATACAATGTTACAAAGAGAAACCAACAACACTTTCTTACAAAATACAAGATTCAATACTTTGGATCTCTAGGATGAGGGATCCATATATACATGTTTGTAGGTGGGTGAGTCAGCTTCTGGAATTGAGATTACTGTCCTATCTCTAACAGTTCTTGGTTCCACTTGGAGATCCATGATCTCTTACTCATCCCTAGGCGAATTCATAGAGGCAAGTGTCAAATGGGAAGTTTCTAGAAGATTCTTTGGGTTTCCACCTAGCCAACTTCCTCTTCCATTTGTCTGCTCTCACTCATCACACCCTATAGAAGGGATTTTCAGTATGCATCACACTTTTTGCATGTGGCAGGTGAGATGCATTGCACCCTTAGCACTGAGCAGTTTGTATGGTCCAGTTTTGACCAATTCTTAGTAGTTTTTTAGGGAGAACTTCTGGGAGATGATGTAATCAGTTCACCTTGCTCCTTTAGGGTATGAAACGACACTTTTAGGGACTTAGAAGCCCTTAGTTTATCGACATATGTGATTGGGGTTGCAGTGCCCAAATATGTCTATAATAGTTTCCCCCTAAAGCATGATGTCGTAAATCTTCAGATGTTGGGTGAAATGCTTTACCATGAGGATCCAAGGTTTTTCGAATTGGAAGGTGACCTATAATAAGATACAATACAATACATTATCTTCATAATATTTTCATGATCTAGCTAAGGCAGGCATTCCCATGCTCAGCTTGATAAATTCATTTTCATGTACATAGGACAGACAACCATCTGTGTCGCATATTGATGATTCTGGTAGAGCCATCATCCTTTGGCTTAGATGATTATCTATGCAGCAATGATGTACATTTGATGTTTTTATTTTCTTGAATGTATTGTAGCCCGGATGGATGAAACTACATCCGGGGTCTTCAAAACTCATTCAATCTTTGCCCAAAGTACAAGTCGATCCATGTGAAAAGATGTTCTAGCGTCGAACATGGAAAGACATCGCCTGATTACCAGCCAATGATGTAAGCTCTTAACAGGCGCGAGAGAAATCATCGATAATGATAATGACCCTCAAGGTACTGTAGTACAATTCATGTGGTGTGAATACATGAGTGAATGTCGAACACCACGCAAAATATTTCGGTCGAATGCCATTAATGTAAACCTGTCGCCGGAAGTGAGAAACTTGCCATTGAGGCATGTAAGCTTCAAAGTACTGAAAGGGTTGTTCCTATGTTGATTTCTTGGATAATGAGCTGATGTCAACAAGAAATGAGTTGTCGTATGATGGCATTAATGAATCCCACATCTACGACATGGAATGGAGCAAATGATTTTGTGGAGGTGAAAATGATCTGATGATACAAGGTTCATGGTGGCGGTCATGAATGAATGAAGTGTAAAGGTATTGCAGTGAATGAGACACAAGCTGGGTCGGTGAATTCTCTGAGTGACTTCTCTTGAACATATTGGAGACATTGAAATGGATTGGTAGTGTTAACCCAAAAAAGGGATGGTACGGTGGACCAATGGTGATATGACCGGTGAAGGGAATAACCCAACCTGACTCAATCATGGTGACAGACTGAAAGTGTCATGTTCAAGACTGACTTGCTACCAATAATGTTTCTTCAAGTTTTCTTCCCAATTTTCCCCGGTCATTTCTGACCAGTACCTCTTTATTTTTGTCAAGCTTGAGGAGGATAGCATATGCTTGTTTTATAGGCTCTTACTCATGATTGCACAAGTGGTGACTTGTTATCACCAGCACCTTTAGACTAGGGTGCCCCCTTGCATTTTGAGTTTTTGCATCATATGACTGATTTTCTCTTGGACACATAACACTATGTACAAACTATAAATAGTTATATATATTTTTATATTGAGAGCTTTATTTTGGTTAAGTTATATGATCCTGATGCAGACATTGAGGAAATGCTTTTCTTTTATCAATGTTGCAAATTTCTATCCAACACATAATTTGCTAATGAATTAGTTAATGTGTTTAAGTTTCTGGAAATGTGTTGATATTGAATAGAATCAAACTACCTTTCCAAAATCTTGACCCTTAGGAACATACGATAGATAGCTGGATTCCGAATTGAATAGATGCTGGTAAGTTGTAGAATTACGAGTTGTGAGTCTAGCCTAATGACAAAAAGGCATATGCCATGTGTGATGGCATCAGAGAGGAGTTCTATCAACGCGTTGTATTCAACGATGTTGTTCGTTGATCGACCAATGCATACCCCTTTGAAACTCACTAACTCGCCGCTTGGATCAAAGATGGCTTAGGCTGCAAAAGATAGGTTCTGCGTACTATGATTTGCTCCATCAGCGTATCCGACAAATGATTCCAATAGGTTTGACATCTGCAACAAAATGCAAAAGTGGATTACCTAACCAAAACAATCACTATTAATGAAAACAAAAATGTAACAAAAGCATATGAAGAGGTTACTATGTTGAGTCAAGCATAGTAACGCTTAAGGTACAACCCATTTCAGGGTTGTGACAGTGGAATCCCATCATAATCTACTAGATCATAGGCTCATTTTTCTAATACATGCTTAACAATATAGGGACCCATCTACAAAGACTGGGACTTACCTGCTCCCAATTTATTGAATTCCTGGTCGTAAAGTAAGACCAGGTCACCTTCTGAGAAGACATGTGGTTTGACATTCTTGTCAAACTGTGCCTTGACTCATTTCTTATGTGCTTCATTAGCCAAGGCGGCGTCACGACGGGTTTCATCCAGTTGGATTAATTCGAAGAAACGAGCCTCCTGCTCTGATGTTCTAGGGAGAAGGTCGACTGCGAGCTTGAGGGATGAAATTTCGCACTGAACTGGTAAGATTTCTTCCAGGCCATAGACCAACTGAAAGGGTGTAAACCTAGTCACATTTCTCACTGATGTTCGGTATGCCCATAAGGCTAAGTACAGGTTTAGGTTCCAACTCCGTGTATGGACTCCAATCATCCTTTGCAGCATGCGCTTCAGGACTTTGTTGATCACCTCAACTTGCCCGTTAGCTTGTAGATAATATGGAGTAGAGCTATCATGGGACAGTCCTAATTTGGCAACCAACTCAACCATCATGTGATTGTGGAAATGCGATCCATGATCTATGACTATAGCTTGTGGAACACCGAATCTGGAGACTACATGATTGAAAAAGAAAAGAGCAGTCATTTCGCCGTTGTTGTTTAATGTAGGCATCGGTTCGGCCCATTTCGTAAAATAGTCAACTATGACTATGATATACCCATGCCCCCCGGTCAAGGTCAGGTTACATGTCATGAAATATATGCCCCATTTGGCGAATGGACCAACAACAAGTACTGACTGTAGAGGTGTGGGTGGTATTTTGGTTTTGCGGTCGAAGATTTGACAAGCATGGCAACTTCTGGCTGCGGTTATGCAATCCTTGAACATTGTTGGCCAAAAGTATCCTGCACATGAAATATTTTTTGCCGTAGCATAACCAGATTGATGCCCCCCACGTGCGCCTGAATGACAATCATTCAGGATTTTTTTGGCCTCCTCATAGGTGAGGCACCTTCACAGAACTGTATCAATACCACGACGGTAAAGAGTATGACCGATGATCATGTAGTATTTTGCTTAGTATTGAGTACGTTGTTGTTCTGAGCGAGAAGTATTAGACCTATATGTTTGGGTTTGGAGATACATGATTATATCTCCATACCACGGATCACTTGAAAATATCAGAAACAAAGATTCATGCACGATTGTTTCTTTGGATGTTGAATCGTTGGACGATGACGGGAAGTCACATAGTAACTCTGTGAAAACTAGAGCTTTCTTTGATTTGGATTTTACGAATTCCACATCAAACTCTTGAAAAATTTCTATCCACTTTGAATATTTTCCCCCAAGCAACTGTCATGACAAGATATAAGTCATGGGGTTGCAATCTGACAAAATGGCAGTTTTTGAAAGAGGACATAGTGTCGAAATATCTTTACTGCTTGAACAGCTGCGAGAGCCAACTTTTCAACATAGGAGTATTTGTTTTCTGTATCATTTAATTTTTGACTTAAATAATAGATAGGATGTTAGATTCCATTGTCTTCTTGAGCTAAAACCATTGCGATAGTTGTATCTGCCGCAGCCAGATACAAGTTAAAGTCTTTTTGATAATCAGGAGCGTACATTAATGATGCTTGTATTAGGGATTCCTTTAGAGCATCAAAGGAAGCTTGCGCAACCTGATCCCAGTTGAAGGGTACTTATTTCTTCAACATATGCATATAACCTTGAGCAAGTTCGATGTAATTTGGAATGAACCTCCTCAAAAAGTTTGCTTTCCCTTGGAGTTTCTGAATCTGAAGCAAATTTGAAGGTGGAGGAAGATCGATGATTGCCTGAACCTTACACTGGTCGAGGCAAATCCCATCCTTTGAAACTACAAAGCCAAGTAAACTTCCAGAACCAACACAAAACACACACTTGTGCGGATTGAGTCATATCTTGTAGTATCGGCAATGTAGAAATATTGTTCTCAAATGTTGCATATGATCGGTCTGCTTTTGCGAATGAGATGGAAGATCATCAAGGTATGGTTGAATGATGTTCTTGATGTCATGGAAGGCATAACTCATTGCCCTCTGAAAGGTTGCCCTTGCATTCTTTAAACCAAAAGGTAGCTTGCGGTACACGAATGTGCCCCACAGACAATTAAATGCAGTCTTTGAATAGTCCTGTGGGCGGATATTTATT
Organism: Pinus tabuliformis; assembly: GCA_031772625.1. NCBI lineage: Eukaryota > Viridiplantae > Streptophyta > Pinopsida > Pinales > Pinaceae > Pinus > Pinus tabuliformis. Next base: position 1,206,095,475 of record CM062805.1, on the reverse strand, counting down.
TGATTATACCCAGAAAATCCATCCATAAACGAAAAGATTTTGCATCTGGCACATTCATCAATTATCTGGTCGATGAAGCGTGTAGGGTAGCTGTCCTTTGGACAAGCTTGATTTACATCCCTATAATAGACACACACTCTAATCATTCCTTGATTTTTCATCGCAGGAACAATGTTTGGTACCCAATTAGTTAGAGGAACTGGGTAAATGAAACCATCATGGAGAAGTTTTTCAACTTCTGCCTTGATGGCAGTGGCTTTCTTCGGGTGCACCTATCGAAGTCATTATCATACTGGTTTGACATCTGGATACATCTTAATTTCATGTTCAATTATGCTCAAGTCAATGCCTAGCATTTCTTCATATGACCATGCAAAGACATCTCTAAACCCGTGAAAGAGAGCATAATATACTTCTAGTTCTGAAGAAGAACAAGATTTGCTGACATGAATATTCTCTAAAACATCTGGTTTGATTGAGATATTTATGGCTATAGTTTCTTCAATATTTGACACATTTCGCTCGGAATCCACTGTATTTATAGTACTTGATAGAAAATTAAAAATTGAAGGATGATTAAGGTCACTGGAGCAATCTTCGTTGTAATCCAAAAGATGGGAACGATGGTGGTGATCCTCCCATGGTGCCCCCTCCATCATCATTGACTGAACAATTCCTTCGTCTGTAGAATGTACATGCGACCAAGGATCTGAAGAGGTACCATATTCCTTAGACCTATCTACACAAATGCTTGATGAGCGTTGATTTGGGTTTTCCTCCCATGCCGAGAACATTGATTGCTACAATATTTCTATTGGGCTTGGAGGCAATACTTGGTGATGATCCATGCTAACATCATGTTCAGACATATTCTAAATAGAAGATACCATATTGTAGGTTCCCACTATGGGCACTTCCATCAGATTGTTTGGAGGCGGTAGGGCAAAAGTACCCATCAATGTAGGGTCTTTTAGTAGGCCTACTCCGATATTTTGAAGTAACTGAGAGCTTCCGTGGATCATGAGGATGCTTCCCGTAACTTGTGAACTATTGCGGAGAAAGGTTTATTGGTTGACGATTGTAGGTCCTCCTTGAAAAGGAAATGAAATCTTTCTAAAGTATGTTGACACAACAGTGGTGGCCTTCCCAGTAGGATGTTGTAATCGAGGTTTCCATTGATAACATCAACATCAATTTCTACAGTTTTTCCGCCTAGCTCAACTTGCAAGTTACTTAAAATCCCGTACGGAGTGTATGTCCGTCCATCAAATGCTTTTAATGTCATTGGCGATCGCGACAAGGGTGGTGAGCCTAAAGTTTTCCAACAACTCATTGACATAATACATGTAGATTCCCCCTCATCAATAATTGTTCGATGAACTATTTTACTGAGGGCTTTCACTTGAATGAGGAAAGCGAGTGTGGAGTACTAAAAAGGTATGTTTTTAATGATCATTTCAGTGGCTTTTCAGTGGGACTTGTGAATCTTTTACATCATGAATGTGGAAAATAATAGAGAATTATGATAAAATATGTGGAATTAGTATGCAAGACTTAACCGCTGATAGTTGTCATTCTCTTGTGCAGGAAAGGGTAAAAACGAGGAGTTGTTGTTCCAAAGAAAAAGAAAAGAATAGGGTAACTGTTGTCCCTTTGACGAAGGACCGAGTGCAAACGAGGCTAAGCAGGTTGAAGCAAATCGGTCCGGAAAAGGGGGAGAAGGCACCAGCTCGACGGAGGAGAAAAGAAGTGATTAAGGATTAATAGTTTGGCGAATCCCTCAGGATCTTCGATCCTGAGGGATCGTTGCTTTATTTATCTTATTGCTTAGACATCTTTGCCATTACCCTTATATAAAGGGACGGAACTGCTAGTCTTGGGGACGATGCTTTTATGTAGCTTTTTGTTAAAGATTGAACTTTGATCATCGAGTCTCATTGAACTTGGCTCATTTTACTTTCTGTTTTATGCATTAATATAAACTTGGTTATTATCTTATTTCTACGTCTAGATTAACTTAAAGTGGTGTACCCTTGAGGCTAAGGGCCCGGCCCAGGAGGACACTTGCTTCTGTATCACTACAATTTGATTTCTATGTGGTTTTCTTCTCGTCATTAGTTAGTATTCTGATATGCTTTATAAGTTACATCATATTCTCTGTTAAGATCCGTTCATTAAGGTTCTTTATATTGACTTTGGATTATACCATCAATACTTTCAGAGTTGATTCAATATTATTAGACTTAATTGAACATTGTTAACATTTTGTTACGGGGCTTTTATGTTGTGTATTTGTGTTAAGGAAATTACCTGAAATATGTGTTCTTTATGATTCAGGATTCATTCTATTCCATTTTGAAACACAGTTGTAATTCCTGTTGATGATTGGTATTAAATCAGATTACTTTTCCAGAGTGTTGTGTGTGTATGATTTCCACATGCTATTCCATAATTAGTAATTAATGTTGTTCCATTAGTTGGTTGTGTGATTTTCTTGGAGAATGAAAGATTGGAGTTTTGATTACAATGAGTGCATTTGAGTTGACAGGATAAAGTTTGATTATTGCTCGCGAGGTTTAGTTATACGATTGTTGTTCCATTTCAGAATTGTTGTTCCATTTTAAGCATTGTTGTTCCATTCTAGATTTGCTGTTCAATTTCCTATTTGTCGTTCCATTTTTATCTGTTGTTTCATTTACTCGCATTTGGTGTGAGAGACGATCTGTGGCTGTAGTGAGCCTCGGCATTTACTGCCTCGCTCCCAGACCCGTGGTCCATGCTCTAATTTCCTTTCCATCAGTTCCAAAGGGATGGGCTATTGCTGTCGAACCCTTGACTGATAAAGTTGCGTAGCTTTAAGAGTGTGTGCTTTAGTCATTTGAAGTAATTTAGTCATAGACAAGCATCAGTTTATTCTTGTATTTTTGTAGAACACTGTACTACTAGCATTACTCTGACAAATAGCCTCAGATTGAGTCACTCTTTGAAATAACAAAACACTCCCGGATTGACATATTAATGTGAGGTAATTAGAGGTGAAAGAGACCCTTTTTATATCTCTACATTTTGGCGTCGTTGCCGGGGAAAGAGTGTAGCCATTTGTCTTTTTCAGAGTAGTGTACGAACCTGCTAGGGAAGAGTTGGATCTTAAAAACGAAAGGTAAAAACCTGCGTGCGGAGCATGTAAAAGCCCTGCTCCACTGTCCGATTTCCTAACAGATTTGCTCTTGCTTTGTTTGAATAGAATTTAGCAGTTCATTTGAGTGCATGACTAAGCAGAGAAAACCAGAAAAGAATATTAAGCTTCCATCCAAACCCGAAAAAGATAAGGGGCCGGTGACCCTTGTCCGAACAACTTTCATAGACGAAATCTATAAGAAAACAGAATCTCAGCGATCAGTAGGTCCCAGAAAAATCATTTCTAAATAGCCTACTAGTTCCCTTTAGGCCACAGGATCACCATCTGTAGCCTTCGCTGAGGTGCATAGTCAAACTGAAGAGCAGGACTTTTAGGAAATTGAAAATTCTACTCCAGAACTATTGTAGCAAGGGAATTTCAGCAACTTTTGTGAAGGAGAAGGAGAAACAGGGGAAACCGAGGAACCAAAATCTCCCATTGGAACAGATCAGCCATTAAACAGCCCAGATAATGGGAGCACTGCGAAAATCATTGTTGAAGGAATCCAATCTCCTCAGACATTAGGTATTCCTCTTATCCCAGATAAAGGAAGTGCCATTAAAACTATCCCTGCTAAAATCGTTCCCTCTCAACCTAGGAATACCCTCCTAGATATCCCAGAAGGTTATTGGCATATATTCGACCCTATGGCTCAGAACCAGCCAAATACTCAAACCTCTACATTACAATATCCTATAGTCGATTCTGCAGCAAATGCACCCATGAAAGCTATCCCTCTTCAACATATACCTACATTTCACGGTCTCACATCAGAAGATCCGGATGCATTTTTATTCGAATTTGATGTGTTGTGTAGGGGATATGATTACACCACCGATCCCTAGAAATTGAAATTATTCCCCTCTACATTAAAGGGGGCTGCTTTAAGATGGTTTATGGGACTAGGTGGTGGGGTCATCAACAATTGGGATCAAGTGAAAGAATCCTTCTTAAAAAAATATCAGGATTATTGTAGGTCTAGAGAATTGAAAGACGAAATATTCCAAATGATAGCCAAACCGAACGAAACATTAGAAGAATATGTGGAACGTTTTCAATACAAATTACAAATATCTCCTTATGCGTCAGCACCTTTACCTGATAATGTGTTAAAAACTGCATTGATAAGGGGCATGAAGGAACAATGGATTGAAACATTAAACATCATGGGAAAAGGGGATATTTATCAAGAAAATTTTGCTGACATTATTGATTTATGTATCAGGAGTTCGAGAGGTAGCACAAGAATAAAACCGACAGAATATGATCGGTTTGCAACAGACAATAAAATATCAACAGAAGGAGTAACGCATGTGGAGATTGGAAATTTATTAGAAAATTTTAAAACTAATATTCTAGGGACACTAACTACACAACTTGATATTATGCAGGCCAAATAGAAGTAGAGGGAGGCAGAACAGAATTTGGCAATCTTCTACCACCGATGTAGAAAAAAACATAGTCATAAGGAGTGTCCACTGGATACTGTCCAAACATGTGCCATCTGTACAAACAATCATCTTACGGAAAGCTGCCCCTCACCTCCTGGATTAAAAGCATTATACAAGGAAGCAGAGGAAGAACCAGAATCAGTGTACTTGATCAACGAGCACCACCAGTGGCAGCCAAGACAATATGGTATGTTTTTAGACCCAACCTCTTCTTTTCAGTCTCCACAATATAATGCTCAACAATATAATATGTGGCAAAATCTGCCCCCACGCTCATTTTCAAACTGGTCACCACCATCGTTTCCTTCTTCAAACCCGTGGCTAAATCAGCCAAACCAATCTGGTTGGCCGAATATACCTTATACTCCACCATATTGGCAAAATAACCCATATCCTCTGCAATGGACTCCCCCTACTTCACAAGGTTCACCCTGGCAGACAAACTGGTAGAGACTGATGCAACAGCCAGTAGGAACTATTCCGCTCCCTCAACCTACTCTGCCAGCTCTACAACAAAATCCACAGTCTAATCTGAGACCGCAACTCCCAGCCCAACCCAACCCTAATCCAAATAACAGACCGGTCCAATCTCTTCAAATCATAGAATCACCAGAAATAGAACCTGATTTGTAGGAGTGTAACGATCTTCAATTACGATCTAGACGTATCATTGAAAATGAGGGAGATAAAACAGTTCATATTGAAGATCAGTTAGTAAGAGAACATCAGTTGCAACAAGAGGATGTAAATAAGCAGCAGTCTCATAATCAAGCAACTACATCCTCTCCTCCATTCCCAGAACGATTAGTCATACCGCGACCTTTACAGTATCCTGACTTTGACATTCTCGGGGAATTGCAAAATTTGTATATAAAAATCTCATTCCTCCATGCCATTCAACATATTCCTATATACACAAAAACTATTAAAGAATTGTGCATAAAGAAACCAAGGAGGAATATAACAACTAATCCAAGAGTCCAAGTAGTCGGTACTTTATCTGATCTATTATCTGGGGAAGAAACACCCATTAAATATGAAGACCCAGGAAATCCAATTGTAACTGTTCAAATTTATGGCCAGACCTTGTCTAATGCCTTAGTTGATCTAGGAGTTGCAATTAATATTTTAACAACCACCACCTATCAAAAACTCGGCATTACATCTGTAGAACCTACCTCTACTTTGTTAGAATTGGCTGACCAATTTGTGGTTAGACCAGAAGGTACTCTACACGATGTCATGGTCTCTATAGATTCCTGGGAAAATCCGACCGATTTCCTGATAATTAATCCAAAAACCCGACTTGATGGACACCGGTTAATCCTAGGTAGGCCTTGGCTTGCCACTGCCGATGCTTACATTGGTTGCCGGCAAGGAAATATGACCATAACCAAAGGACCTGATATCAAGAATTTTGTTCTGTACCCTCCAGTGCAGCCAAGTCTCACAATAATTAAAACTAACAAGTATCCTGTATCATTCCTTATTGATAACATTAGATCTCCATTGACTATACAAGAGGCACTTGATTTTAAAGATCAAACAAAAGATGATGCCATTAATAATTTCATTAGTCAAACTGAAGCCGGACCCTGCACACAATGTCACATGATAGAAGCAGCATTTGATAATGAATTAGAAGAAGATCCTCTCAAAGACACACATGATCAAACAATACCTGTTACTTCTGTTGCAAATAGTAAAATTGTGGAAATTAAACCAGGAAAAAATTTAAATATCAATGCCAACCTCACATCTGAACAAGAAACTAAACTCATCCATCTGTTAAGGAAATATCAACAGGCATTTGCATGGGATTACCCTGATATGAAAGGAAACGACCCACAATTTTGTACACACCACATTTATATAGAAAAAGATGCTAGACATGTTCGTCAACCGCAAAGAAGACTTAATCCTCATCTAAAGGATGTGGTGAAAGCGGAACTTCAAAAATTGTTAGATGTCAATTTTATTTATCATATTTCTGACAGTAAATGGGTCTCTCCGCTTGTGGTGGTACCAAAAAAGAATGGGAAATGGAGAATTTGTGTGGATTACAGGGAACTCATTAAAGAACCACAAAAAGACCACTTTCCTCTCCCATTCATAGACCAAGTGCTAGATACTTTGGCAGGAAAAAAATTATTTTCCTTCCTGGATGGCTTCAGTGGATACAATCAGATTCAGATTGCCCCTGAAAACTAGGACAAAAGAACTTTCACTTGTCCCTAGGGAACATTTTCCTACCGAGTTCTACCTTTTGGCCTATGTAATGCTCCCGCCACATTCTAAAGGGCTATCCTTAGCATTTTTGAAGATTTAATAAATGATGGACTTGAAGTATATATGGATGACTTTACACCCTATGGAGATGATTTTGATCCAGCACTAAATACCCTAGAAAAATTCCTACAACACTGCATAGCTACCAGGCTTTGCTTAAGCCACGAAAAATGTTACATGATGATGACTGAAGGAATCATTCTAGGACACTATGTTTCAGCAGCCAGCATTCAGGTAGACCTGGCCAAAATCCAAATACTTTTTCTTATTCCCACTCCTACTACTCAAACAGAGGTATGAAACTTTCTTGGATTTTCTGGATATTATAGACGATTTATAGAACATTATTCACACATTGCTACACCTTTATATGCACTAACTGGTAACGTTGATTTTCTTTGGACAGAAAAATGTGAACGTGCTTTCAAGGATTTAAAGAATCTTGTATCCACGGCCCCAGTCCTGCGAGGACCAAACTGGGATCTGCCATTTCAGATATCAGCTGATGCCTCAGATACAGCCATTGGCGCAGCCCTTGGGCAGGAAGAGGATAAAAAACCATATGCTATCTATTACATCAGCAAAAATTTATCCCCTGCTGAATTAAATTACACTGTTACTGAAAAAGAATTCCTAGCTATAATACATGCTGTCAATAAATTTAGACATTATATTACATGCTATCCTGTCATTTTGTATACAGATCATTCTGCCATAAAATATTTAGCAAATAAGCCTGTCACAAATGCCAAAATGACTAGATGGCTGATTTTATTACAGGAATTCGATATCACAATCAAGGACCGGCCTGGAAAAAAGAATCTTGTATTCAATTTTCTCTTGAGAATGCGAAAGCCAATTGATGCAGCAGCAGTTGAAGATCAATTTCTAGACGAACATATGTTTGCTATTGCCGTTCGAACACCCTGGTATGCTGATGTTGCCAATTACCTTGCAGTAGGTAAACTACCAAAATACTTATCCCCTAATGAGTGAAAACAGATTGTTCAGAAGAGTACTCGATTCTCTTGGATTGGGGGATATTTGTTTCACACAAGGGCAGACATGCATATCGGGAGATGTGTTCGAGAAGATGAAATCTTTGACATCCTAAAAGCCTGTCACGATGGACCATGTGGGGGACACTTCGCTGAGTGTAGAACTGGACATAAAGTATTACAGACAGGATATTATTGGCCCACGACTTTTAGAGATGCAAAGAAATTTGTCCAAGCCTGTGACACCTGCCAGCGAGTAGGACGTCCTGGTCAAGCTGACGAGATGCCTCTCAAACCACAATTAGTCATCGAACCATTCGAGCGATGAGCTCTTGATTTCATTGGACCCATCAACCCCTCATCAAATCAGAGAACATATATCTTGATGGCAACAGAATATTTCACCAAGTGGGTTGAAGCAGAAGCATTGCCAAGAGCCACAGACGACTCTGTCATACAGTTCATGTTCCATCTATTTGTACATTATGGCCTTCCAAGGGAAATAATTACAGACGGAGGACCACGACTTGCTGGCAATAGATTAACTGCAACACTTAATAATTATCATGTCCAGCACAAAATCACTACTCCATATCACCCACAGGCGAATGGACAAGTAGAAAGCAAAAATAAGGTAATATAATCAATCCTAATGAAAACTATTGCATCACATAGGCGTGATTAGGTTGCCCGACTACCTGAAGCACTCTGGGCCTATAGAACAACATGGAGAAGCACCACTGGTTACTCACCTTATCAATTAGTGTTTGGAAAACAACCCATTTTTCCTATAGAATTTGAAATCCAAACATTACGAACAACACAAGAAGTTGGCTTAGATCTAACTGAGGCAAAGATTAATCGACTACAACAGATCAATGAATTGAACGAAATTAGGCTCTCTGCACTACAAAATACAGCATTGATTCAATAGTAGCGAGCTAAATGGCATGATGCCCTCATCAAAAACAAAGTCTTCCACGAGGGAGACTGGGCTCTGTTATATGGCTCTCGGTTTCAGGACTTCCCTGGGAAGCTCCAGACTCGTTGGTTGAGACCATACGAAATCCAAAAGGTACATGAAAATGGGACCATCACTTTAATCACCATCGACGGTTCTGGATATACCTTCAAAGTGAATGGTCACCGAGTTCATCTCTATCGTAAACCACTCACTCAGGAATCCTTCTACCAACAGCTACGTAGAGACACTCATATGGAGATTTTAGGAGAGGAAGAGAAGTCTTCCTCACCTGTAATTCATTAAGGAATTCATTTCTTTTCACAATTTGTACATAATTTATTTTCTTCAAACTGGTTTGTGTACATATGTTTGAACTAGATGTGTTCTTTTGCTCAAAGATTTCAATTTTTTCCGTTCCTGAAATGAATGGCATTTGCGTGTTTCTATTGCTCCTTTTCAAAAGGAACAACATTTTTTGATTTTTTGATTTTTCGGTTTTTCTGCTGTTCCTTTTCTAAAGGAACAACACTTTCAATTTTTTTGTTGTTCCTTTTCTAAAGGAATAGCACTTTCGATTTTTCTGCTATTCCTTTTCTTAAGGAATAGCACTTTCGATTTTTCTGCTATTCCTTTTCAAAAGTAACAGCACCTTCGATTTTTCTGCTGTTCCTTTTCAAAAGGAACAACAATTTCGATTTTTCTATTGTTCCTTTTTCAAAAGGAACAACACTTTTGATTTTTCTCCTGTTCCTTTTCAAAAGAAACAACAATCTTGATTTTTGTTGTTCCTTTTTCAAAGGAACGACATTCGCTTGTCTTGCTGTTCCTTTTCTAAAAGGAACAACATTTTCATTTTTTGTTGTTCCTTTTTCAAAAGGAACGGCATTGGTGTGTTCTGTCGTTCCTTTTTCAAAAGGAATGGCATTGAGGTGTTCTACTGTTCCTTTTTCAAAAGGAACGACATTTGCTGTGTTCTGTTGTTAATTTTTCAAAAGGAACAACATTTGCACTTTTGAGACCTATGCTCCTTTATTTTTCTAGCATACTTTTTCTCTCTTTGTGAAACAACTTATCCCTTTGCTTGCCCAAGTTTGAGGATGCTTCTTGCCCCTGTTCTTTCAAAGTCTTTTAGAGACAGTTATGCACTTATGCAATGAATACAAAATCACAACACACTGAAATCAGGAAATTATAAATCGCTATCTTTACAAGGCTATGTATTGGTAAGAGGACAGAAGGAAGGACATACTTATCTTTTGCTGTCATTATCTTACTAATTTTGCCCTGACTGGTTATCTTTATCATGCCATTCTTTTTTTAATTTCCTTTGATTTCCTCTTATTGAGATGATAATACTTTGTTAAGTTATGGTATGTTCTATGCTTATAACAGTTTACTTCTTTTTCTTATTATATTCCACCGATTAGCAATCACATGTACATAAAGTAAAGTGCAGATAGAACATTAAACGATCGACAGAAAACAAGCCAAGACAAGAGACACAAGATGTGGCGGCTAGCCAGGGACAAACCCCACAATGTGTGGGGAAACCCTTTGATCAAATCTTCTTTTATCTTCAATAATTCAGCAGAGAGAAATAGTACAATAAATCTGATTCATATCGGCAGTAGCAAACCCTAGATTAGTAGCATCAGCATTAGCAGCTTCATTATCAAACTAGGGCAAACCATATCTCACAAACCGACAGTCGGATTGACTTCATTCCACCACCAAAAGCTTCAGCTTCCAGAGGAGGTTCAGATGAACCTACAACACAGTTCAGATGAGGAGATCTTCTAGGCCACACAAGTCAATCTTTACTTCTGCAGTTGCAGCTTCAGTTTCGGCAGTTTTCGGCTTTAAACTAGGGCAGTCGATATCTTGCAAACTGTTCGTCGGATTGACTTTATTCCACCACCAAAAGTTACAACTTTCAAAGGAGGTTCAGATGAACCTACAGTGCAGTTCCAAAGAGGAGATCTTCTAGGCCACGCAAGTCAATCTTTACTTCTGCAGTTGCAGCTTTAGTTTCAGCAGTTTCCGGCTTCAAACTAGGGCAGTCGATATCTTGCAAACTATTCGTCGGATTGACTTCATTCCACCACCAAAAGTTGCGGCTTTCAAATGAGGTTCAGATGAACCTACAGCACAGTTACAAAGAGGAGATCTTCTAGGCCACACAAGTCAATCTTTACTTCTGCAGTTGCAGCTTCAAATTCAACAGCTTTCGGCTTCACATGTGTGAGAGAGAGAGACCCATTTAAGCACAGTAGAGAAGAGACTCATATATGTGCAGTAGAGAGAGAGAGAGAGATGTGATGAGATGAGTGAGTCCAAATGAGGAAAAGTCCTCTTATATCTATACACAACGTTGGTGGGTGAATAGATGCGACTGTTGTGCTTCTGAGCCTACATGAGTTATAGGTCGGCTTGATAATAATTCCATAATCAAAATAAATTCATATCTCCATGAATACTTATCAAAATTGGATGATCTTTATATCAATCCTACACCTATCGACGAGAGGAATCTAATAAAAATATTATTAGCCATGAATAAGATGACCCACATGAAGTTTATCCTTGGTTGCCAATTTTAACACTCCCTCTCAACCATGGAGAACTTCATCTGTAATCTGTCTATCGGTCGTTACTATTCATCCATCAAATGAACTGCCTTGTACAACCTGACCCTTGCCCTGCTCTGCTCTATTTTGCCTATTCTGCTTTGTCTTGTTCTGCCCTGCACTGATCGGTATTGTTTTGTTCTGTTCTAGTCTGCTCTTGCATTGTTCTATTCTACTCTGCTTTTGTCCGAATTATGAAGAAGAATAAATGATCGAGGATGTATCATACTGACTCAAAGTTAGTCTCAGAGTATGTACCACTGGTCCCAGACCAGTCTCAACCAACCCATAGTCAGCGTCATAGTGAGTACAACTCCAACGGTCCCAGACCAATATCATCCTCCACTGACTCAAAGTCAGTCTCAGAGTATGTACCACTGATCCCAGACCAGTCTCAACCGACCTAAAGTCAGCACCATAGTATGGTACAACTCCTACCACTGGTCGCAGACCAGTACCATTGATCCCAGATCAATGGAGGTTATCCTAGCGTAGGGAGTATGGTAGTTACAACGATGTGTCCATCGGTACTACTATGCTCCCTAACTTCATTTCCCCGCTCATTGATCAGATGAGAGGTACTTCCCATGAGTCCCAGACTGCATGGGTAGGATTCCTTGACAGGAGAACTAATCAAACTTGTCCCCACAGGAGAACACATCAATCCTGCTACAATTGCCATGGAGAACACATCAATCTAGGCCTCACAGGAGAACACATCAATCCTGCTACAATTGCCATGGAGAACACATCAATCCAGGCTTCACAGGAGAACTAATCATCCTGCTACACAGGAGAGCGAATCATCCCGTTCCACAAGAGAGTGAATCATCTTGTCCCACAAGAGAGCGAATCATCATGTTCCAGTGTGCACCACCAGGGGAGGGTGAGTCACCTTGTGGTCATATGTTGCTCCAGTAGGAACTGCAAGCCCTCAGAGCTCCCAGGGCTTTGACAAGGTGTATCAACTTGTACATCATCTTAATGTGATGGAGCTTCCTTTCTCATCGACCTACCATATCCCAGATGATGTCTATCTGCTGGAGCAATTGACGAATACGGGATTCCTCAATAATTGAATCCCACCTCTGGTTGTTAGAGAGAATCACAGTGGTATCCAATGTAAATCCAAATAGCTCACTGAAGAGCTTTCGCAACCAGACTGCCTCACACGACGTTATGCTAGCAACAATATATCCTGGTCATCCAGGATATCGAAGCAGATCCCAAGCTGAAACAGTACCCGGAAATGATCTTATGGTCCACCACACTCCCTACCCAATCAACATCAGTATATCCAAGTAGTCTCACATCTCCCGTAGTGTATCTCAATCCATGAGAGATTGTGTCCTGAAGACATCTCAAAAGATTCCTGGCATCAATCCAGTGAGGCTCAACCAAATATGAGCTCACAATGCTAACTGCAAAACATATGCTCGGATGGAGGTTCACCAAGAACATCAATGCAAATGAGTTTTTGAAACTCAGAGGCATTTCCCAAGTCTGGTTCGACATCACTACCATATAACTTCTAAAAGTTAAGATCCTCGAGGTAGTCACAGGCTTGCAGTCCATCATACTGAATATTTCCAATATATTGACCACATATTTTCCTTGAGATAGGAAAATTTCCCTTCGCTTCTGCCACACTTCAAGTCCTTGGTCCTTCATTTCAAATTCAGAAGCCATCTCCCTCTTACATTTGTGAATGAGAGGGTTTGCACCTGTTAGAAAGAGGTAATCCACATACAACACCAGTATGAGAGGCTTTTCATCTTTAACCTTAAAGTAAAGGCTAGGATCAGCTTCACTCCTAGTGAATCCCAGCTTCATCAAGTAGCTATTGATCCTCTCATACCATGCTCGGGGTGCTTGCTTCAGCCCATAGAGAGCCTTCTTCAACCTGCATACATGAGATTTTCAATCATAAATCTAAAATCCTTCGGGTTGCTCCACATAGACTTCGGGTTGCTCCACATAGACCTCTTCTTTGATAGAACAATGCAAGAACGCGGTCTTAACATCCATCTGATGTAGGTTCCATCCTTGTGAAGCGGCAAGGGCTATGATCGAGCGGATGGTCATATATCTGGCAACAGGTGCAAATATCTCATCATAGCCTATACCTTCCTTTTGGGAGAAACCTCGAGCAACAAAACGAGCCTTATACTTTTCCGTGCTTCCATCTGCTACATGCTTTATCTTGTAAAGCAATTTTGAAAGTAACAACAGTCTTGTCCTCGGGTTTGGGAACTACTTCCCAAACATCATTCTTTATGATAGACTCATATTCTTCTGTCATAGCATCCTTCCATACTTGATGCTTGACGACATCTAAGAATGACGAAGGCTTATTTTGTATGATCGTGCTCATGATGGTTAGGTATCCTTTATACCTATTAGGTTTCTTACTTTCACGAAAGGTTCCTCGGGGTGCAGCATGTCCTTCCGCATCATCAAGTAACCCCTTAAGCCATGAAGGCCTCTTCCTAAGAGAGAAAGGCTCATATGGAGGAGGATCAATCGGATCCATGGGTTCTTCTACATCAGGCATTGATTCATCATCCTTTTCTTTCGGTTCCCTGGTATCGGCTTCTTGAGAGCTACTCAAAGTCAACAGATTGTCCACCTTGCTGAGAGCCATATCTTTGTCAAAGGTGACACCATGACTAATCACGACTTCCTTTTGACCGGTGGTGAACATTTCTTCACGAGTTTAGGAACCTAATGCTTGATGAGGCCATCGATTTTGTACATATATGGCGGTGATTGAAGTTTCAGCCCATAGAAACTTTGGAAGTCTTTGATCATGTAGCATGGCCTGGACATCTTCCATCATCGTGTGGTTCTTCCTTCCCTCCACACCATTCTGCTCAGGAGTATATGGTGTAGTAGTCTCCCTCTTAATGCCAACCTCAGGTATGCCTGAGTAAACCAATTGTAATATATCGAAGGTCTTGCTTTGGCTTGAGGGGAGTGGTCCCCTTTTGAGCTTTCCTTTGGCACATCCCGGACATACACCTTCTTTCTCTACTTGGAATTCGGGCATCCCTGTTACCATCTGTCTTAAATCGGGTAGAGCTTTGTAATGAAGGTGGGCAAACGTCCGATGCCAAAGTTTGGACTAAAGAGTTGTGTCACAAGACATGACACCTAGCGGACTTCCATCGACTTGATATAATGAATCAACACTAAATCCAAGATTAAAGGCATCTTTAACATTATTTTTCCATATACATACCTTGCCATTGTTGAAGGTTACCTTGTAGCCTTTGTCTTCCATTGCTGAGATGGATACCAGGTTCTTTTTGAGATCAGGTACATATAATACATCTTGTAAGTGAATCGTATTACCTTGATTCAGATTAAGAGAAACATTGCCTACACCTTTCACTGGGTATTTCATGTCATCTCCAAGGACAATTTCCAGGTTAGTTTCTTTCTCTACCAGATTATAGAGTACTACTTTGTAACCAGTGAAGTGTCTTGAGGCACCACTATCAATGAGCCAAATTCCCATTGATTCCGAAGGAGCGGAGGTAGATAGAGCAGCTGGTAGATAATATTCAGCCTGCTTACCGTCAACAGTGTTAGATTCATACCTGGAATTTCTAGCCTTCTTGAATGGTTGCCCTCTTCCTTGATTTCCCGCATTCCTTTTTCCTTTGGTGTTGAATTTTCCATTCCTTCGATTACCATGAGAGGGATTTTGATCATCGTCATGGGGAGAGTCCTTTCTATCAGGGCATTCCCTTGCATAGTGACCAGCTTTATTGCAAATGAAACATTGTCCTTTTCTTCCACCCTTAAATCCAGCCTTTCTTTTTGATTTAGACCAAGAATTATTTATTTTCTTAGAATGAGAAGAAAAAGCAACAGGAGGACCTTTAGGCAAGGGCATTTCCTGCTCTTCTACCCTTGTTTGTTCTTGAATGCATCTAGCCATTAATTCCTCGAAACTAGGAATTACATTATTGTTCAGAAGAGTAGTCCTGAACACATACCATTCAGATGGTAATCCTCCGAGAGTTGTGAGTGCCATTTCTCTGTCGGTAATGGTTTCCCCAATAGATAGGAGATCGTTCTTGGTCTCGGTGATTCTTAAGAAGTATGTTTGCATACTTTCATCTTTACCCTTCCTGATTTCCCTCAACTTATTTCTAAGAAACAAAACTTGATTTGCATCATTAACTTTAAATAAACTCACCAGTCTGTCGTATATTTCCTTGGAGGTGTCTAGATCAGAGATGTAGGCCACCAAGTGCTTGTCGATAGAGTCCCGGATGATCTTCTATTGCTTTGACTTCTCCATTTTTCCATTTGTTCCAGGCAGCAGCAGATGCATTTGATGGAGGCTCAACAATATTGCCTCTTACATGGTCCAGCACTCCTTCATCTTCAAGGGTTAGATCGGTAGACATCTTCCATCTGTGATAGTCAGCTTTCTCACGGAGCTTGTCTTCGGCAGGAAAGAGTGTTGAGGACCCCATAGTTCTTTTAGGATAGCCTTGCCAATCTTCTCTTCAATTGTTTTGACTTCTCCATTTTTCCATTTGTTCCAGGCAGCAGCAAATGCATTTGATGAATGCTCAACAATATTGCCTCTTACATGGTCCAGTACTCCTTCATCTACAAGGGTTAGATTGGTAGACATCTTCCATCCGTGATAGTCAGCTTTCTCACGGAGCTTGTCTTCAGCAGGAAAGCCTGTTGAGGAACCCATAGTTCTTTTAGGATAGCCTTGCCAATCTTCTCTTCAATGATTGCTCTTGCTCTTGCTCGGGCTTTGTCTTCACCTCAGCTTTGATACCATGTTAAGTTATGATATGTTCTATGCTTATAACAGTTTACTTATTTTTCTTATTATATTCCACCGATTAGCAATCACATGTACATAAAGTAAAGTGCAGATAGAACATTAAACGATCGACAGAAAACAAGCCAAGACAAGAGACACAAGATGTGGCGGCTAGCCAGGGACAAACCCCACAATGTGTGGGGAAACCCTTTGATCAAATCTTTTTTTATCTTCAATAATTCAGCAGAGAGAAATAGTACAATAAATCTGATTCATATCAGCAGTAGCAAACCCTAGATCAGTAGCATCAGCATTAGCGGCTTCATTATCAAACTAGGGCAGACCATATCTCACAAACTGACAGTCGGATTGACTTCATTCCACCACAAAAAGTTTTGGATTCTAGAGGAGGTTCAGATGAACCTACAATGCAGTTCAGATGAAGAGATCTTCTAGGCCACGCAAGTCAATCTTTGCTTGTGCAGTTGTAGCTTCAGTTTCAGCAGTTTTCGACTTTAAACTAGGGCAGTCGATATCTTGCAAATTGTTCGTCGGATTGACTTCATTCCACCACCAAAAGTTGTGGCTTCCAAAGGAGGTTTAGATGAACCTACAGTGCAGTTCCAAAGAGGAGATATTCTAGGCCACGCAAGTCAATCTTTACTTCTGCAGGTGCAACTTCAGTTTTAGCAGTTTTGCGGCTTCAAACTAGGGTAGTCGATATCTTACAAACCGTTCGTCGGATTGACTTCATTCCACCACCAAAAGTTGTGGCTTTCAAAGGAGGTTCAGATGAACCTACAGCGTAGTTCCAAAGCGGAGATCTTCTAGGCCACGCAAGCCAATCTTTACTTCTGCAATTGCAGCTTCAAATTCAACAGCTTCTGGCTTCACATGTGTGAGAGAGAGAGACCCATTTCAGCACAGTAGAGAAGAGACTCATATCTGCGCAGTAGAGAGAGAGAGAGATGTGATGAGATGAGTGAGTCCAAATGAGGAAAAGTCCTCTTATATTTATACACAACGTTGGTGGGTGAATAGATGCGACTGTTGGGCTTCTGACCCTACATGAGTTGTAGGTCGGCTTGATAATAATTCCATAATCAAAATAAATTCATATCTCCATGAATACTTATCAAAAATGGATGATCTTTATATCAATCCTACACCTCTCGACGAGAGGAATCTAATAAAAATATTATTAGCCATGAATAAGATGACCCACATGAAGTTTTGCCCTGGTTTCCAATTTTAATAGACTTCTTCCACCATTCCTACTCTTAGGGTGTGTTGAACCACCCTTTGTGGATATATAAGGAAAGGAGTTTTATGTAAAAAAAAAGGAAGAAAAAATCAAATAAATTATAAATTGTCAAATGCAGGATAGGGGGTCTCATCAAGAGCTAGCCTACCATGATCATGAGGATGGAAGTGAAGTGGCATTCCCACTATGGCCACCACACCAGGGATATGCTACAAAAGGTATATCAAATAAACAAACCTTGGAATAGGAGGTCTCATCACGAGCTAGCATGCCCACTCTTCGCCCCCTCCTCATGAATGGAATTATGGCTAACTGGTTACCAAGCTAGCATAATGGCCTACACTTTGACATCACATTCCTTGATATGGACACAAAGGATTATGGTTCAAGGGGTGAAATAAACAACTCTGCCAAGGTTATGGACACCTGTCAGCAGCAGAGCACTGTTAATGGTATCGAAGTCACATTAATTACACTAATAGATAGGATACTAATACTCTTTTGTTTCTTATATTCTATGCACTAATCATACATTATTTCCCAACTTATATATTGCATGAACATTTATTACACTAATCATGGAAAAGGAGGTGACAATGACCACTTGAGATTTGGCAAGTACGATAGACGTCCTATCCCCAAGCCTCGCATCATATCACAGCAGCCTCTTACGTAATACGCGATCCAACTTTACACCTCGATTTCGGCAATCCGTTGTTTTTCTAAACATGGCATATTTTCATATGCTGTTCCTTTATGACTTGGTTATAGATTGGGTGCCGCTCCTTTCTTTGATGACTGGGGTAGCCTATCGCATTGTGGGGGGAGGTTAACCTCATTATTCCTTGGGTTATGTGTCAACTCACTATTCGGGAAAGATAGTGTACCAGGAAATGGCATGGTTTAACGGCAGGATATTTCTATTTTTTTTCTACACAAGTTGTTGTTCATAAGTCATTTTTGTTGCATACTCTATGCTTTTGCTAAATCGAATGATTACCACCCTCTCTGTGTTTCAAACAACACAAGTAATTGTTGTTCCATTGAGAATCCATAGTGAAACCATGGGAGGCAGGGCAATTCGAAGCGAACCATAGGAGTTGACAGTCTCTGCTGCTGCTCGGGAGATCCTAGAAAGAGCAGGATGGCTGACTTATCTTAGTCGCCTGCAGGAGTCCAATGAAACAGTGGTGATGGAATTTCTGCAGAACCTGCAGGAGGATCACTCCACAGTGAGGGGGAAGCGGATAGCGGTCACCGACGATATAATCGCAGAAGTCTCGGGACTACCAGCCACCGGACCTGTATGGACATTAAAGAAGGAAAGACTACAGAAGATCATGGAAATTTTCCAGGACGAAGGCCAGAGCTTAACGATTAAAGGGAAGGGAGTTCTGCCGGCAACGCTAGGAGAACCCTGGGTAGAATTAGCAAGAACAGTGCAAAGCTACATCACCTGCGAGGGGAGAAAATATGTGGTAAGGCCACGAAATCTTAAACTCTTAGCTGTTCTAAAGCAGAAATGCTCTGTAAATCTTCCTGCACTTTTGAATTATTTACTTCATGACATCGCACGAAGCCTGAAAAAGGCACAGCATGTAGATTCAGTTGTCAGCCACCATGCATTAATCCGACTAATAGTTAGTCATAGCCTCACCCAGCAGCAAAGCAACTGGGAGAATTAATTGCAATAATTGAGGGGAGAGCGACAACACCTTCCCAAAAACGTAAACATACTATAAGCACACCAGAACGTCTGGAAAAACGCAGAGAATTAAGAAAACAAAAACATGTCATGAGCACATCCGAACGACCAGAAACACGCCAGGAATAACCAAGCGTAAGCATGAAACTGATACACCGGAACAGCTAGAGAAATGCAGAAAATCAGTCTGGCTAGCTCGGATAAGAGGAAGGCTAGAAAAACTCCAAGAAAGCACCAGCCAGCCAGTGGTAATTGAGGACGAGCAACCCTCATGACCAGAAGTAGAAGAAGAACAATTCGAAGGAGAAAAGGAAGGAGAGGCCGAGGAGGCTGAGCAATCTGAAGAAGAAAATGATGATGCAGCTGAGCATTCGGAAACAGAAGCTGAGCCTCCTGAGACAGAAGCTGAGCCTCCTGAGATAGAAGCTGAGCCTCCTGAAACAGAAGCTGAGCATCGTGAAATGGAAGTTGAGCATCCTGAGGCAAAAGATGGACAATCCAGGTAGGAGGAGGAAATGGGACAGCAGGTAGGTAGCCCACCACAGGACCCAGTGGGAGAAGAAGAATTGGCCGCAATCTTGGCCAATATGGGTGAGTATGGACAACCTTCCACTCCATCATACCTCCACGACAAACACCAGGAAGAAGATGCACCCAAAAAACCACATGCAGAAGAGGCAGAAGAAGGAAATCTCCCTGTTCATGATGAAAAGGAGATAGGAGACACTGAACGGGAACAATCTGTTCCCACGACACCAGAGGAAATTCGAGAGGAAGTAAGGATAGAGAACGAAGCCACAGAACCAGTTAGGGTTCCTACCCCAGAACAGCCAGCACAAAACAATGAAGAAGCACCCCAGGAGAAAGATCCAGGGACTAGTCACGGCCCAGAACACAACAGAAAGCCTACTGTTCCTTCTAATAAAACATTGGAAATTAGAGAATTACGAAAGGAACAACAGAGGATATTGAGCATAATAGCCCAGCTCCACTAGCAGATCAGGATCCTAAAAGAAAGGTAGAGGACAAGGAAGACCGTCGGGAAGAAAAAGATGACCACTACAGTAAGAATCCGCAGGATAAAAAGGCGGAGGACCAAAAATCGCTCTGCTGATCAAAACCCTGCTGAAGATCCAACTGCTGTTCCAAATGAAGCTGAAGGTCCAGCTGCTGTTCCAAATGAAGCTGAAGGTCCAGCTGCTGTTCCAAATGAAGCTGAAGGTCCAGCTACTATTCCAAATGACGCTGAGGGACAGACTATTGTTCCATTTGAAAAGGAACAGCTGCAAGCTGGTATTCATGTTAAAAAAGAAAAGGACAACAAGGAAATTCAAACAGAGGCACCACCCTCAGGGGTGATAAGGGTTCTGAACTCGAAACAACACAATAAGAAAGTTCAGGTAAAACTCCCAGCCTCCACTGATGGATGGAAAAGATATCCAAAGACGAGGACCTTGCACAAGGGATTGAAACAGGCTCAGCAAGAAATGGAGAGGCTTAGAGAGCAAACAGTCCCTCATGAGAAGTATGAAGAACTCCAACAGCAACTAAGGAACGTCAACCAATCCGAAAGCCAGGCCTTTGAAGGGTGGCAAAAGGAACAAGAGAAAGTTGCAAAGGTAACCCGTAGGCTAGATACTGTTATCAAACAGATGGATACCTTGTGTTCTTTATACAATGACGTTTTAGCATGTAGGGCCCCTGCCAAAAACTATGCTCTGTTTTTATTGGAATGATACTTACAATTAAAAATAAAAGCTATTAAAGCAGGCACCCCGATACAAATTAACACTGTCAATGATTTTATAGATTGTTGTAAACATTATGGGGTGAAGGTCCAGAGATTACTATGTGAATTTTATTTTCATAACCTCGTGCTAGATCAGGAGACTGAGTTGAACCCTGGCCCTTTTGTTGGGGACATTCAATTGCAAGCATTCATCTCATTCGGGGTTAATCAGATTAAATGGCTCAAAGCCTATAACACTTTCCAGAGACAGGAAAATGGCCTAGACTTGTGGGTAAGGGCTGAGCCTAGGGACCTAGTAAGGTTATGGAAAGCACATAGAAACCTTATGAGAACTCTGGGTGTCATCGAAACGTTAGGACCCATGCACGAGGCATTCATTCGAAAAAGTTTAGAATATTTTCTTTCTATCAAAGACCTCACCATTGATGCAGCCAAATTCCGGTACTGAATCTCTAATCCAAACATCCACCTCAGGAAGCCATTTAAGTATGAGAATTTTCAATTAGCTGCCAACCGTTTGAACCTCTATGGTGAAAGAATTTTGAGGGCAGGGCCATCCTGGTTAGGATACATATTTCACAGTCCAATTATCTGGCACCCTGCACCAGGATATCAAGCCCTATATGAGATGCCTGAGGGTCAAACAGGCCAGTTCTTTGACTACCTAGTCACTCACCATGGTTGTAGGCATTCGCATGAGATTCCTTCTCCAGCCTATTCTCTCACTGATTTGCATGTCAACTACAATGTTTTGATGAGGGCATGAAACATGGTAAGCAGGGGGGTGTGTGGAGTACTAAAAAGGTATGTTTTTAATGATCATATCAATGGCTTTTCAGTGGGACTTGTGAATATTTTACATCATGAATGTGGAAAAGAATAGAGAATTATGATAAAATATGTGGAATTAGTATGCAAGACTTAACCAATGATAGTTGTCGTTCTCTTGTGCGGGAAAGGGTAAAAACGAGGAGCTGATATTCCAAAGAAAAATACAAGAACAGGGTAACTGTTGTCCCTTTGACGAAGGACCGAGTGCAAACGAGGCTAAGCAGGTTGAAGCAAACCGGTCTGGAAAAGGAGGAGAAGGCACCAGCTCGGTGGAGGAGAGAAGAAGTGATTAAGGATTAACAGTTTGGCGAATCCCTCAGGATCGATCGCTGCTTTATTTATCTTATTTCTTAGACATCTCTGCCATTACCCTTATATAAAGGGACGACACTATTAGTCTTGGGGACGATGCTTTTATGTAACTTTTTGTTAAAGATTGAACTTTGATCATCGAGTCTCGTTGAGCTTGGCTCATTGTACTTTCTGTTTTATGCATTAATATAAACTTGGTGATTATCTTATTTCTGCGTCTGTATTAACTTAAAGCAGTGTACCCTTGAGGCTAAGGGCCCAACCCCGGAGGAAACTTTCTTCTGTATCACTACGATTTGATTTCTGTGTGGTTTTCTTATCGTCATTAGTTGGTAATCTAATATGCTTTATAAGTTACATCATATGCTCTGTTCAGATTCGTTCATTAAGGTTCTTTATATTGACTCTGCTTTATATCATCAATACTTTCAGAGTTGATTCAATATTATTACACTTAATTGAACATTGTTATCATTTTGTTACGGGGCTTTTATGCTGTGTAGTTTTGTTAAGGAAATTACCTGAAAGATGTGTTCTTTATGATTCAGGATTCATTATGTTCCATTTTGAAACACAGTTGTAATTCCTGTTGATGATTGGTATTAAATCTGATTACTTTTCCAGAGTGTTGTGTGTGTATGATTTCCACATGTTGTTCCATAATTAATAATTAATGTTGTTCCATTAGTTGGTTGTGTGATTTTCTTGGAGAATGAAAGATTGGAGTTTTGATTACAATGAGTGCATTTGAGTTGACAGGATAAAGTTTGATTATTGCTCACGAGGTTTAGTTATACGATTGCTATTCCATTTCAGAATTGTTGTTCCATTTTAAGCATTGCTGTTCCATTCTAGATTTGTTGTTCAACTTCCTATTTGTCGTTCCATTTTTATCTATTGTTTCATATACTCGCATTTGGTGTGAGAGATGATCTGTGGCTGTAGTGAGCCTCGACATTTACTGCCTCGCTCCCAGACCCGTGGTCCATGCTCTAATTTCCTTTCCATCAGTTTCCAAAGGGATGGGCTATTGTTGTCGAACCCTTGACTGATAAAGTTTCCTAGCTTTAAGAGTGTGTGCTTTAGTCATTTGAAGTAATGTAGTCATAGACAAGCATCAGTTTATTCTTGTATTTTTGTAGAACGTTGTACTACTAGAATTACTCTAACAAATAGCCTCAGATTGAGTCACTCTTTGAAATAACCAAACACTCTTGGATTGACATATTAATGTCAGGTAATTAGAGGTCAAAGAGACCCTTTTTATAGCTCTACAGCGAGTTGAGATGGTAACTGAGGTTCATATCCTATATGATTAAAGGCCATGAGATTGGAATCTGCTAGGTCAATCCCACCTATTACTGATAATAGAGCCTGCTTTTGGGAGGGGCAATTTTGGAGTACCTCAAGTGTCAACATAGCGGACGGTGATTGGGCAAGGTCCTCTACTATATTATAATTCTCTGTTGCACTGGCACGAGGATTAAATGCCGATTTGTGTACTACTCCATTTGGCGACTTTATTGTTAGCTCAGGAATGACGGGTGGCACAACTTCGGTCGAAGTTTTTGTTGAACTACTAGGTTGATCAGTAGCCTTGTTGTTCAACAGCTGTGGATTCCCATAATATTTATTCCTTGTCCATATCAAAGCAACATTTTTCTATTTTGAAATGGTCAACATAAGCACTTTGGATGAGGAAGCATTATTGCTAGCAACCAGATTGGTTTCTGGGTTTAGAAACGGATCAGTCAATACCACTAAAGTTTTTGAATTCTTAAAGAATTTCTTAATTTCAGCTTTATGTGGAAAATCTCTTTTCCAATGATCCTCATCACATATCAGACATCCCGAAGGAGGTTTCCTTTGCCCATAGGGGTTTGCAGAAGATTTTGTAGGAGACTCATCATGCTTCTTCATTTTCCCTTTCTTTTTGTTCTTGACTCCTGGTTGCTTTGGTTCTTTGCCTTTGTCGGTTGACACAACATTAACCCCCGAGGCAAGAATTTCTTCATTTTCATTTTGACTAGAAACAGTATGGGCTTTCTTCGATGCAGCCTTTGCGGTTTTTGTACTAGTCATACCTATCACGCCATCGCCAGCATGAGAGTCTTTGTTTGATTTAGGAGGAGGAGGAACATAAAACTCTGGTCTAGGAGCATCAGGGATTTTGTCATAGAGCATGCTAGACTGAATATAGATAAAGTCTAGATATTGCGCACGAGCAATGACTTTCTCTTCAGTGACGACTCCTCCCTTTGCTAGATCTTCTGTAATAGAAGGTAACAATGACTTAATAAACCATTTAGGTAGCAGCTGATTAGGAACATATGTTTTTACCATTCTATGATGACGTCGCCACTCATGAATATGATCATATATGTGAGTGGTTGTCGTCTGCTTGAAATTGGTAAGAAGCTCTGTTCCTATTTCGTACCTTACTTGTAACTGAAAATGGGTTCAAAAGGTGGTGGCAAGGGCACCGAAGTTATCAAACGAAGCTCTAGGCAGTTCCATGTATCATTTTGCTACCAGACCAGTAAACGTTCAATGAAAAAGGTGAAGCCTAATCGAATCATCATTGAGAGTGTTGGACGAACACCATAGATGAAAGGTCATCACATGGTCCAACGGATCTTCACCCAGATTTCCATTGAATTTAGGAATATCTGATGGAAGTTTATGACGAATCGCTGGCCACTAAGGGGCATAAGCAATTGGACCATTTGTTAGCCGATTTGGATCTGGTAACTCCAATGTCGCCACAAAGGGCAACTGTTGATTTAGGTTCGGCAAAGAATACCCAGGATAAGATGGGATCACCTGAGCTGTGGGTCTTTGCATGCCAGCATAATGTATTTGATGCTAATAACTTTGATAAGGTTATTGGGCATAACCATTTTGAATATACGGCTACCCATTACTGCAAATTTTTGTTGCTGAGGTCCTCGGTAAGCTTGCTGGAATTGTGGTTGTCGATATCGCACCAGCCATGGTTGTGAAACCATTTGCTGTTGCCCAATAC
Source organism: Pinus tabuliformis (assembly GCA_031772625.1). NCBI lineage: Eukaryota > Viridiplantae > Streptophyta > Pinopsida > Pinales > Pinaceae > Pinus > Pinus tabuliformis. Next base: position 1,206,070,283 of record CM062805.1, on the reverse strand, counting down.
TGGATGTTTGACCAAGATGAGGGGTAATAGTACTTGGTTGAGCCTGAGTCGCTCCAGTTAAGGAGCCACCAATCAGTGATTGTGGTTGTGTCATGGAGACAAGAGGCTATTGTATTACGACCTGAGAAACTTGAGGTTGGCATTCAACAGGAAACACTTGTACTTGTGACTTCGTCACAATAGCTGGTGTAGTGGGGATATTTGACACAGGTAGACTTGGTTGCATTGAGTATACAACTCTTGGTTGTTGAGGCAGTATTGGCACCCAAAAACTGGATGTGATTCCAAATTGACCGAATTTTGTTGTGGACTCTCATATGGTTGTTCTCTTGGAGGGAACAATGAAAGGGCATACTGCCCCCCATACGGTGGTAATCCAGTTATCAAAGGAAAGATTGGCCTTTGGAGACCGTACTGCCCAAATTGATACTGTTGCGAAGGACCAATTTTTTGAGACTCAACATAAGAAGTTCTAGATATTATTTCGAATGAACAAACGAGAACAGACCATAATGTCGAAATAGTCCCTGGGTGGACTTCCTCTACCAGTTCAGAGCTAGTTGGGACAGATGGTATACCAGCGAACATTGTTGGAGTGGCAGCAGGAGGTTCTATTGCCGCTGTATTGGATGACACAGTCCTAGATGTCAATGGTTTTCCAGACATATCGAGTGTATCCAAAAGATTCCCTAGCAATTCTATAGGAACTTGCGATGAAGGGAGACTAACATCTGAAGTAGAAGGATATAGGTGGATCCTAGATCAAAAATGCGATGGAGTACTAGATGGAAGATCCTCCATAATCTCTTCCTTCGCAATCACTACAGGTGGAAGAGGTAGACCGTCAGGTCTGTAAAATATTTCTGGTGCCAAAGAAGGTATAGACTCTGTAGCGACAGATGCTCGAGGGATGACACCTCCAGAATTAGCCCTAGATGGAGCCGGTTCAGGAATAGAAGTGTTTACCATTACACGAGGAGTAGTTCTAATGTCCTTTTGTGACTGTGGAACTTCTTATCTAGAGGCAGGGATACCAGAAATGGTTGCAGTAACTACATTCTCTGAGGATGTTGAAACACAAGTTTCAAGCAAACTAGGAGACTTTGACCCAGTTAAACGAGTTCGCTTGGCCCAGAAGGGTTTCATTTCTGAAGTCAAAGATGGTTGACTCATTAGTCTACGCAAATGATGAGGTTTCGATTGAATTTTTTCCATGATTGCGGATTACTTGATCAAGTCCAAATTAAAATGGGAAAAAGTGATTTCGAGTTGAATGAATTTTAGACACTTTTACACAACTTTCGTTTTCAATTTTTAAGAGTCGAGAAAAATCTAAATATGACTCTAGTTGACTTCAATTTTTAATGAGCCTGAAGTGACAAGTGCTCAGATGGACATTTTCATTTAAGGAGTCTGAAAAGGAAATAAAGAGACTACTCTGGAAATCTAGACAGAGGGATTACAAAATTGATCACAAAACTACATAATACTTTTTACGGTACTGCATTTAATCTTCCTAAATGATGTGTTCAATGCATTGTGATTGATAGGGCAGGAGACACGACTTCCTAATGATAAAGGATATCCCAATATATAATCGATGGTACGTGGGAGCACAAGTCTGTACTGGCACTTGTCGTCTCAAAGAGGAGGAATCACCCAACCTACGATGAAAGCGATAGTTACCAGGCTTTACGACATCGGAATACGTCTCTAGCCTAGACTTCTAAATGTTTTGCATTAGGTTCCAAAGTGTTTTTATGTTCATTGCATTTATTTTACAGTTGATCGTTCTTAAGAAGTTTGCCTTTAAGGTTCACCATGTGATGTAGATATACAATTCCTAAATATGCAATCTAAACTGATAAATAGTCGTTTACTCTTTTTTTGCAATGAAAATCCTAGTTTCTAAGGAAAGAGAAGCGGAATTATTTCAACATAGAGCAGAGGGCACACACTAGATGCACTGTCCTAAATCAAAACCAAAAAGCAGTCTAAATGCAAATGCACATGCATGTATTTGTTTTCCACTTTCTTAATGTGTGAGTGACAAAAAGAATATTAAGTAAAAATCTGAACTATCTTTTCTCTCAAAGAAATAGTACTAACAATTTTCTCTTCAAAAGATGACATGAAGTCAAAGATGACACTTTACTATTTTAAATTCAAAAAACGAAAAGAGGACTAAGAGTTACACTTTAAACTTCAATTTGAAAAATGCTTTCGACACTTGAAATACTGTTAATTCAAATCAAATACAAGAGTAACAGTGTAATCAACCATCAAAAAGAGTAGAATTCTTTTCTTTGACTGAAAACAACAATTGTGACACTTCCAAATCAAAAGATGACAGTTTGATTAAGCTACCTTTTGTAAACGAGAATTGTAAATGGCGAAAAATATATAAAAACATTCACAATTCTTTGTACAATGGAGGCTGAATAATGCAAAGGAAGGGAGTTTCAACAATGTTATACTGATCACATATAGCAAAACTCCTGAATAAAGCTAAATACAATGATGAGAAACCAAAATATGGAGGCAGAAATAGTCTTATCTGATCATCTCAGATGTAACACAAAGAAACAGGGATGCATCTAACCTACTACACACGAGAGGTGCGATGCATCCAGACTGTCAAAAGGAGACAGTGCGATGGTCTAGGGATGACACTTTAACATGGTTTTTGGTCACAGTGTTATCACTCAGGTTGTTCCCAAAAAAGCTATGAGGAAAGGGAATACGGCTGAGGTAACCACTAACCAATATCTTAGATGCAGATTCTAGCCAATCTGCAGCCAGAGAGGGCTCTCTCTTTATGATTTAGCTTTGTTTTGCTATATGTTAGGCTAGTTATGAAGTACAGAGGTTTGTTTGATTTTTGGATGGTGACATTCGGTAGAACAAGGGTGCAAAGTATGAGAAGTTCAGGCCATTGGGTTAATGGAGTCAATGAAAATAAATTTTTGGGTATGGTTTCTTTGACAAAAGGAGGGACTACAGAGCAAGATAATTAATCATGGAACAATTTTCAAGCTGGAATCAGGTGAAATGGAGTCAGGGGATGAAAGGCAATTAAGAATCTTTCATCATGTTGACAGAGGGAAAGTGGGTAAATATTACCAAGGAGCAGTTAAGAATTCCTACCTTTGCTAGTCCTGAAGAAAACATATAAAATAACAAGAATTGAGCACAGAGTACAGTTAAGCAAGTTCTGGGTTATTCTTTTTTCGTATAATTTAGAACATGATACATAAATGACATATAAACACAGAAATAGTCAAACAAGAGTTAAAAGGACTTATTTATCCATGACGTAATTCAAGAATTCTGCAACATGGGCTTCTGCCATCAATTCCATAACCGGATAGTTCATCAGCAAAGCATTCCAGCAATCTCTATTTAGAAGAGTTGTCAAATTTACATCGCAGTTCTAGAATGATATTCACCAACCCCAAATACTTAGTTTAGGGAGGTATTTGTAGAAAAATGTTTACAAAATATCTCCAAGGAGATAATATCTTGCAATAACTTCTTTCAACTACTCTACAAAAGAAGCAAATGCTCTTGGGAACATAGAAAAATGAATGCAGAAGTAAGAAATGTTGTGCTAGCCATTTTTTTGGTGAGATGCATTGATTACTCGCTCAGCAAGCCGGCCAATGGATAGTTTAGTGAAATTCCGCGCTGCTGGCATTGCTTCCTCGGGTGCTTCTTCCCGCGCTTTGATTGACTGCTGCCCAACATGATTTTATCTGCTCTTTCCTTTACTTTATGAAATCTGTTATGTTCTGAAAAAAATACACAAAACTTTGAAATTTTCCTAAAAAATTTCAAGCATACTCTGCCACCATTGGTGATTTGGTAATTGGTGCCTGCTCATTTTTATCAGAGTCTCATCTGCATCCATGTACCTGAAGAAAGTGGGCTGGACTGTAAAAAGATGCCTCACTTCATGTTCAATAAAAGACGGATTTTCCAAATTGTCATATAGGCTCTGTCCAGATGGGAGTGCCTTTTCTCTTGTAGAGCTTGATGATGTTGTGGCTTGGCTATCCACATATGTATTCAATCGGTGAATATAGTCTTCATTTTTCATTAGTTTGTAGTCACCAGTTAATAGACTGGGTAGACCCTTCTCCTGCAAAACTCTAAATTTCTGTGTGAAAGCATTTATTTCCACTTGCATTTCCTCGCACCTTTTTTCAAGATTTTGTATGAAGTTCCTCATAGCCAGTACTATTTTAATTGTTACAATGCCGTTGGTCTTGTCCCCGATATCCAGTTCTGCCAGTTGTTCCTTGGTATGGGTGTTCAAAAATTGTATTAGCCTATTGGCCTGCTTGGGCATGTGTCCCAATGAATCCCTGGCCTTTTGAGTTTCTTCTTGAGCTACTGTCACCAAATCAATCTGATCATGAATAATCTGTATTGACGTCCACATATTAGTGATGGATTCGCCAATGTTGGCCCACAAAATGCTCCTGATTTCCCTTAGAGGCTTGGCACCAATCATATCATTAATTTGGAAATCTCTATTAACAAGGGGCAACCATTCCAATTCTTTATGTGGTGCATTAAGGGAGCCAACCTTCAGGGCCACTGGAGCCTCCATTTTCAAATTATCTTATTACATTTCTACTTGGAGTTTGGGCTTTTGCAGCAACAGTAGGTAGAATTATAGTTTCTGGAGGTTTCTCACGGAGTTTTACAGGCCGAGACCGGTTTAATTCTAGCTTGGTGGGCGAATTTGCAGAGGGAGACATAGTTAACGAGATTTCTTGGAAAAATGGGTAAAACAATGACTATGATGCAGAGCTTTGAAGGCAGCACCGTGATTTTAATTCGAATTTTGGTTTTGCAGGAATTTTTTTAGAGAAAAACTTGGAAAAACAAGGTTTAGGAGTAGAACTCGGGTAAATACCTATTTAATGGACGCCCCGTGCAAAATGTAGGAGGCAGACTGAGCTGAGGGGCCGCGTTGTGGATTCAATTTCTCTCGGCAGCGGACTGTGCAATGAAAATGCCGCTTTGAACGTAAAAGAGCATGCAAAAGTCACACAGAAGAAACAAAATGAAATGAACTAAGAACAACGTTTAACGCCTTTTTAACAAAAATTTGATTTTGGCAGGTTTTTGGCGTGCTTTGGTCGGGTGATGCCAGCATGACGTAATCTTTGTTGTGTAGCGGGGGTACGGAAGCTAGCTTGGTGGTGACATGGCAGACATGGTGGATGATACAATGGGGAGGTGGTAGCCGACGTGGGCGATGACATCCACAGCGGGAAGCAGGGGCGGTATGTGGTATTATCGCACCGCTTTTGCACAACGACGGTTTTGGGTGGAGGGGACGTGGTAAAACAAGGCAGCGACATGTGGATTGTGTACGGCAGCAAAACCACTGTTTTCTAGGAGGCTATCATTTGGTCATTGGAGGGGTTTCGATATTGATGTGGATCGTACGATGGGAAAGCCCGGATCAGACAGTTGATGAATGGGTGGAGTTGGCATAAGCATATGGTGTGGTGGCCCACATTAATTTTCACGTTTTGTAATGTTCAGGCGCGGTTATTTATTCAACCAAATGATGAATAAATCCCAATGTTATATGCACGCGTGGGGAAGGGTTTTCCACAAGGTTTTGGGTAAACCTTGGAACCCTGTTGAATATTAACATATGGCTATACATAAGCCCAGGGCGGGATATTAAGTTTTTTGGGGTTTTATATAAGTTTTATATAATAGGGGCAGGGAAATATTATATAGGAGTTATAATATAAAGTTAGTAGGTCAATATGAGCGGTAGGTTTAAACAAAGCGCTAAGTTTGGGAGAGTGACTTAGGCTTTAAGGAAAATGAAAGGATTGAAGTCATGAATTTTTAGAGACTTAGCATAAATGGAAGAAAAGGATTTTTACACAAGAAATGTGGCTTAGTTCCCTTAATTAAAACTAGGATTTCGCTTAGTCTTTTTCATTAAATGAAGGGAACTAGGAACACTGAGCAGATCTCAATGTCCTTGAGGGGAAGTTAGTAAATGTTCTTGGAGAAATGGGAGGGGAAATTAGTGATGGTTCAACTATTTTGCAGCCACCTTGCTATATCACTTATTCCATACATGAGATGGATTATATTCAAAGGACAAAATTGATCACAAACTTGCCTCAGCAACACCAAACTGCCTACCCAGCCTAATACACCTAACATTTTTTCTTCGTTTTGATTGGGTGCATTTGAACTAGCAAACCCTTTCTCTCTTGTTTTCTTTTAACTGCCCTCCTAGAGTCTACCCTTATTTCTTCTAGGGGCTCAGATTTAGCAGTTGAGAACCCTTGCTTCTCTACCTAACTACTGATCTGCCAAGCTTGAACTGTTTGGATAGATCTTATTCTCTAATGCTAAAACAAGAAATTTAAACATGGACTGACCAAGGTTGCACTGTTTGGCCACCCATCAAGTGTAACGGAAGTCACTGATTGCACAATTTTGAACTTCTTTGCAAAAATAGGATAGTAGTGGAATTTTGGACTAGCACACATTATTGCTCTTTTATTTGGGGTTCATTTTCTTTCTTTTGAACAATTCATTCCTTTTTCCCTTTGATTTTTCTTTTAGGGCATACCCTCTTTTTATTTTTTTATTTTTTTATTTTTTTGAAAATATGGAACCTTTGTAGCATGGAAAGGATGAAAATATTTGGCATTTTAACAGTCAATCATGAAATATGATACCTATTGTTATAGGAACCTAACAGTGGCTCCACTTAGGGATGGCTTTTCTAGGCGAAAAGCCAAGAACAGCAGGTCAGATGGCCTTACATTCAACTCTTGTTGCAATCTGAAACTTTTCCTTTGCTGTAAATAACCAAACTGTATCTCTGTAACATATATACATTTCTCATAAGCTGGTTTGAACAATTACAGCTCTGTCTCTGATAGTTTGTCTAAGTTTTTCATCATTTTTACATCTCCCAAGTCTTCTTATTTAATTCCTTTGATAACCTGAAAAGATAATATAAAAAGGTAGCAGAATTCCTTGTTCTTTTCTGAAAATTTGTTGTATCTTATTCCCTATCTTATTGCTATAATAAACTGCAGAAAATAGACACTATTATGTACAAATTATAGTCCTGATATATCAACAAAGTGGATCAAAATAATGTTTGAGCATCCGACCATTAACTGGCCCATCTTCTACTTCTGTACCATCCAGGCTTCTTAAAAAGTAGGTGTTATTTCCTTGTTCAGCCTGAATAGCAAAAGGTCCCTTCAATAGGAAATCAAATTTGCCATGTTTTCCTCTATCTTCCCTTCTGAAATCCCACTTCAGTACTTTGTCTCCTATGAAAAAATCCTCTGCCTTTGTCCTTTTGTCAAAAATTTTCTGAAGTTTCTCTTGTAGAATCTGAGATCTTTGATACACTTCTTCTCTACTCTGCTGTACGTGAATTGTTTCATTGATTCTTCTCTGAATGTCATTGGGTTCTGCATGTGTCTCTTGCAGCAATTTCATCACAGGATTCCCAAAGAAGAAGGTAATACTGCCTCCATGCCATAAACCAACTCATAAGGGCTTGTTCCAATAGATCTTTTTGTAGTTAACCCTTCTACCCAAAGTGCATTGATGAGCTTTTTGTGCCAGTTTTTCTTGTTTTCCTCCAATACTTTCTTTATGATATTGATCAAGCTTTTATTGGATGATTCAGCTAAACCATTACCTTGAGGGTAATAGGCTGTGGAATGGCCTAAGGTAATGTAGTATTTGTGGAAAAAATTGATCATTCTTTTGGATTTGAAGGCAACAGCATTGTCAGTTATTATCTTTTCCGGACAGCCAAATCTGGACAGGATACTGGTTTCTAAGAATTGTATGATTACTAAGTCATTAGCTTTTCTACAAGGGATGGCTTTTATCCACTTGGTGAAGTAGTGTGTGGTAGTTAAAATCCACTTACATTGGCCAGAAGAGGGAGGGTGAATTTCTCCAATGAAATATAAACCCCATTGTTGAAATGGTCTCTCAGTGGAAATGGGTTTTAGGGGTACAGGTAAAAGCTTTCTCCTGCCTTCAAAGATTTGACATTTATGGCAAGAAATTACAAATTTCTTTACATCAGAAAACAAGGAGGGCCAATAAAAACCATCCCTTAAGATTTTATCAGCAGTTGATTTCTAATACAAATGTCCACCACAGTCCCTTGCATGAAATTCTTTAAGCACTTTGTCAGTTTCATCCTTTGTTAAGCAATTTAGCAAAATGCCTTCATGATTTTTCCAAAATAAAACATTGTCTGCAATACAAAACTTTGACGCTTTCATTTTCAAGAATCTCTTTTTGGTTCTGGATAACCCTGTAGGAGCCTGCGGGTTTAACAATACATAAATTATATCAGCATACCAAGGTGATTGTAAAAAGGCTCGATTGATCTGTGGAGTCGCCATCTCCTACTCGTTATCCAGTTCATTGATGTCAAGGGCTTGAAAGTTGGTTTCGGTCATCAATTTAGCTAACCCTTGTCCTTTTACCAGCTTTGTTGGTTTAATTTCAATGTCATATTCCAAGATGTTAGTTGTCCATTTGCCTCTTTTTCCTTCTATTCCTTCTTGAGTTAATATATCCTTGACCACAACATTTGGGACATAAGCTATTACATAAGAGTATAAGATATAAACTCTGAAATCCTTGATGGCCTTTACAAGGGCATAAGCCTGATTTTCCATGATTTGATATTTAAGTGGTGCATCTCTAATCCTTTTGTTGAAAAGAGCAATGGGCTTCTCACATCCTTGATCATCTTTTTGTAATAGGACAACAGCAATAGTATGGTCTGATGCAAATGAAAAGATTATAAAATCTATATCAAATTTCGGGCTTGTGAGGACTGGTGTTTTAGTTAAAGCTATTTTGATTTCTTCAAAGGCTTGCTTAGCTTCTATTGTCCACTTTACTTTGGAATCTTTCTTCAGCATGTTTTTCAATAATCTTATCAGTTAAGCCAAGTTGGGCGTGAATCTTCTTAGAAAATTGATCTTTCTTAGGAAAGCTTGTAGTTGTTTGATATTCCTAGGGTGAGGAACTTGGAGAATAGCTTGTATTCTGTCTGGGTCAATTCTGATGCCATATTTTGAGATTATGTGACCTAACAGTTTTCCTTCTTCTAGGCCAAACATTGATTTCTTTGGGTTCAATGATATGCCATATTTTCTGCAAATTAGAAACACTTGTCTGTGATGTTCTAAATGTTCTTGATTTGATTTGGAAAAAGCAGTAAGATCATCAAGATATATTATTAGAAAATCATGAATCTCATTTGCAAAGTCTATGTCCATTGCTCGTTGAAACGTGGCCCCTGTATTTTTAAGTCCAAAAGGCATTTTTACATATTTGAAAGTTCCCCAAGGTATTTTAAAAGTAGTTTTATCTTGATCATCCCAGTGATCTAAGATCTGATTAAATCTTGAGAATCAATCTAACAGTGAAATTCTAGAAGCTACCACTACCCTTTGTAAAATGTGATCCATCTTGGGTAAGGGGTAGTGGTCTTTAAGAGACACTTTATTCAGATTTCTCAAGTCTACACACAGTCTTATCTCTCTCGTTTTCTTCCTAGTGGGCACTAGATTTGAGATCCATTCTGAGAACCTGATGGGTGCAATTATTCCAGCTTGGTACATTCTTTTAACTTCCCTTTCAATAAGGTGGAGGAGGACAAGATCCACCCTTCTAAGCTTTTGTCTAAAAGGTTTTTGATTTTCTTTTAAGGGTATTGTATGCTGGATCACAAAAGTATCATAGGACTTGAGGTCTTCATAGCTCCATGAAAAAACATTTTGAAATTATTTAAACAACTCAATGTATTTCAATTTTTGGTCAGGAGGCAAGGCTTTGGACAATTTTACCATCTTAGGATTTTCTACATTTACTATATTACAGTGCTCAATTTCTACGTGTAATGGCTGCATTTTTGGCTTTCTTGGGATATCGTTAGAGTAAAAAATATCCTCCAAAGGAGTCAAGCCTGTGGGTAAAAAATTATCGTTTAACTCAATTACTTGAGACTCTCCCTCGACAATTTCATCACAGTCCATTTGCTTCAGCTCTTGTGAATTTTTGCTAGTAAAAATTGTTGGATGCAAAATCTGAATTTGTTGTTTCAGCTGATATATTAGTTTCTATTTTGTCTATTTGCTATTCTTCACAACTGGTGCTTGTGTCTATATTTGTGCCTGAAAACTCCTCTTTCAAAGTCAGGAAATTGTTGATTTGAGTGTCATTTTCAAACACTTGCCAATTTTTAACATTGTCTGGTACAACAGGTCTGTGTTTAATTTTAGCAGTGAAATGGTGGTTAGGCTCAAATGGTAGCTTACATGTGCTGGCAAATGTTTCCAAACTATGAGCATGTAAATTATGATTCCTTGAGATTTTGGTAAGCTGTGATTCTAGAAAGGTATTAAGTATTTCAATTCCTACCCCTCTATAAGCTCTTAACCTGGGATCATTTGTGACAAAATTTCCTTTCATCTGTTGAATAATCAAATCAAAGTCTCCCAAAATTGAAATCCTAGCTGCTCCTAGACTTTTCATCAACTTGAGTCCTAGCAAAAGGGCTTCATATTTAGCCATGTTATTTGTACATCTAAAACTTAGTCTGTAGGCATGTCCTTCAACATGATCATTTTGCATATTATGTACCCAAATCCCTGCCCCTGGTCCTAGTTTATTCACTGATCCATCAAACTCTAAGTACCATGAGGTTCCTTGATTACAACTAGCATTAGGAGTTTTGAAAACTTGCTCAGTGGGTGGATCTGGATTTTGTAACTCATATGGTTTGCCTTGTGTGTGTGTTACATCAATCACTTCAACAATTTCTAGATCTTGAGCAGTGGATTCTTCATTAATGCTTCTTCCTTGTGCTGATTCTAGGAGCTTGTGATCAGTTTTGGGACACATTTCAGCTTTGTATAAGATGAAAGAATCCATATCATAATGCATGGAATAAATGGGGAAATTTTGGGGTTTTTCTTAACTGCTGACCACATATTTCATCAATGTTTCCCGGTACAATCTTTTTGGCTGGCCAAAGACCGAGATGGTAGCATATGACATATCTAATTGTAAAGATCCTTGGAGCTTTACACCCCAAGACCTGAAAAAAACCATTCCATATTTAGGTGGAATATCAGCTACCACCACATCCATTAAATTTGTCTTGGCAGGCTACTGCACTACGGATACACATAAATCTTTGATTAGGCCTAGACACCTAACCTGGCTGGAATCAAGTGAAAACAAGTCTTTATATGGCCTTGTGATATCTAGGTTTAATTTTCCATCACAGACTTAGGCATTAGATTATGGGAAGCTCCTAAATCAAACAATGCATTGTGAAGTAATTTGTCATGGATGTTTAGGTTTACATAGAATGGAGGGAATCCTCCATCTACTATTTTACCATTTACTTCAGGGCCAAAAATCAATTATGGCTAGTCATCTAAGACATTCACTATGTCTCTATTCTCTGATATTTGAAGTGACCTGCTGATTTGTTCTCTATAAACCTCATGTTTAGCCAATTCGGACAGTGGAATGGCTATTTTTAACTTGGCTATTTCGGTTTCTAAGTTCAAAGGTTTTTCCACTTGGATTTTTGCATTCTGGGCAGCAAGATTTCCTTTTCTGCTGTGTTTTCAGTGGTTTTTTCCCTATTAGGAATGTTGTTATGAACTAAATCTGCTTTGAAGTCAATTTCAGGAGACCTGTTTGCATTTTCTTTTGGAGGAAAGGAGATGGATGGTTGATTGATTGATGGCTGTAAGTCTAATATTTCCTTGACTGTGAGTTCTTTTGGGTTGAGGTCCTTTTTAGCAAGGAGTTGTGTAGGAGAAGTTTTATCCTTTATTCTTTCAGGCTGCTTGATATCTTTCTACTTGTTGGGTTCAGGCACATCTATTGTTTTGCTTCTCAATTTGTATTGTTTTTGAACCTCATAGACAACTGCATCATATCCCTCTCTGAAATCAAATGATTCTCCGGATTTGGTTTGAAATTGGTTGAAAGTATGAGCCTCTTGGTCATCCTGAGTTAAGAAGATTTGTTGTTCACTATTCAGACCCATTAGATTAATTTGTGTATCCTTTGTTGGCTCACTAGAGGTTGAATCTTCATCATAGTTCTCCTGAAATGGAGGTCTGATGTTCTGGTCAGGACCAGCCTTTTCGGTATTAGGATTTTGGTTTTTCCTAAAGTTGGGATTTCTTGTGGTGTTACTTGGTTGACCTTCCCAAGAGGACTTCCTTTCAATAGTTTCTAGTATGTCACCCAATCTATCCATTCCTTTGATGATTGCATCTAGTTTTTGCTCAAATGCGGAAGGATCTTCTTTGAAGGGAGTCCTTCTTTCAGCTCTAGCTCGTGCTCTCTTAGAGATCAGATTGGCCTCTACACTAACAGCTATGCTCTGCATGTCCTCTAAGCTTGGAGGAGCTCTTTCCCTTAGCTGATATGCCATGTGAGAATCAAATCCATCAGGGAATTTGATCAAGGCCAAGTTTGGTGGAGGTCTAAGGTTTTGAGGAATAGCATTGTACACATTATTGAATCTAGCACGGTAGTCATGGACAGTTTCTTGTGGGCCTCTTTTCAAGCTTTCATATTCAGATAGGATATGTAATGCGTCCTTCTTCTTTTCCCATCTGTTCAAAAATGTTTGATAAAGGGCATCTGGATCAACAATTGTGTTATAGCAAGTGCCCTAAACCAGGTCCTTACATCACTTGTTAGGCTTTGGACAAAAATTTTCATTCTGACATCATTATCATCAATTTCATAGTTCTCAAAATAATCCATCACTTTCCTAGTATTGTGTTGTGCTGTGTAGGTGCCAGTACCATCAAAATAGGTAATATTGCTTTGATAATATTGAGGCATAGCCCCTAGATTTGCAGGCAACTGCACGGGAGCATATTGGTTTGCCATATTTGCAGGTATACATGGGACAGGTAGAAGCAGAGGGGTAACATCTGAGACAAACATAGTGGATGGAGGAGTGGAAAAGATGCTTTGAAGTGACGATGGTGAACTAGAAGAAGTTGCAGCAACAGTAGAAAGGAACACTGCTTTTCCGCGTGGAGATTGGGTAGGGATTTGCTGAAGTGTATCAAGGTTTAAATCAACAGCATTTTCTAGACTTTCTTGTCTTCTAAGGTTCTTCAAGATCAAGTTAGGATTTTCAAAAATAGCTGGAGGATTGGGATCTAGATTTGATATAGTGTAACAGGTTTTCTTCTTTGGAGCCAGCTTCTAGATTTGTTTTTGGTATTTTCTGGAAGTATTTGAAAAATGCAAGTTTTTTGAAGATATCTTTCTAGAAAATTATGAGTTGTGAGAGTTTTAAATTTTCCTGAAGATTCTTTGAAATCAAAGGAAACTAATTTTTTTGAGACAGTTGCTTAAAGCCTAAAACTAGACCAGAGATGGACTGAAGCAACTTTTATTTACTCCTGTAATTGCATAGAAGAAACAGTTTCAAAGGCTACCTGGCTAACTTCATGCTCCATCTGTAGCTTTAGAAAATAGACAGCAGTAACAAATAGTCATTCAAGTCCCCAGTGGAGTCGCCAATGATGTTATCACTCAGGTTGTTCCCTAAAAAGCTGTCAGGAAAGGGAATACAGCTGAGGTAACCAATAACCAATATTTTAGATGCAGATTCTAGCCAATCTATAGCTAGAGAGGGTTCTATCTTTATGATTTAACTTTGTTTTGCTATATATTAGGCTAGTTATGAAGTACAGAGGTTTGTTTAATTTTTGGATGGTTACATTCGGTAGAAAAAGGGTGCAAAGTATGAGAAGTTCAGGCCATTGGGTTAATGGAGTCAATGAAAATAAATTGCTGGGTATGGTTTCTTTGACAAAAGGAGGGATTACAGAGCAAGATAATTAATCATGGAACAATTTTCAAGCTAGAATCAGGTGAAATGGAGTTAGGGGATGAAAGGAAATTAAGAATCTTTCATCATGTTGATAGATGGAAAGTGGGTAAATATTACCAAGGAGCAGTTAAGAATTCCTCAATTATATTCAAGGTGTAAGAACCAGGGAAATAGGAGCAGTTAAGAATTACTGCCTATGCTAGTCCTGAAGAAAACATATACAATAACAGGAATTGAACACAGAGTACAGTCAATAAAGTTCTGGGTTATTCTTTTTTCCTGTAATTTAGAACATGATATATGAATGACATATAAAACATAGAAACAGTTAAACAATATTTAAAAATACTTATTGATCCATGAAGTAATTCAAGAATTCTGTAACATGGGATTCTGCCATCAATTCCATAACCAGATAGTTCATCAAGGAAGCAGTCCAGCAATATTTCTTGAGAAGAGTTCTCAAATTTACATCGTAGTTCTAGAATGATATTCACCAAATGCTAATACTTAGTTTGGGGAGGTATTTGTACAAAAATGTTTACAAAATATCTCCAAGGAGATAATATCTTGCAATAACTTCTTTCACCTACTCTACAGAAGGAGTAAATGCTCTTGGGAACAGAGAAAAATGAATGCAGAAGTAAGAAATGTTGTGTTGGCCACTTTGTTGGTGAGATGCATTGATTACTCGCTCAGCAAGTCGGCCGATGGATAGTTTAGTGAAATTCCACGCTGTTGGCATTGCTTTCTCGGGTGCTTCTTCATGCGCTTTGATTGACTACTTCCCAGCGCGATTTTATCTACTCTTTCCTTTACTTTATGACATATGTTATGTTTTGGAAAAAATACACAAAACTATGAAATTTGCCTACAAAATTTCAAGCATACTCGACCACCATTGGTTAGTTGGTAATTGGTGCCTGTGCATTTTTATTAGAGTCTCGTCTTCATCCATGCACCTGAAGAAAGTGGGCTGGACTGTAAAAAGATGCCTCACTTCATGTTCAATAAAAAAACAGATTTTCCAAATTGTCATATAGGCTCTGTCCGGATGGGATTGCCTTTTCTGCTGTAGAAATTGATGATGTTGTGGCTTGGCTATCCACATATGTATTCAATCGGTGAATATAGTCTTCATTTGTCATCAGTCTGTAGTCATCAGTTAATAGACTGGGTAGACCCTTCTCCTGCAAAACTCTAAATTTATGTGTGAAAGCATTTATTTCCACTTGCATTTTCTCGCACTTCCTTTCTATATTTTTTATGAAGTTCCTCATAATCAGTACTCTTTTAATTGTTAGCATGCTATTCGTCCTGTCCCTGATATCCAGTTCTGCAAATTGTTCCTTGGTGTGGGTGTTCAAAAATTGTATTAGCCTATTGGCCTGCTCGGGCATGTGTCCCAATGAATCCCTGGTGTTTTGAGTTTCTTCTTGAGATACTGTCACCAAATCAATTTGCTCATGAATAATATGTATTGAATGTCCACATATTAGTGATGGATTGGCCAATGTTGGCCCACAGAATGCTCCTGATTTCTCTCAAAGGCTTGTCACCAATCATATCATTAACTGGAAATCTCTGTGAGCAAGGGGTAACCATTCCAATTCTTTATGTGGCGCATTAAGGGGGGCAACCTTCAGGGCTACATGAGCCTCCATTTTCAAATTAACTTATGACTTTCCTACTTGGAGTTTTGGCTTTCGCAGCAACAATAGGTAGAATTATAGTTTTCGGAGGTTTCTCACGGAGTTATATGGGCTAAGACCGGTTTAATTTTAGCTTGGTGGGCGAATTTGCAGAGCGAGACAGAGTTCACGGGTTTCTTGGAAAAAATGGGTAAAATACTGACTATGATGCAAAGGTTTGAAGGGAGCACCGTGATTTTAATTCGAATTTTGGTTCTACGGGCAATTTTTTAGAGAAAAACTTGGAAAAATAGGGTTTAGGAGCAGAACTTGAGTACATACCTGTTTAATGGACGCCCTGTGCAGAATGTAGGAGGCAGACCGAGCTGAGGGGCCACGTTGTGGAGTCAATTTCTCTGGGTGGCGGACTGTACAGTGGAAATGCCGCTTTGAACATAAAAAAGCATGCAAAAGTTGTGCAGAAGAAACAAACACAAATGAACTAAAAACAACATTTAACGCCTCTTTAACAAAAAATTGATTTTGGTAGGTTTTTTGTACATTTTGGTTGGGTGATGTCAGCATGACGCAATCTTTGTCATGTAGCGGGGGTACAGAAGTTGACTTGGTGGTGACATGGCGAACATCGCGGAAGATACAATGGAGAGGTGGTAGCCGACGTGGGCGCTTATGTGGGCGATGACGTCAGTGGCAGGAAGCGGGGGCAGTATGTGGTATTATCACACCTCTTTTGCACAACGATGGTTTTGGGCGGATGGGACGCGATAAAACGAGGCGGCGACACGTGGATTGTGTACGGTGGCAAAACCGTCGTTTTCCCGGAGGCTATCATTCGGTCATCGGAGGGGTTCCGATATCGACGTGGATCATCCGATGGGAAAGCCTGGATTGGACAGTTGATGAATGGGTGGAGTTGGCGGAAGCATATGGTGTGGTGGCCCACATTAATTTTTAACGTTTTGTAATGTTCGGGCAGTGTATTGAAACTTTGGTTAAATGTTCGGGCGCGGTTATTTATTCAACCAAATGTTGAATAAATCCCAATGTTATATGTGCATGCGGGAAGGGTTGTCCACAAGGTTTTGGGTAAACCTTGGACCCCCGTTAAATATTAACATATGGCTATACATAAGCTCAGGCTAGGATATTACGTTTTTTGGGGTTTTATATAAGTTTTATATAATAGGGGCAGGGAAATATTATGTAGGAGTTATAATATAAAGTTAGTAGGTCAATATGAGAGGTAGGTTTAAACAAAGCGCTAAGTTTGGGAGAGTGACTTAGGCTTTAAGGAAATGAAAAGGATTGAAGTCATGAATTTTTAGAGACTTCACATAAATGGAAGAAAAGGATTTTTACACAAGAAATGTGGCTTAGTTACCTTAAGTAAAACCAGGATTTCGCTTAGTCTTCTTCATTAAATGAAGGGAACTAGGAACACTAAGTAGATCTCAATGTCCTTAAGGGGAAATTAGTAAATGTTCTTGGAGAAATGAGAGGGGAAATTAGTGATGCTTCAACTGTTTTACAACCACCTTGCTATATCACTTATGCCATCCATGAGATAGATCATATTCAAAGGAAAAAATTGATCACAAACTTGCCTCAACAACACCAAACTGCCTACCCAGCCTAATACACCTAACATTTTTTCTTCCTTTTGATTGGGTGCACTTGAACTAGAAAACCCTTTCTCTGTTGTTTTCTTTTAACTTCCGTCCTATCTAATCCTGCCCTTATTTCTTCCAGGGGGCTCAAATTTAGCTGTTGAGCACCCTTGCTTCTCTACCTAACTACCAATCTCCCAAGCTTGAGTTGTTTGGACATATCTTATTCTCTAATACTAAAACAAGAAATTTAAACATAGACTGACCAAGGTTGAGCTGTTTGGCCACCAATCAAGTGTAATGGAAGTCACTAATTGCACAATTTTGAGCTTCTTTGAGAAAATAGCATAGTAGTGGCATTTTGGACTAGCACACTTTCTTGGTCTTTTCTTTGGGGTTCATTTTCTTTCTTTTTACCAATTCATTATTTTTTCCCTTTGATTTTTCTTTTATGGCATACCCTCTTTTTATTTTTTAATTTAATTATTTTTTTGAAAATATGGAAACTTTGCAGCATGGAAAGGATGAACATATTTGGAATTTTAACAGTCAATCATGAAATATGATACGTATTGCTATAGGAACCTAACACACAGTTTGCAGCTTGGTTCAGGGATTTAGGCTAAGCTAATGATACTCAGTAAATACAAAGTATAGGGTCTAATCTAATGAGGTTACTTCAGCTACCCCCAGGGCACTTAGGATGTTTGGAAGTTGGCTATTCAATTTATAAACAAAACCTGGAGATGGACTGAAGCAGCATTAATCTATTTTGCACTTGCATAGAAAATGCAATTCGAAGGCTAGCTGGCTTAAGTTTAGGCTCTGTCTGTAATTTATAAAGCAAACAAACATAAACAATAAAACAAGCTATTAGCTCCCCAGCAGAGTCGTGATTTTTTTCTTAGCAAAAATAGTGTCCATTCAGAGCTTCTAGTCCCACTAAGACGGGTAGCTATCTTAGAAACAAACAAAATAAAGTTACTTGTGTTTTCCTTTACGAGAGATAGATGAGAAAGAAGCATAGAGTACCAATCTTAGTCTTTTTCTTAACTCTTTTCTTGTTTCCTTTCCCCTTTGACAGAAATCCACCACTCTTTCCTCACTTGTCCCTCTTCAAAGAACACCTATGGAGTCAAAGCAGCGTGATACCATCAAATCATAGAGATCTATAACTATAAACAATATATGATCTGTTACACTAAAAAATGTCACCATGGCTATTTACAGTTAGTATGGCTATATCAACAGTCATGCTATCCTCTTAGGCAAGTCTTATGCCTCTGCTCTCCATGTCAAACTCCAAAAAGAGAGAAAGTCTTAATAAATGTATTTATCTCTGGGTACGCAGGTTCTCTCAACCTTACCTGCGGGTACGCACCCAACGCTCACAAAAGCTGCGTCCTTGTACGCTCTGTATGTAAAGGGGCAGGTGCGTCCCCCTGTAAAGGTCAAAATGCGCAAGTTTCATCTTTAAAAAGTTACTTGTGGTCATTTCTAGAGCATTCTAGAAGGTTGTTCGACGTGTATTGAGCGCCTCCAGATGGTTCATGTACCCCTACCAAAGAGGAACTTATCCCATCAATAAGGAAGCTATCCCATCCAAAGAGGGGGTTATCCCATTGATGGTGGACCTGAATAACTTCCTCTAGATCACTATAAATATAGGCATTGGGCCAGAAGGAGGGGAGGTTGGAAGCTAAACATTTCTAAGGGTAGATGCTGCAGGAATTAGGACTCCCATTTAGAAGCTTGTGAGGAGAGATTGCCATCTTTGCTTGTTCTATTTGGAAGTGGGTGAGCTTTGTCAAAGTAAAGGAGAAATCTTGATGGACCCTGGGAGGGACTTGTACAACACCAAGGCTCAGGTTGTAATTGTTCCTTTTGTTTCCTATTAATGCAAATGAGTCCATTCTTCTCAATAACTTGTTATTTATGAGTTGTTTCATGTACTCCTTGGTCTATGTGTTAAATATGTTTTATTCTATGCGATTATCAAGTGCTATTTAATCGTTTGATTGTTAGTGGATGCAGGTTTCAAAGTGAAGGAGGAGCTCATCCGGATCAGCGGAACTGGACTGCTACAACAGCGTTGGACTACAGGTAGGATCTAAACACTTGATTTCCCATATAGTAAATGCATGTTTAGAGAAGGATTGCTCTTGTTTGTCTTGTTTGTCACTAGAGAGTCTTAGGCTCCTAGGGAGGTTGGTTGTGTCTGCACAATCGACTCTTTCCGCATGACAAATTGGCGACTCCACTGGGGAATCATTGATGTGAAAGTCTTTTCCTTTGTATGCAACTTTGATCTGAGAAAAGTCATTTATTTTCTGGTTTTTGGCTCTGTGACTTTGTTTTTGGGTGGGTTAGTTTAGGGTTAGATTCAATTTAGTTTTTCTTGGTTTTTTCAGTAGGACGCACCCTCTGAGTATTGCACAATGCGTCCCTGTACGCACTGTTGCTGTGTGCACAGAGCGGGCCCGCACCTGTCTTAACTGGTTTCCTGCGTACCTTGCTAAAACTTAAGAAATTTCCATTTTTTACATTTTTCCTCTTAGATTTTGTTTTTTCTTAGTTTTTACTGCCCAGATCCATTAGTCCCCTGTCAAAGATCTTCACATGAGCTTGTTTCATTAGCATTCCTTCTTTAAGCTTTCATCAATTGGGTGTTTTGAGTCTCTTTTTTGAGAAATTCTTAATTTGATTTCCTTTGGTCATTACTTGGAGGTTTGTCTCAGTCTTTTCACAATTTTGCATCTTTTTGCTCTTGTTTTTGCAAAAAAAAATTCCCCCTCATTCGCCGGGGGGGCTAAATTGTGTATGAGTGTTAATCGCCTTTGAGTGTTTTTATTTTTTGATCTTTGGAACTCTCACCCAATTTTCTCGACTTGCACTTGATTGGTTCTTAGATCACATTAGGATCATCTTGTGTTTGAGAATTCTCTTGCATAGATCACATTTGCATAATTAGAATTCTCATCTTCAGAATATGAATGAAAAATGTGCATAGATTACATTTGCATACTTTTCAAGTGAATTGTGCATAGGTTACAATTGCATAGTTTACATTCTGAAAAATCAATCGTAGATTTAGATCAGTTTTCTTTGATTTGAATTTACACAAAAATAAATCAAAAAAGTTTTGAAATTGATTTGCATTAGTTTTTCTTGATGAAATTAGTGCATTAGAGAATTTGTTATATTTTCTCTTAGTGATCAATTTTTTGCATTGTCGGAAGTGAATGGAAACTCTCTCCTTACTTTAATTAGGATTCATCGAATTGAAAGGATTGCATTATCATTGCATTCAGTTGAGTCGGGTCATAACACCATTGGTTTCGTATCCATTTACCCATTTGAGTAATAACAGCCTTAATAACACAACGCTTAATTAAAATTCATCTAGTAATTTTTATATTTCTAGGGCTCTGATACACCAACATAGCTTAGGCTAGTGTCTTGGAGTAGGAGAGTAATTAACTCTCCAAGACAGCAAAACCAAACAAGTAGCTCATCTTGTCGTAGGATAAATCCAACTGTTTCATTTGTACTCTGGGAAAGCTCCTCTTAAAGGAGAAGCACGAGCTCGTGTCCGAACCAGTGAGGGATCAATCCTCCCTCGTTGGGAACGATGCCAGACACGCACGTATTACAAACGGTAAACCTCGGATTAACCATTGTCGAGGAGCCAGGGGTCACTTGTCGGTAAACCTTGGATTATTGTCAAGGAGCCGGCAAGGGGATTGAGCTTGATACTCTGCCCTTGCGTGCTGTCGGAGTGTAGACTGTTCCCCCAGGTGCATTTGTTGCTGTTGGTAGCCTTAGTGACCATTATCTTTAGGGTTCTACCCAAGGTGACGGTGGAGGGAAGATCCCACTGTACCTGGAGCAGACGTCGGCTAGACTCACTTGGATTTTCTGGGGGGTTCACTTCACTCGAGACGGTTAAAGTGGAGGAACTTGGTCTAGTCTATTCATTAAGCAGGTTGCCGGGGTAACTGTTCCACCCGCCACTTCTGTACTGAATTCGACGATGTTGGGCCTCATCACCAACTAGTGTTTTCGGTCCGGAAGGCTACTGTTTGTGTGAGGTTTGACTCCTAGATTTGATAGCGCATGTTAATTTGTTTGTTTTTACTTTTAGAGACCATAGGTGTGAATTGTGAATTTTAATTGTTAGGTGTGGATTGTGAATTGTTAATTTTAGTTTTAAATTGTTAATAAAATTCACTGAAGTTGAATATAATGGCAAACGTTCCGGAATTTACCAACCTAGGAACCCCTCCTAACGAGAATCCTAGTACTTTTCCTTACTTTGGAAATGTTGGTCCTCCTTATATGGCTACTTTGTCATTACCTGGATTTACAATAGGTTTACCGATATGGTTATTTTCAACTTCGTTGGCCCAAAATACTCCAATTGTTCCACCTCAACCGGATGCTTCACCTCAACAGAGTTCACCATCTCAACATCACCAACCTTCTGTTGACCCTTTACCTTCTTCACCTAATTTTTCTTCCTCCATTTCTTCCTCTTTGCCTGGTAAAAGCCTTGATGCTAGTAACCAGGAGGCTAAGAAGAAGAAGAAAGGGAAGAAGAAGAAGAAGAAGAAGCAAGATAAGAAAGAAGTCAACCAACCAACCATGGCTGTAAGTGTTAGTTGTGTTGAGGAAAATTCCGACATGCATCGTAAACCCAAATACCCTTGCAGGCTTTGTAAGGGTGACCACTTCCTTGTCAATTGTCCTGGTATTCCAAAGGTCTTGGAAGTATGGTCAGAAAAATCTCATCAAATTTCCATTGAACCATCAACCAGTGATAGTCAGGTTCCTGGGAAAAAGGGTAAAGTTAGGTTTCCTTGTAAGTTATGCAAAGGGAGTCATCAAACTCACATTTGCCCTCACATGGATGAAGCCTCAACATTGTTGGAAAACCTTACTGTTCCACAGCAAGAATTTCCAACTGGTTACCGTAAACTTTCTCCCAACCTACCGTCAACTGACGAAGTGATTGATCTAACTTCAAGTACAGTCGATCACACTCTTTCATTGGAGAGTGAAACTCATGTCACTCAAGTTGATGATCCATTAGTTGATCAAGTGGTCGATTCAATGTCACATTCGGTCGATCCCACTTTCCCTTTAGAGAGTGAACTTCATACCGCTCAGGTTCTTCTTGTTACGTCAGATTCGTCTATGCTGGGGGGCATTTCACCTGTTCATACAGAACCCCCTCCAAGCACTGAGGTCTTTTCCTTTGATTGGAATAGACTGACAGAACCTCGTCTTCCTTCCTCCATCCCCTTCCAAATCATTGTCAAGGCTGGTGGTAGGGACATACATCGTACTCAGGTAGATGAAGGTGCTTCTGTTAGTATTTTATCCTCAACTGTTTGGAAAGCTTTGGGTTCCCCTCAGCTTGCGCCTATTACGCAGAATCTGAAAGCTTTTAACAGAACCATTAGTGAACCTTTAGGGATCCTTCCTAAGTTCTCTATTACCTTGGAAGGTAAAACTGTCTGTATTGATCTTATGGTAGTTCGAGGTCCCTTGGATTTCAATTTACTCCTTGGGCGAGACTATGTTTATGCAATGAAAGCTGTCGTATCGACACTCTTTCGCGTGATGTCTTTCCCTCACAATGGCAATATTGTGACTGTAGATCAGCTTTCGTTCCCTGGTCTTGTTTCAACTACCAATAATATGACATCCCTAAATGTTCTTGATTCTAAAGTGGTATCTACCCTGCCACGGGTTAATTATGTGGCAACTGGTCCCATGTTTTCAGTTATCGATGTAAGTGAGCCTCTCATTGTTGATTTAGATCCGGTAATTGACATGGAAAACTCTATGGGATTACTTGAACACGATTTTCTTATCCCTTTTGAGTCCCTTGACATGTGTTCCTTCCAGAGAACTATTCTTCCTTCTGATGAAGATCTCTTGGAAGCCATGATCAAGGTATGTCCATTGACATGTCTTTCTTCTAGTTGAAAGCCATGATCAGGTGCGAGGATAGTTTTTTCCTGTATCAACCTCGTTAAAAAATGAATCAGGAATGAGGATAGTTCTTTTACTGAGTCAACCTCACTAAAAAATGAATCAGGTAGATTTTAGGATAAGTAGGTAGATTGTAGAAAGTAGGGTTTTGAGGATAGTTCCTGTTACTGAGTCAACCTCCTTAAAAAATGAAACAGCTCCCTTTTCAAGTTAAATATTGAAAGTAAACCTTCATTCCATCCATCTGGTTGAACGCAATGAAGCCTGGGGGGCATGTACCTCATTTTGCATCACTAAACTGGGGGCATGCGAAATTTTCGAGCATAGTTCCTTGTCTTGTGTCAAGCTCGTTAACAAATGAAACAAGGGTAGGTTAAGTAGGTAGATTGTAAAGTAGTTATGAGCATAGTTCCTTGTCTTGTGTCAAGCTCCTTAAAAAATGAATCAAGGATTTTAGAGCATAGTTCCTTGTCTTGTGTCAAGCTCATTAAAAAATGAATCAAGGATTTTAGAGCATAGTTCCTTGTCTTGTGTCAAGCTCGTTAAAAAATGAATCAAGGTTTTTAGAGTAGAGTTTTTGTTAGGTAGATTGTAGAGAGTAGTTATGAGCATAATTCCTTATCTTGTGTCAAGCTCGTTAAAAAATGAAACAAGGGTTTTGAGGATAGTTCTTTTCCTGTGTCAACCTCACTAAAAAATGAAACAACTCCCACAAGTCTTTCCAAGATCTTGAAAGTAAAGCTTCATTCCATCCACCTCATTGAATGCAATGAAGCTTGGGGGGCATGTACCTCGTTTTGCGTCATTATGCTGGGGGCATGTGAACTTATAACAAGCATAGTTTTTCGTTTCAAGCTTGCGTAAACATGAAATCGAATCCGAGCATAGTTCTTTTCCTGTGTCAAGCTCGTTAAAAAATGAAACAAATCCTCCTCTACTTGAGTCGAGAGATTGACTAGATCTCATAAATGTTAAGTTGTATATTTAGGTTAGTTATTTCAGTTTTTTGCATAATTTTCTTACAGTTTTAGGTCAAGTCTTTCAAATGATCTCGTTCATGAACCTTCATTTCATCCAACTGGTTGAATGAAATGAAGCTGGGGGGCATGCGCTCTAGCAGTTATGCTTAGGGGGCATCAAGCATAATTTTCTCTCTGTTTCAAGCTTGTGTAAAAATGAAACTACTTTGAAGCATAGTTTTTCTCTGTTTCAAGCTTTTGTAAAAATGAAACCTATCTCGAGTCAATTTCAGTTATTTTCAAGACTCGTTAAACTCATGAAAATCCCGAGACTAGTTTGCTATCTTTCATTCTCGTAAAACAAATGAAAATGCCGAGTTCTTTCCGTCTTTTCCTGCTCGTAAATTAAATTGAAAGTCGGCCATATGAGTACATTTTTTATCATTTTTTCGAACTCATTAAAACTTACGAAAAAGTGAAAACCATGAGTACATTTTTATCCCTTTTTCGAACTCGTTAAAACTTACGAAAAAGTGACACCTTGGAGTTCTCTTTTAAGCCCTTTTCAGACTCTCAAAATATGAAAAGATTGCCGAGCGTCTCTTTTACACTCGTTAAAACGGAATTAAAAGACGGTCCCCTTATAGCTCTTTTCTGACCGTAAAAACAGGAAAAGATTGTCGGGTTTTTGTCGTTTCAAACTCGATACGGAAATAAAACGACGTGTCCTTGATCGCTTTTTACTTTTCAGGTCAGTGGCACTAATTATGAAAGTACTCCTTGGTCGCAAGATCAAGCGGTTCCCCCAGGTATTATTTTATACTTTTTCGGGCTTGAGGGACACAAATTTACGAAAAAGTTCAACCTGGAGTCTTCTTAAGTTTTTCAGACTCTCTAAAATTGAAAAACGCCGAGTTTCTCCTATACTGGGCTCGTTAAAATTTCACAGTAAAGGACATGTTCAATTACAAACAAGAACGAACCACTCCTTCCTAGGGTTCGAATCAAAACTAGGTTGGACTCATCCGAAGGATGAGCTTATAATCAAGCATATGTTATCCTCCTCAAGCTTGTTAAAAATAAAGAGGTACTTTCCAGAAATGGTGGGGGAAAAGAGAGAAGAATGAGCCTATTTGTTATCTTTTGTCTCAGAAGAAACTTTATTACCACTCTTGGACACGACACTTTTCATTCACCTGGGTTGGGAAATCCTTTACCTCACAGTTGATCAAACCACTTTGAAAGTCTTCAGCCGGGTTCCGGGGATTAACTTTGAGTCATTCATTACCAAGCCATCTGTCGTGTCGTTATGTTTTCAAGAGGTCTGCAAGCAAAACTTTCATCTGCAAAATACTTGTCATCCATTTGACCATCCCTGAGTCAGTCCTTACAGCAACATTTCTTCAACTTGATCAATGATTTCGTGTTGTGGGCTTGCCTGCAACAGGTCGCTTTCTATCGACATCAGCACATTATCTAGAGAGATGACTTAGAAATCGTCAGTACCTTGAAGTCTACATGCATCAATGGCAGGTTTCTCGCCTTTGACGTCAGTTTACATCATTGACTCTCGATCGAAGGATTCCGTGAAATGTTCGACATCAACTCATTCATTCACATCTCATGGATTGTACTGGGTACTTTGAGAACCATTGACATTACTGGTGGTCTCTCTCACACTTGTTAACAGTTTACATCATCGACTGGTAATCAAGTGGTTTCTACCATGTTCGACATCAACTCATTTATTCGCATGGCTAGAATCGTACCAATTCGGGAAGTAGAAATGAAGACCCTGGATCTAGTTTCCACCATCCAGGCTGCGAGGAGTTTTGTATTCATTATATAGTAGACCAATTATAAACAGATGGCTGCGCCCATACTGTGTCTACGCAAGTCTATGATTATGATGTACTGCAAGATCATTCCTGTATCAGAGTAGTTAGTCTGTTAGTTAAAGTTTTGATCTGAGTATGGGAATGCCTACCTCAGTGATGATATAATCTTATACATGTATTTTGTGTTGAAAATTGCAGGTTCTGACCAGGCTCTCCATGAGATAATCCTTGAAATGATAAAGCACTTCACCCTTCCTAGATAATACAAAACCCTAATCTATTACAGGCTTCGCACTTTAGGGGCAATCTGTTACACTAAAAAATGTCACCATGGCTATATACAGTTAGTATGGCTCTATCAAAAGTCATGCTATCCTCTTAGGCAAGTCTTATGCCTCTGCTCTCCATGTCAAACTCCAAAAAGAGAGAAAGTCTTTATAAATGTATTTATCTCTGGGTACGCAGGTTCTCTCAACCTTACCTGCGGGTACGCACCCAACGCTCACAAAATCTGCGTCCTTGTACGCTCTGTATGTAAAGGGGCAGGTGCGTCCCCCTGTAAATGTCAAAATGCGCAAGTTTCATCTTTAAAAAGTTACTTGTGGTCATTTCTAGAGCATTCTAGAAGGTTGTTCGACGTGTATTGAGCGCCTCCAGATGGTTCATGTACCCCTACCAAAGAGGAACTTATCCCATCAATAAGGAAGCTATCCCATCCAAAGAGGGGATTATCCCATTGATGGTGGACCTGAATAACTTCCTCTAGATGACTATAAATACAGGCATTGGGCTAGAAGGAGGGGAGGTTGGAAGCTAAACATTTCTAAGGGTAGATGCTGCAGGAATTAGGACTCCCATTTAGAAGCTTGTGAGGAGAGATTGCCATCTTTGCTTGTTCTATTTGGAAGTGGGTGAGCTTTGTCAAAGTAAAGGAGAACTCTTGATGGACCCTGGGAGGGACTTGCACAACACCAAGGCTCAGGTTGTAATTGTTCCTTTTGTTTCCTATTAATGCAAATGAGTCCATTCTTCTCAATAACTTGTTATTTATGAGTTGTTTCATGTACTCCTTGGTCTATGTGTTAAATATGTTTTATTCTATGAGATTATCAAGTGCTATTTAATCGTTTGATTGTTAGTGGATGCAGGTTTCAAAGTGAAGGAGGATCTCATCCGGATCAGCGGAACTGGACTGCTACAACAGCGTTGGACTACAGGTAGGATCTAAACACTTGATTTCTCATATAGTAAATGCATGTTTAGAGAAGGATTGCTCTTGTTTGTCTTGTTTGTCACTAGAGAGTCTTAGGCTCCTAGGGAGGTTGGTTGTGTCCGCACAATCGACTCTTTCCGCATGACATGATCAGATATATATTAACTATAAAAATGCATATATCAATAGATAGACAAAAATATGGAGGAAAACTCAAATAGCTTTATTGATAGAAGTAGTAGAAGAGAGGATTACAACCCATTGGTCTGACCCAACGCCATCCCCCTAGCATGAAAGCCCTCTTTACCTCATGAAAAGCTTAGATCATTGTTGGGTCCCCATAATACCATTGATTACCCCATTACTATTATAGTTATACCCTTTATTAATATTGTTTTGCCCCTATTTCCCCCATATTGTTATTACTGTGCCCCATAGAATCCATCTATTGTTATTTTGTGGCTTTAGATTATTATTGTTAGGTCGGCCGGATTATATTGTGACTCCTTAAACTCCTATATATAGAAAGGAGGTTTGTCATTTGAATCATCAAAGAATTGTTCATTTATGTAATATAAAGGAGGTTTCCCACTCTAAGAGGCTGAATTCTAAGGCATTGATCTATCTTTTCTATCTTTCCTTGAGCTGGTTCCATAACATTTTGTATCAGAGCTTTGGATTCTAGGGTTTCGCTGCTCCAAACAGGTCATCGTGGCATTTTCGCTATAACTTGTTTTCTACGACGTTTCAAAAGTTGCAAGAAAAACCCATTTGAGAATAAATAATGCTGTACCTCGGGTCTGAAGTTCAGATATTTTCGTGCTATATTTGGGGAGATATGATCTGAGGAATTTGGTCCTTTTGCAGACTCCTGAATTACATTCCAAACAGGTGACCTGGGGAAAATTGTCATAACATTCTTTCTGAGCATCGGATTGAAATTTAGCAAGAAGGTACAGAAAGAGGACGGACTACAGTTTTCTTGTATATATTTTTCAGAGTCAAAGGTGGAAATAGTGACATGTGGAACTTCATACAATTTTGCTCTATTGAACTAGTCTACAATCAGGTCACTGTGGGAGATTATGCATAACTATTTCTTGGAGAATCAAATTTGGATCAGACTAGTGGCATTGGAAAGAGGACATAGAAGGCTACACAAGTCACAATTTTAGAACTGGATGATTCGAAATTACAGAGATACATCAGATTCAATATCAGGCTTCTCCAAAGTGAAAAAATGTGTGTAGTTGTTTTTTAAATTTTTGCATAAGCTTGGTTTGAAAGAATTCAAAGAGCATAGTAAAACATTATTATCGGTAATTGATGCCCTGGGGAAAGAAAATTCAAACACCTAGTAAGCAACCTGAAAGCTCTAGCATGACTTATGAAGAAGAGGAAGAAATGCAACATGATATAGCAAAATTACAAGACCAAGTGCAACAAGTGTCATTTGCACAAAAAGGAACAAAATCTAAGATGGATGGTTTAAAGAAAGATGTAGAAGCTAAGATGGATGGTTTAAAGAAAGGTGTATAAGCTAAGATGGATGATTTGAAGATAGATTTGAAGACAAACATGGAAGAATTGAAGAAGTTGCTACAAGAAAGGGTCACTAATGGTGAAAGGGTAGTAAAGGAAACTCATGATGAGAACAAAAGAAATGTTAATCATGATTCCATAGACTCTAATTTTGGATCGAAGACCCACCACGTTGCAAAAATCGATATGAGGAAGTTTGATGGCAAGGATCCCGCGATATGGATATTACAGATGGAGCAATTCTTCGATCTCAATAATGTGCAAAACACACAAAAGGTACGTATGGAAATTTTATATTTGGAACCAAATCAGTTTGTATGGTATCAATGGCTTTGCTCTCGTAAACAATTTATCACTTGGGAAAATTTTAGAGAAGAATTGATAGCACATTATGAGGATACAAAAAGCAACACTTTTTTTATCCAATTGATAAGTCTCAAACAAAAGGATTCAATATTGGAGCACATTGAGGAGTTCCAAAAATTGAACATAAGGGTAAAAGATATTCCAGAGGAGCATAGGATTGATGCGTTCATAGGGTCTTTAAAGGATAATATCCAACATGATGTTCGCCTTTGGGAACCTGATTCATTAGAGAAGGCATTCACGTTAGCAAGAAAAATGGAAAGCAAAATTATGGCAACCAGGAAGCATACTACTCACAACTATAAAGATGGAAGTGTTGTTGCCCCTAGTCTTCCACAACCTATAAGTTTGACACCACAAAAATTGGACGAAAAAAGAGAAAAAGGGCTTTGTTACAGTTGTGATAGCAAATACACTAAAGGTCATAAGTGTGCTGAGAAGAAATTATTCTACATAGATTGTGAAGAGGAAGAAGAAAAGGAGCAAGAAAGGTCAAAAGAGGAGGATATATTCCAGGAACAAAGCCTAGATGAAGAAAAAATAAATCCGACCATATCTTGTAATGAATTGGTGGGAATTACCACTCCTCAAACCATCAAGATAGAAGGACAAATCAAGAAGAAAAAGGTAATAGTGTTGATTGATTCAGGAAGCACCCACAATTTTATTCATTGTAAGGTAGCAAAAGAATTGAATCGCTTCCTATATCTAGCACCAGAGTGTCAAGTGATGATTGCAAATGGAGGAACAATAAATTGATCTGGAAAGTGCCATAATATCAAGCTATCCATGGGAGAATATGTATTGACTAGCCCAATGCTTTCCATTCCAATGGGAGGTGCTGATGTTGTACTAGGAGTCCAATGGCTACAGTCCTTGGGTACAATAGCTTTTAATTTTCAAGAACTTTTCATCAATTTTTCTACGGAAGGAAAGGAAGTTGAATTAAGGGGCATTGCAGGGAAACCAGGAAAGATAATCAACTCTAATGGTATGACAAAGCTTCTAAAAAAGGAGCAAAGAGATATAATTGCACAATTATGTTGGCTAGATGTTTCCACATCGGAATCATCTATTTCTCCAGATCTCCGAAAAGTCTTGGAAAATCATTCCAAGGTATTTGAGACTCCCAAAGGTCTCCCACCTATGCGTGATCATGATCATGCTATTCATCTGATTCCAGGAAATGTTCCTCCAAACGTCAGGCTGTACAAATATCCCTATGTCCAAAAGAATGAAATTGAACGTATGGTTGCAGAAATGCTAGAGGCTGGTATAATTCAACCGAGTCAAAGTTCTTTCTTTGCTCTAGTAGTATTGGTGCACAAGAATTATGGATCATGGCGCATGTGTCCGGATTATAGGGAGCTCAAAAAGCTCACTATTAAAGATAAGTTCCCCATTCCTATCATTGATGAATTGCATGGATCAATTTACTTCACCAAGTTGGATCTTCATTCAGGATATCGTCAAATCAAAATGAAGATTGAAGACATTCCAAAAACAGAATTTAGAACTCATGAGGGTCATTATGAATTTTTGGTCATGCCTTTTGGCCTTACCAATGCACCTTCAACATTTCAAGGTTTGATGAATTCAAGTTTCAAACCATTCCTTAGGAAATTTGTGTTAGTATTTTTTGATGATATACTAATCTATAGCAAGTCTTGCAAGGATCACGTTGAACATGTTGACAGGGTACTACAACTATTGGAGGAGAAACAATTATATAAAAAAGGATCCAAATGTTTCTTTGGAGTCCAGGAGGTGGAATATCTAGGTCATATTGTATCTCATGAAGGAGTTAAGGTAGACCCTAGCAAAATTAAAGCCATTAAGGAATGGAAAATCCCCACATCCATAAAGCATTTGCGAGGATTTCTTGGGTTGACAAGGTATTATCGCAAGTTTGTTAAGAATTATGGGAGAATAGTTGCACCTCTAACAACATTACTGAAGAAAGATGCATTTTCATGGACTCTGGAAGCAACAAAGGCCTTTGAACATCTTAAAGAGGCAATCTGCCAAGCACCGGTCTTAGCTACACCGGACTTCACAAAAGCCTTTATTGTGGAATGTGATGCTTTAGGAAATGGAATTGGTGTTGTTATAATGCAAGATGAAAGACCCATTGCTTTTGAAAGTCGTCCAATCAAGGGAAAGTTTTTAAGCAAAGTTATTTATGAGAAGAAAATGTTGGCAATACTCCATGTAGTTAAGAAATGGTGACCCTACCTAATGGGAAGACACTTCAAGGTAAAAACGGATCATGATAGCCTTAAATAATTTTTAGAACAAATATTATACTCTGAAGAGCAACAAAGGTGGGTCACAAAGATATTGGGTTATGACTTTGAAATCATCTACAAAAAAGGGAAGCAAAATGTGGTTCCAGTTGCACTCTCAAGAAAGGATGAGGATGTGGAAGCATTGTTTTGCGCCATTTCTATTTTCCAACCAGATTGGATAAATGAAGCAAGGGAGGAGTGGAAGAATGATGAAGAAGTGTGGGCACTTATTCGAAAGTTACAACAAGATTCCAGTACGTCTAATACATTTAGCTGGCAAAATGGTTCGTTATGGTACAAAGATCGCTTATACCTCTGTAAGAATTGTCAACGAAAACAAAATATTGTTATGGAATTTCACACTTATCCCTTAAGAGGGCACTCAGGATTTTTAAAAACTTACCACAGGGTTAAGAAGGAATTTTTTTGGGATGGCCTTAAATCAGATATTCAAAATTTTGTGGCGGAATGTTTGGTTTGCCAACAAAATAAACTTGAAACAATTAAGACACCAGGTCTATTACAACCTTTATCCATTCCAAGCCAACGTTGGGAGGAGGTTTCAACGGATTTTATCACAGGTTTACCCAAGTCTGAGGGAAAGAGTGTCATCATGGTGGTAGTTGACAGACTTACCAAGTATGCACACTTTTGTGGATTATCACATCCATTTAAAGCCAGTACAGTTTCTACTGCATTTATGGAAACAATTCAAAAGCTACATGGAAACCCAAAGATTATTGTAAGTGACAGAGATCCCATTTTCACTGGAAATTTTTCGACAGAATTATTTTCTTGTCTTGGTACTCAGTTAGCTCATAGCTCATCTTATCATCCTCAATCTGATGGGCAAATTGATATAGTAAACAAATGTTTGGAAGGATATCTTCGTTGCTTTGTATCTGATAAACAGACACAATGGGTCAAATGGTTGCCCCTGGGTGAATGGTGGTATAACACTTCCTTCCATATAGCAACGAAAATGACCCCATTTATGGCACTTTATGGTTATCAACCACCATCCATCACATCATATTTAAGAGAAAATTCTAAGGTCCAGGCAGTGGAACATCACATTGAACATCAACAACAAGTCCTCCAACTCTTAAAGGATAACCTCATGTTGGCACAGAATAGAATGAAACAACAAGCATATCAACATCGTAGTGAAAGAAGTTTTGATGTAGGTGATTGGGTATTCCTACGGCTATAACCATATAAGAAAATGTCCCTCAAGCAAGCTAAGAAGGATAATAAATTATCACCAAAGTACTATGGTCTATACGCGGTGTTGCAAAAGATTGGTACTATGGCAGACAAATTGGAGCTTCATGCAGCTTCTCAATTGCACCCAGTTTTCCATGTTTCATGTTTAAAGAAGGTTATCGGAGACAAGCTCCCAGTTCAAACAATATTGCCAGAACTTGATGAGGAAAGAAAAATTATATTGGAACCAGAAGCAGTCAGAGAAACAAGAACTTGAAAGCTACGAAATCGATCATTTTCAAAGTATCTTATCAAGTGGAAGAAGTTATCCGCTAAAGATTCCACATGGGAGGATGAGAATTTTATGCAGAAGTATCCAGAACTACTCAAGCGTTGAGGACAACACTTTTTTGAAGGAGAGGGGCATGTTGGGTCCCCATAATACTAGTGATTACCACATTACTATTGTAGTTATACCCCTTATTAATATTGTTGTGCCCCTATTTCCCCCATATTATTATTACTGTTCCCCATAGAATCCCTCTATTGTTATTTTTGTGGCTTTATATTATTATTGTTAGGTCGGCTGGATTATATTGTGACTCCTTAGACTCCTATATAGAAAGGAGGTTTTTTCATTTGAATCGTCAAAGAATTGTTCATTTATGTAATGTAAAGGAGGTTGTCGCCTCGAAGAGGCTGAATTCTAAGGTGTTGATCTATCTTTTCTATATTTCCTTGAGCTGGTTCCATAAAAATCACCCAAAATACAATGTTACACAAAGAAACCAACAATACTTCCTTACAAAATAAAAGATTCCAGCCTTTGGATCTCTAGGATGAAAGATCCATATATAGATGTTTGCAGGTGGGTGAGTCAGCTTCTGGGATTTTGATTAGTCTCCTGTCTCTGATAATTCTTGGTTCTACTTCGAGATTCATGATCTCTTACACATCCCTTGGTGAATTCAGTGAGGCAAGTGTCAAACGGGAAGTTTTTAGAAGATTCTTTGGGTTTCCACCTAGCCAACTACATCTTCCATTTGTCTGCTCTCGCTCATCGCACCCTGCAGAAGGGTTTTTCAGTATGCATCGCACTTTTTGCATGTGGCAGGTGAGATGCATCGTACCCTTAGCACTGAGCAGTCTGTATGGTCCAGTTTTGACCTTGCTCCTTTAGGGTATGAAAGAACACTTTTAGGGACTTAGAAGCCCTTGGTTTATGGACATATGTGACTGGGGTTGCAGTACCCAAATATGTCTATAACAATCGATGATCCCCATCGCTTGTGGTATGAAACAATGACAGACTGCCACATCATCTTCTGCGTTGACTTCATCAAGGACCCGTGACTCTTTCCCAGATTGCCATGTTATAGATCTAACCCAAAAATATATGATAATAGAAATAAACCCAAGAAGTAACAAGATGTGAATACAGATAGAAATGCTTCTTTATTGATCAAAACCCTTAAGGAAGGAGAACACTCCACAAGCCCTATGTCTATTCATACAATATTCCTTGACATCTCTCAATGGGGAGTCTCTAACCTCTATATAGGCCTCATACATACAATACCATGGGTCATTACCATGGTTCCCTCAATACCATCTATCTAATACCATGGGCTTATTACATTATTGCTAACTAGTTGTGGTCCCTTACATGATACAGGTTAACCACCTTATTTATTACTATGGCCCATCCCATTATTACATTATTCCCTTGGGTACCTCCATTTGTACCCCATATTATCCCCCCTAGGTATACTACATTCCACCCGCCTTAATATGTTTGATCCCCGAAAGATGGGAAGAAGACAAATAATAAGATCTACTCAAAAGAGTAGTTCACTGGTACCATGCATGTGCATCAAACCATCCCAGAGAAAGGTGATCCCTTGATTTAGCCGGTGCCTTCTTTCTTGAGATGGAAGTGGAACCTAGCAGCTCTTCTGTGTTGTTGTGTTGTGAGGTGATCATTGTCCCTCTCTATCTGTTCTGTGGGGGTTGTTGTCGTTGTTGCTAATGCTTTGCCATCTTGTTGGTTGTTTTCTTGCGGTGTGATGTGGCTGGTGGTATGCTGAAGTTTTAACTAACAGTGTATCTTTATTTAATTCACCACCTAATGGAGCCTGATTGGTATCTGGTGCATGTTGTGGTGCCTGTTGTTGTTTCTTACCTTCCAATAATACTTCAACCACTGATTCCTCATCTAATGTATCAATACGTGTAACATTTTTTACTTTAGCCTCCTTGGACTCTACCTATTTTTTTGGTACCTAGTTTGATGTTTTTGTTTGGTTGTCAACCATCAAGGGCTCATCATCTGATGTGTCAATCCCTGGAAAATCTTCTGCTTCCACAGTCCCTGCTTTGGTCTTAATTAAAATATCCTGCAATGTAATTTTCTTCTTTTTATACCAGAGCTTCATGAATTTCTTCTACACATTAATATTGAAAGTACCCACAGATTCCATCCAAGGACATCCTAAAACAACATACATGTTATCCATATCTGAAGTATAAAAGTCACAATGCAACACATACTTATCCAAAGATTCAAATATTTATAAACTTGAACATCTTCATTATCAACCTGTATGTTTTCAATGTGTTTTGCTGGAACCTGCAATTTTTTTCCAAATTAGCATTGATAAAATTATACTTGCAACTAGGATTTATAGACACACTGATCTTCTCCTTCTGAATCAATCCATGAACCTGCAATAAGGAGATACCAACAGAAAATAACCCTTTAGGTTTCTTGGTTTCCTTCTTTCTTGTAAAAATAAAAACTTTGCTAGGTTTTGTGGTTTTCTCCTTTCTGGTATGAGACCATTCATCCAAAATTAGTTCTTCCATTTAATTAGTGCTACATTTCACAGTCAAGTGATTGCCACCACATAGCTACCTCATTTCTCAAATAAGACCCTATTTTGTCCTTCCAACACCTTGGATGGTCCAACTTATGATAGGTTATAAAATTTTCAACAGAAGTACAATCATATTCTCCTTTAAGAAACTTACTGGTATAAGCCATGAAGAGGGTTTGTAAAACAAATCGCTTACCTGGTGAAAATTTGAAATGGCCACAATTTAGTCAATATTTCTCAGAATCCCTATTATGACCATTTTCAGAAATGGAACAACCATTATGAATCTTCCCATGATATAGAAATCCTAATCTAGGCACTACAATTTCATATTTGCACTGCAACTATCCCACTGTCACCAAAAAATTTATGTAAAAATAGTTGATTGCAAATTAGTGATATCTCCCTCATTTGGACACTGATTCGGCTGATGTTTTTTTGAACTTGGGTACTCTTTCACAAAAATTCTAGATATGCAATTAGATTCTGCAGATTTTTCATCAGAATGTATATATATTCTCAGCAAACTTGTGGCCCCGAAAAATGTCTACAACCCAGCTAATTTTTAAATCAGCAATATCTCCCTCATCCAGACAACGATTCGGTTGATTTTTTTATTTTATTTTTCAGATTGGGTGTTTTTTCACCAAAAACCTAGATATGCAATTATATTCTATAGAATTTGTACCAATATGTACAAATATGCTATGAAAACTTGCCGCCTTGAAAAATGCCTCCAACCCAACTAACTTTTAAAGAAACAATATCTCCCGCATCCGGACTCCAATTTAGCCAATTTTTTTTTTTAACTTGGGTATTTTTCCACAAACAATCCAGGTCTACAATTAGATTTTGCATATTTTTCAGCAAAACATACATATCTAATCTTCAAACTCGCCGCCTCAAAAAATTCTTGCAAAAAAAAATAAAAATAAAAATAAAATAAATAAATAAATAAAATTTCTCACTTTACCCAAGAAAGTGCTATGATACTACTTGTTATAACTCTTATACCACTTGTTATAGCTTTGATATCACTTGTTAAGATTTGACCTGCAAATATAAGAAAATGCAAATATACCCAATAAATAACTACATGCCACATGTCCTGCTGACGTAGGCATTGAATTTTCACCAGAATCTTTAACTGACTCTATTTTTCGTACCTGAACTTAGATTGACATGTTATTTGCACCATTGGCTTCATATTAACGAGGACTTCAACATTATTCCAATTTCACCTATGTTTGAAGACTTTTGATTTGGAGGCTATGTTGAATCCATTTTTGACCAATCCTCCCCACTAGAAGGTTTTGGTCCACCAAAAGTTGGTTTTAGCTCTCGAGTAAGTGAGGATAAAGTTCCTTCTCTGATAATTCTTGCTTCCACTTGGAGATTCATGATCTCTTACACATACCTGGCCGAATTCAGAGAGGCAAGTGTCAAAAGGGCAGTTTTTACAAGATTCTCTGGGTTTCCACCTAGCCAACTACCTCTTCCATTTGTTTGCTCTCGCTCATCGCACCCTACAAAAGGGCTTTTCTGTATGCATCGCACTTTTTGCATGTGGCAGGTGAGATGCATCGCACCCTTAACACTGAGCAGTCTATATGGTCTAGTATTGACCTTGCTCCTTTAGGGTATGAAATAAAACTTTTAGGGACTTAGAAGCCCTTCATTTATGGACATATATGACTGGGGTTGCAGTACCCAAATATGTCTATAACAATCGATGATCCCCATCGCTTGTGGTATGAACCAATAACAGACTAACCCATCACCTTTTGCACTGACTTCATCAAGGACCTGTGAGTCTTTCCCAGGTTGCCATGTTATAGATCTAACCTAAAAATATATGATAATAGAAATAAACCCAAGAAATAACAAGATGTGAATACAGATAGAAATGCTTCTTTATTGATCAAAACCCTTAAGGTAGGGAAACACCATACATTCACTCCTTAAGGAAGGAGAACACTCCACAAGCCATATGCCTATTTATACAATATTCCTTGACATCTCTCAATGGGGAGTCTCTAACCTCTATATAGGCCTCATACATACAATACCATGGGTCATTACCATGGTTCCCTCAATACCATCTATCTAATACCATGGGCTTATTACATTATTGCTAACTAGTTGTGGTCCCTTACATGATACGGGTTAACCACCTTATTTATTACTGTGGCCCATCCCATTATTACATTATTCCCTTGGGTACCTCCCTTTGTACCACATATTATCCCCCCTAGGTATACTACATTCCACCCCCTTAACATGTTTCATCCCCGAAACATGGGAAGAAGACAAATAATAAGATCTACTCAAAAGAGTAGTCCACTAGTACCATGCATGTGCATCTAACCATCCCAAAGAAAGGTGATCCCTTGATTTAGTCATTTCCTTCCTTGCTTGAGATGGAAGTGGACCCTGGCAGCTCTTCTGCGTTGCTGTGTTGTGAGACGATCATTGTCCCTCTCTATCTGTTCTGCGGGGGTTGTTGTCCTTGTTGCTAATGCGTTGCCATCTTGTTGGTTGTTTTCTTGCAGGGTGATGTGGGTGGTGATATGCTGAAGTTTTAACCAACAGTGTATCTTCATTTAATTCACCACCTAATGGTGTTTGATTGGTATCTGGTGCATGTTGTGGTGCCTGTTGTTGTTTCTTACCTTCCAATAATACTTCAACCACTGATTCCTCATCTGATGTATTAATACGTGTAACATTTTTTACTTCAGCCTCCTTGGACTCTACCTGTTTTTTCGTACCTAGTTTGATGTTTGTGTTTGGTTGTCAACCATCAAGGGCTCATCATCTGATGTTTCAATCCCTGGAAAATCTTCTGCTTCCATAGTCTCTGCTTTGGTCTTAATTGAAATATCCTGCAATGTAATTTTCTTCTTTTTATATCAGAGCTTCATGAATTTCTTCTGCACATTAATATTGAAAGTACCCACAGATTCCATCCAAGGATATCCTAAAACAACATACATGTTATCCATATCTTAAGTATAAAAGTCACAATTCAACACATACTTATCCAACGCTTCAAATCTTTATAAACTTTAACATCCTCATTATCAACATGTATGTTTTCAATGTGTTTTGCTGGAACGTGCAATTTTTTTCCAAATTAACATTGATAAAATTATGCTTGCAACTAGGATTTATAGAGACATTGTTCTTCTCCTTCTGAATCAATCCGTGAACCTGCAATAAGGAGATACAAACAGAAAATAACCCTTTAGGTTTCCTGGTTTCCTTCTTTCTTGTAAAAATAAAAACTTTGCTAGGTTTTTTGGTTTTCTCCTTTCTAGTATGAGACCATTCATCCAAAAGTAGTTCTTCCATTTAATCAGTGCTACATAAATTCAGAAACTCACTGTCAAGTGTTTGCCACCACATAGCTGCCTCATTTCTCAAATAAGACCCTATTTTGTCCTTCCAACACCTTGGATGGTGCAACTTATGATAGGCTATAAAATTTTCAATAGAAGTACAATCATATTCTTCTTTAAGAAACTTACTGTTATAAGCCATGAAGAGGGTTTGTAAAACAAATCGCTTACCTGGTGAAAATTTGAAATGGCCACAATTTAGTCAATATTGCTTAGAATCCCTATTATGACCCGTTTTCGGAAATGGAACAACCATTATGAACCTTCGCATGATAAAGAAATCCTGATCTAGGCACTAGAATTTCATATTTGCACTGCAACTATCCGACTGTCACCAAAAAATTTATGAAAAAATAGCTGATTTCATATTAGTGATATCTCCCTCATCCGGACTTCGATTCGGCTGATGTTTTTTTGAGCTTGGGTACTCTTTCACAAAAATTCTTGATATGCAATTAGATTCTGCAGATTTTTCTTCAGAATGTACATATCTACTCAGTAAACTTGTGGCCCTAAAATATGTCTACAACCCAATTGATTTTTAAATCAGCAATATCTCCCTCGTCCAGACACCGATTCGGCTGATTTTTTTCTTAAATTGGATGTTTTTTCACAAAAATCCCAGATACGCAATTATATTCTATAGAATTTGTACCAATATGTACAAATCTGCTCTGCAAACTCACCGCCCTAAAAAATGTTTGCAACCCAACTGACTTTTAAAGCAACAATATCTCCCTCATCCGAACTCCAATTTAGCCAACTTTTATTTTGAAGTTGGGTATTTTTGCACAAATAATCTAGATCTACAATTAGATTTTGCATATTTTTCACCAAAACATACATATTTGATCTTCAAACTCACCGCCTCAAAAAATTTTTGCAAAAAAAAATAAAAATAAAAATAAATAAATAAATAAATAAAAATTCTCCACTTTACCCAAGAAAGTGCTCTGATACTACATGTTATAACTCTCATACCACTTGTTATAACTTTGATACCACTTGTTAATATCTGACCTACAAATATAAGAAAATACAAATATACCCAATAAATAACTACATGCCACATGTCCTGCTGATGTAGGCATTGAATTTTAACCAGAATCTTTAATTGGCTCTATTTTCCATACCCGAACTCAGATTGACATGTTGTTTTCACCATTGGCTTCATATTAATGAGGACTTCAACATTATTCCAATTTCACCTATGTTTGAAGACTTTTGATTTGGAGGCTATGTTGAATCCATTTTTGACCACTCCTCCCCACTAGAAGGCTTTGATCCACCAAAAGTTGGTTTTAGCTCTCGAGTAAGTGAGGTTAAAGTTCCTTCACTTTTCCAATCTCTATCCATCATGTGTCTCATGGATTTGTACCTATGATTCCAATTTGGCTATACTCAACATTCCCTCGTCACGAAGTTCTTATTCACCTATCCAAAATTGTGTCCTAGTGTAACTCATTGAGATACTCGGGCAATAGATCCTCAACGAAAGGTAGCTGACCTTGCTCTTCAGGATCTTTAATCGCTGAAGGTTCATACAACCTCAAGTTTTCAAAATTAACGATTGAATAGATTTGCATATAAGCCGAAAGATATAGGTAGAAAGCATTTTCACCAATTTTATCAAGTATTTTGAAAGGACCATATCTAATTGGTTTCAACTTCTTACCTTCCCCTTGCCATATTTCTTTGCTGATGTACAACCAGACTTGATCACAAGCTTGAAAAATATGCTAACTCGATGCTTGTCATGTCACACCTTATACTTTGCGTGGCCTCTTTCCATTTGTTCCTATACAACCTCGTGAATTTCCTGGATTTGTTCAATGAAATTGGTCGCTTTGTCAACATCACTATGTCCATCAACTGCTATGTCTTTGCCAAAGACAAAATCCAAGGGAGACTTTGGTATAAAATTAAAACAAGTCTCAAAAAGAGATATTTGAGTAAAAGCTTGTTTTTAACGATTGTAAGCACACTGCACATAACACAAATTCTCATGCATAAGTTTGGGATGCTTTATGCAATATCCTTGAAGAAACTGTATCACTATCCTATTGACCACTTTTGTCTGACCATCTGTTTTCAGATGAAATGTCGTGCTCTTCTTTAACCTTTTGTCCATTAACTCCCATAGACTTGACGAAAATCTCCTAACAAATCGAGAATCTCGATCAAATACAATAGAAGTGGGTAACCCAAAATGAACCCATGCGTTTTGAAGGAAAAACTTTGCAGTTTGTTCAACTGTGAATTGTTTATTACATGGTATCAAAATATATATCCTACTAAACCTATCCACAACTACATACAAATAATAATGACCCTTTCTTTACTTTGGCAATCCCCTAACAAAATCCATGGAAGCACTTTCCAAAGGACGAGAAGGAATTGGAAGTGGAGTATACAAGCCTAATTTTCTATTACTTGACTTGCTTGTAGCACATATAGTACATCCTTTGATATATCTAGAAATTGTCTCATTCATTCGTGGCCAATAAAAAAACCTTTGTAATTGTGCAACTATTTTACATACACTGAAATGACCTGATATGAGAGAAGTATGTTCTTCTCGAAATATGTTAACTCTTTCAGTTTGTGTAATGCATAACTTTCCCAAATGATATAAGAGTTTGTCCTTTATATAATAATACAATTCTTCTACCTGCTTTCCTTGAATTAAAGTTGCATATACATCCTTAAAATCTGTATCTTGAGCATATTGTTCAATGTAACTTTCATGAATTACTGAATTATGCTTAAGTATAGTGGATGTATTTATAATTGGGCTTGATAATATGTCTGCAACCTTATTATGTATGCCCTTCTTATATCTGTTAACAAGATGAAATTTCTATAGAAAACCCATCCACCTGTAATGTCTTGATTGTTGCAATTTAGTTTGTTAGTGTAAATATTGAAGTGGTTAACGATTTGTGTGTATGATTGTTTGTTTACCCATTATGTAATGTTTCCACTTTTTAACACTCTGAACTAATGCATACAATTTTTTATCATATGTAGGATAGCTAACTACTTCTAATGTAAATGTGTTAGAATGAAATCATTTTGGTTTTTTGTGTTGCATCAACACTGCCCCCATGGAATATCACTTTCATCTGTCTCGATCTCAAATGGATGTTGAAGATCTGGTAGTGCTAGTACTGGCAGTACACTGATCCTTTATTTCAATGTGTTGAAGGCTTTCTGCTATTTTCCTCCCCACTGAAACACTTGTTTCACACTTGTCAAAGCATGTAAAGGAGCTACAATAAACAAAAAGTTAGTGATAAACTTTCTCCATTATTGCGTTACCCCTAAGATACTTCTAACTTCTATAGCAGTATTGGGCTTAGGCCAGTTTACAATGACTTTGACCTTAGAGGGACCTATCTTCAATTCACCACCCCCTACAATATAACCCAAGTAATTGAGAGATGTTCTGCCAAGTTCACATTTTTACAGTTTCACATAGAGATTTTCTCTTTTTAAACATCTAAAATTTGCTTTACATGTTTTACATGTTCATCCCATGTGTTACTAAAAACAAGAATATCATCTAAATAGACTATTACAAAATCATCAATAAATGGTCGAAATACATCATTCATGACTTGCATAAATGTAGCAAGAGCGTTAGTTAAGCCAAAAGGCATAACCAACCATTCATAGAGTCCTTGCTTCATCTTAAAAGAAATTTTCCATACATCCTATTCTGCAACTCTGATCGAATGGTGGCCGCTTCACAATTCTAATTTGTAGAAGTAAACTGCATCTTTTAATTGATCTAGTAAAACATAAATACGAGGAAGAGGATAACGATTTTTTATCGTTATTTTATTTAGTTCTCTAAAATCAATGCACATTCTTTCACACCAACAAAATGGGTGATCCGCACGGTGATTTGCTTGGTCTAATAAACCCTTTATCGAGCAACTCCTCTACCTACTTCTTTATCTCTACATTCTCTATAGCTCATATCCTGTACATTCCAATGTTAGGTAGTGGAGCATCTTGCTACAAATATATTCATGTGCTATATCTCACTTGGGTGGAAGTCCTTTAGGGTCTTGAAACAAAATATCATGATCGGAAACAACTTTAACTAGACCTACTTTTTTTTTAGGATTATAGCCTTTGAATGCATCCGATTTATCAAGATCATTTGATTCTACAATCACTAGTAAAAATTCCTTACTTGAATTTACAATTCTTTTAATCTATCCTAAATTTATGAGAGTGAATTTATCTTTGAGTTTATGAGCCCTTACAATATTTTTAATTACATCCTTAGTGAGTTGATACTTATTTTCAGCTCAATAGGAGATAATTTTTCTATTGCACAAGTATGGACTTCCTAATACAATTCGACATATGTCCAATTGGACTATGTCTAACTCAACCTCATCTACAAATGTTGACCCAATAGAAAAACAAAGCTTACATTGTTTCATGACTTGTAGATT
Source organism: Pinus tabuliformis (assembly GCA_031772625.1). Taxonomy (NCBI): domain Eukaryota; kingdom Viridiplantae; phylum Streptophyta; class Pinopsida; order Pinales; family Pinaceae; genus Pinus; species Pinus tabuliformis. Next base: position 1,206,026,924 of record CM062805.1, on the reverse strand, counting down.
TGTTTTATCGCACACCCAACCTAATGGATATGGATTTTTATGAGTTTTTGTTTCTAGACCCAACTTCTTTACAATTGTTTTAGAAATCAAATTAACTTGTGACCCACTATCAAATAAAGTATCAATTTTAGTATGCTTGGAAATGACTCTAATATGAAATATCTCATTTCTTTTCCTCTCATAAGTTTCATTATCAACAGAATGCAAATAATTACTTGTTTCATCATCTGAGTCTAATTCAAAGTCCTTTTGAATAGTAGCATCATTATTTTTCTCTTTACTCCCAAACTTCTTAGGCTTCAATTCTAGATGCAAAGACTAGCAGTGTACCTCATCATGTCCTTCCTTCTTACAATGAATACATGAAGGTTTATCCATCTTTACCGTGTTTGTTTTTTCCATTTGAGTTTCTTCTTGACTTTATTGTTGTTCTCAATAGATTTGGATGATTTCCAACACCTGGGGTTAGATTTTTACCTCTAGCCTCTAGATGAGTTGTTTGGACTGACACATCATCTAATCTAGTGGGCTTAAACATAAGTTTAGTATGTTTCAAATAACTATGAAGACCACGTATATATTTTAACAATGTCTCTGGTGAGTCAGATGATATACCTAATGTTCAATCTCTCTTAAGAAGTTCCTAAGTATAACTCTGAACACTTTGGCCCTTCAATTGACGTAGTGTTTTCCAACTCATCATTGCTTGCTACATATAAGCCAAAGGATAGAATTCCATTTTAATGGTAGAAACAAATTCATTCCAAGTTGAATTGATTTTACCATGCTTTTGGAGATCTTTTTATGTCTTACCTTCACACCACAAGTGTGTTTCCTCCAAGTCGAAGGCTAGCTAGTAGGATCTTCTTCCTTTTCGAATCAACATTCTACACCATGCAATATAGATCAATTTTCCTTAACCAATTATCAAGCTTTTCAGCATTAGGTTCTCCACCATAAATTGGCAAATCAAATTTTACATCTAATTTGACCAAAGAGGTTTTTTTTTTCTTCTTCTTAGAAGAAAATAAGATGATAATGATGACGATGATGGTGATGATGGAGGAGATGTAGGAGGCTTTTCTCCTTTTCCTTTATTTTCTTTCTCTGGAGGGCCAAAAATAAAAGGTTCCTTTGCTCCTTTACCTAGTTTAGGTGATGAAGTACCTTCACCTTTGCCCTTTTTAAATTCATTATACATTTCCTCCACCATGGCACGTATCGTCATGAAACTATGCAAAAAATGGGATTCTAATCCAAGTGGAGCTTCATCTACCATCTCTCTTCATGAAAAGACCCTTGAAATCTCCAGATTCACCTCACCAAGTTCACCTTCACCTCGTCAGAGCCCCAACCTAGAAAGCATTCAAATCTCCACACAAACTTGTCAAACCTTAAAAACCTTAAGCTCTAATACCACTTGATCAAATATCAAGAAAGGTATTACAAACTATGTGTGAAGTTTCCTATGTTAGTTAGTGTAATGGGTCAAAAATATTGTGAATACCACAGACACTTAAACAATTATAAAACACAGTCAAAACACATCAACACAACCAAAATTGATAAAGGAGTTCACCAGATTTCCTAGCTGCATCTCTTGGTCCTAGCTTGCAGTGCTGACCTCTTTATTATGTCTTCAAATAGTTGTTGCAGGTGTGAGTTAAAAAATAGAGTCTCAACATGAATATGGATCTCACCATTGTGTTTCAATTGAATCTATGAGTCGAACCGAGTATACACTCGACCGTACTGGTCACTTTGACCTACAGACCCCCTAGAAGGGTTCATAATACACTTTGTTAACTTCTCTATGTTACAATGTTTATATAACACGTATAGTTACAAATTTCAATAAACGTGGAACAATATGTTTATAATAGAAACAAACTATAAACAAAAGGATCATCGTGCGTAGGGTGTATCTCGATCATCCATACTTTTGCCGACACTGCTCTTGAGAATAGGTTATCTAAAGTCTATTATGTCCCGCTCATCAACTGATCTGGACATTCCACATCGTTGATCTTCCTTGTGGGATCTGACGGTTGTCGTGCAATCTCGTGCTCCAACTAGCACATTTTATAATTCTCCAAAGGCATGCGAGGAAGTGGTTTTCAGGAGGCTACGTATTGAGTATTGAGTGGAATCATGTGATCTTGGTTGAAAACCACTTCCTTCCTTGAAGGCACGTGATAAACCATTTACCACTCTCTTGGCAGGACTCAAAGCTTTTAACTTATTTTTCATAACTTTATCACATTCATTTTCCAGCATAACTTGCCTGCATGTTTCGACGTGATATGTGTCGATCTCCACTCTTGATCGATGATCCCAATCGCTTGTGGTATGAACCAGTAGTAGACTGCCAAATCATCTTCTATTTTGACATCATTAAGAACTTGTGACTCTTTCCTGGATTGTCATATGTCCTCCTCACGTAGGCATTGAATTTTGACCTGAATCTTTAATTGGCTTTATTTGACATATCCAAACTTGGATTTAGATGATGTTTGTACTGTTGGCTTCATATTAATGAGCACTTAAACATTATTCCAATTTTAACTATATTTGAAGACTTTTGATTTTGCAACTATGCTAAATCCATAATGGATCAATTGTTTTCCCAAGGTTGTCATCATTTCCCTTAACCAATATGGAGCTACACCAAGTTGGAACACTATGATGTCTTATTATTTTTTTCTCTGCACTATTCTCTATGTCGTTATGTTCTTTATTTTTCTGCCATGTATGTTCTCTGTTATTAGAGGGTAGAGTCAACTTCATTTTTAATATCTTCAATATCTTCATCCTCCTCACTTTTGGAATAGTACATAAGATTGGAAATTTTTTGAAGGATCAATGCTTTCTAGTAAGGACGACGTTGAAAGACTTTGGTGCTCATATTGATCAAATCATTGTCCCATGTTCATCATCATTTAACTTAAACAATTTGGATGGCCACAATCCGTGGGCATAGTTAGATAGATAAGATAATAAGAGACAGCATGCATGGCAGAAAAATAGAGAACATAACAACATAGAGAATAGTGCATAGTAAAAAATAATAAGACATCATATTGTTCCAACTTGGTGTAGCTCCATATTGGTTAAGGGAAATGATGACAACCTTGGGAAAATAATTGATCCATAATGGATTTAGCATAGTTGCAAAATCAAAAGTCTTCAAATATAGTTAAAATTGGAATAATGTTTAAGTGCTCATTAGTATGAAGCCAACAGTGCAAACATCATTTAAATCCAAGTTCGGATAAGTCAAATAAAGCCAATTAAAGATTCGGGTCAAAACTCAATGCCTACGTGAGGAGGACATGTGGCAATCCAGGAAAGAGTCCAAGTACTTGTGACTCTTTCCTAGATTGCCACATGTCCTCCTCATGTAGGCATTGACTTTTGACCCGAATCTTTAATTGGCTTTATTTGACTTATCCGAGCTTGGATTTAGATGATATTTGCATTGTTGGATTCATATTAATGAGCACTTAAACATTATTCCAATTTTAACTATATTTGAATACTTTTGATTTTGCAGCTATGCTAAATCCATTATGGATCAATTGTTTTCCCAAGGTTGTCATCATTTCCCTTAACCAATATGGAGCTACACCAATTCGGAACAATATGATGTCTTATTATTTTTTTCTATGCACTATTCTCTCTGTTGTTATGTTCTCTATTCTTCTGCCATGTATGTTCTCTCTTATTAGAAGGTAGAGTCAACTTCATTTTTAATATCTTCAGTATCTTCATCCTCCCCCCTGTTGGCATACTACATAAGATTGGACTATTGTTGAAGGATCAATGCTTTCTAGTAAGGACGATGTTGAAAGACTTTGGTCCTCATTTTGATCAAATCGTTGTCCCATGTTCATCATCATTTACCTTAAACAATCTGGATGGCCACACTAAGTTGGCATAGTTAGACAGATAAGATAATATAAATGTATTAGTGTCCAACAAATAACCACTAAAGTAGGTCAATGGGTATGTTAGGTACAATGATGTCTCTACAAAGTGGGAGTGCTAAAGAAGCTCCTATATCAAAGCAAGAAGCAGGAAGTAAAATAGAAAATTCTAAACTAAACATCTAAACCCTACAAACCCAACTCCAAATATATTTTGGTCCTCAATTGGCTTAATGGGGACAGATTAAACATACACATCTATTGGTTTCTCACATACATCTAAATTCTGGTTGGATAAATTAATAACTTGCATTAAGTAGGATTCCCTTGATCTCCCTCTAGATGTATTCGAAATGTTATCTGACGCATTTAATTCCTCCTTTATTGAAATGTTAAATTCCTTGCCAGGATCCATATCATTGAATGAGGCTTCAATATTTAAGGGCCATCTTGAAGTCTTTAGAAACCAAATTTCATATTTTTGGGCCTCAATTCCTTTCAGAATGTCATACTATTGAGTGTGACCAACTCGTAACATTTTATCTCAAGCCCTGATTTTGGCCATCCAAATTGATTCCTTTTATTTGAAAAAAAATTTGAGAGCTAAATGCATACTTACATTCAATGGCTAAAGCTCATGGTTGGTGTGACATACTAAACCACATGCCCCTCTTAAATGGTAAGCTAGAGCAACATAACTCCCATGTCTATCGAATGTATGAAGGTGCCTATTTGTAGTTGATATACCTTTTGGAATCAATTGCAACTAATTCAAGAATGGTTCCTTTAATGCAAAGCATGAGGGTGTAAGCATCACAGGAAGAATATTCTAAGTAATTGTTGTAAGCATCACAGGAAGAAGATTCTACGTAAGCTTCTCATGAGGTTAGAAAGTTACTATCCAAGTGTTTAAGCATTCACGTTAAATTTGTTCGGGAGGACCTAGAATTTTCAGGCTGGAGAATTTATGTTGCATTAATGGAGGCATTCAAAAGGTTCATTTTTGTTTAGTTCATGTCCAAAAAAATTGATAGCAAGATCCCTTTACCTCCAAAACTCTTACACCTGCAGGATTATATCTAGGATTTGGATAGAATGAGGCATGTTGGTTGTTACAATATTACATGTTCATAGAAAAATTCATGTGCAATTATGCATCATTATCACTGGGTATTAGGTGTTAAAAAATTCAATACATTTTGGATGAAATACCTATTTTGAATGCCCCAGTCTGGAATTTTGGTGAAGGGCCCATATCCACTTGTAGTTAGTCTCAAATTTGATCCCTGCAGTGCATGTGCATTGCTACAACTTTATATACAGCTCCATGGATTGAACTTCTACCAATAGCATGGGTACTTTGTTGAATGCTCTGCTCTGACATTCTAGTTAAGAACTCATATCTATAGTTACAGTGCTAGTACATTTCTACAATGCCACATACAACTCCATGGATTGAATTTCTACCAATGATGTGGGTATCCCATATCCACAGTGGGTCTTAATTCTTTAGTACAAAGGGTACATTCAACATTGTAATTGAATGTTGACAAGCACAGATTAAGGGGGGATAAGTTTGCATTGAAATCTTTTGGAGCGCTCTAGAGTGATTCCATGCAGTTCACTTACATGTATGCCCATTGGTGGTAATCACTACTAAGAATTATTATGGAAGAATGTATATTTGTCAAATATTTCAAGGGTTTTGGGTATAACAATGGCAATCCAAATGTTTAGTTACTTTCCTCTATTCCATCCATATTTGAGCACTTGAAACATGTTATATAATTGATAGCACAATGGCTGCAATTGTTACCCATAAATGACATTCAAGACATTATGAGGGAAAGAATGCATCATATAAATTATCATCGAGATGCAAATGTTGTCCTCAATGCATAAAAGAGAGCACAATATTCTTGCACAAATACAATTGTTCTTATTAATGTGCATGAAATTAGAGAATGAATCTATTTCATTATTTCAAGCTCTAATGTTTCCATTTTGAATCAAAATATGTTTTGATTTGTATTACATTATGAGGGATTACCCAATATTTGTTAATCTAGAAACTGGCTTTGAGATGCAAGTCCCTAGGTTCGGTTGGGTTGATGTGATAAGCATCTTTTGTGAGGTCCAACACTAACATTTTCTTCTGTATATTTCATCAAGTAATTGTTGTAAGTTCAACACCTTACTATGTGGGTGTCTGTATAATATAGGTATTGAAAAATTTTGATCCTTAGCCAGTATTGTAGATGAATTGTTGTCCCAAGGTTGTCATCCTTTCCATTAACCAATCTAGAGCTACACCAAGTTGGCACAATATCTTGTCTTATTATTTTTTTCTATGCACTATTCTCTCTGTAGTTATTGTAGGTTTTAACCCTGTACAGAAATTACCTGCATACGAATTCTTAAACAAAGAAAATAAACAATGCGAGAGCATAACCCATAAAACACATATGCACAGAGATTTTTCCCTGGATCCCAAAATCGGGACTACCAGCTTGATTTTTCATTATGTTCCTTTGAATGTTACAATACATATTTATACATGCCGAAGCATCCAATACCATGGACCGAAAACCATCGCGTCCAATACCATGGACCGAAAACCATCGCATCCAAAAAACATGTGCGAAAATCATGCACAAAACCATAGGTGGGTCCACCCAACCTAACATACGGTCCAAAACCAAAATTTTCTGGGGCGTTGCCCGGACCCCATAAAGTGGGGTTACAGGTGCCCTTCAAACCCCCTATTAACTACGTGGAAAAAATATAACACAATCCAACAATCTCCCACTTGTTGTTTTCTTTCCACAGGGGGCCACAGGAGAGCTTAGTCATTTTTTCAGCCCTGAGATTCCCATTGCTTCTCTACACCAAGGGAACTTCTCAGAGCTCACAGATTTGGTCAATGCATCTGCAGTATTCTTCAAAGTGTCCACCTTTACCAGCAACACCTTTGTGTATTCTATCATATCCCTCACAAAGTGATATTGAACATCAATGTGCTTTGTCTTTGAATGATAAGCAGGGTTCTTTGCCAAGAAAATTGCACTTTGGCTATCACAGTCTATTCTTATAGCTCCCTGTACTAACCCCATACTTGAACACAATCTCTGCAACCAAACTGCTTCCTTGCTTGCATGAGTGGCTGCCATGTATTCTGCCTCTGTAGTTGATAGTGCCACTACAGATTGTTTCTTACTCATCCAACTGACTGCACCTCCAAATAGGTTAAACACATACCCACTTGTAGATCTTCTCTGATCCAGATCTCCAGCCCAGTCTGCATCAACAAAGCCATGAATATCCAACACTCTGTCCAATCCTGGTCTTCCTTGGTAGCACAAACCATAATCACTAGTGACACGCAAATACCTGAAAACTCGCTTCACTGCTATCCAGTGCTCCTTCCGAGGTTTTGACATAAACCTGCTCAATACTCCCACTACATGTGCAATGTCTGGTCTAGTACAGACCATTGCATACATCAGGCTACCCACTGCACTTGCATATGGAACATGAGACATGTCCTCTTCCTCTTCTTGTGTCTTGGGACACTGTTCAGCAGATAACCTCACACCTACAGGAATAGGAACCTTCACTGGTTTACTATCCTGCATATTAAACCTCTGGAGTATTGTCTCAACATACATCCTCTGCTTTAACTAGAGCTTCCTCTTTAACTGATATCTTTTAATTTCCATGCCCAAAATATAGTTTGTAGCACCAAGATCTTTCATGTCGAATTTGGAGGACAATTGGGTCTTCAAATCCTGGATAATTTCTTTGTCATTTCCAACCAGCAACAAATCATCCACATACAAGACCAGATAAATAATACGGTCACCAATTAATTTAAAATACACACAATGATCTGCTTTGCTTCTGGTGAATCCAAGTCCCCATATAAATGTATCAAATTTCTGATACCACATCCTTGGTGACTGTTTTAACTCATACAGAGACTTCTTTAACTTGCATACCAGTTCTTTCCTACCCTTCACCGCAAAGCCTTCAGGTTGCTTCATGTAGATTTCCTCTTCCAAATCCCCGTGAAGAAATGTTGTCTTCACATCCATCTTTTCTACCTCAAAATCAAAAGCAACAGCAACAGATAAAAGTAATCTAATAGAAGTTACCTTGGCAATAGGAGAAAAAATATCACCAAAATCAATTCCCGGCACCTGGGAATAACCTTTTGCTACCAACCGAGCTTTGTATTTCTCCATCTTTCCTTCTGCATTTGTCTTCTTCTTGAACACCCATTTGCTGCTAATGGGTTTCCTTCTAGCCGGCAACTCCACCAGATCCCAAGCCTCATTTTTGTGCAAAGATGCCATTTCATCGACCATGGCCTCTTTCCAGAGTTTTCCATCCTCTGAATCCATTGCTTCCTTCACAGTTCTGGGATCATTATCAGTAACAGACAAAGCAAAATTTGAACTGAAAGCAGATGGACTATACCTTTCTGGCTGCCTTCTTTCTCGAACTGATCTTCTCACAGCCGGAGTTTGTGGCTCTTCATCTTCTGATTCCTCCTCTGCTGCAGAGTCTGATTCTTCCTCCTTTGGCTCAAACTCTACCTTCTTAGGTTCCTTTGGTTGGACTTCATGTTGAATAACATCTTTTACCTCTCTCAACAACACATCTCGGCTGTACACAACCTTCCATGTGACTGGGTTCCAAAGCTTATAACCCTTTAAACCATCCTTATACCCAATAAAGATGCACTTTTCAGATTTACTATCCAACTTGGTTCGTTTCTCCTTTGGAACATGTACATATGCATCACATCCAAATACCCTTAGATGTGAAAGAGAGGGTTTCTTACCAGTCCATAATTCTTGTGGAGTCTTATCCTCCAACGCTGATGAAGGTGATCTGTTGATCAGGTAACATGCAGTATCTACCGCCTCTGCCCAGAATTCCTGTCCTAACCCGGCACCACTGAGCATGCTTCTTGCCCTTTCCATCAACGTCTTGTTCATTCCTTCTACGACTCCATTTTGCTGAGGTGTATATGGAGTAGTCTTCTACCGTGCTATACCACACTTCTTACAAAATTCTTCAAATTCCTTGCTGCAAAATTCTCCACCATTATCTGTCCTCAACACCTTTATCTTCTTCTCTGTCTGATTTTCCACCAGAGCCTTAAATTCTTTAAACCTGTCAAAGACTTCAGACTTCTTCTTAATAAAATATATCCATGTATTCCTTGAGAAGTCATCTATGAATGATACACAGTACACAGACTTACCCAGTGATGGAACCTTCACAGGTCCAAACACATCACTGTGCACAAGCTCTAATATCTGTTTCGTCCTCTTACCACCAGAGGGGAAACTCACCCGATTCTGCTTCCCATATACAAAATTTTCACAGAAATCAAAATCCAAAGAGCTATTATTCATACCTTCTACCATACCTTTACCATGAAGCATTCGAAGGTCCTTCTCTCCAATATGTCCAAGCCTTTGATGCCACAACATGGTCTTCTCTCAAGAGACCACTAGATTATCTACTCCATTTTCAGGAACCATAGAACTATTGCACCCATCAACAACAGTGCTACCTTGCAGCTTGTACAGAGTTCCAATCCGAACTCCCCGCATTAATATCAGTGCTCCTCGAACCATCTTGCAGGTATCTTTCTTGAACACCGTCTTTACACCTGCATCATCCAACTTGCTTACAGAAATCAGATTTCTGGCCAATGCAGGAATATGTAGAACACCCGGAAGTGTTATAACCCTTCCACCTTGCAACTTCAACGTTACTTTTCCCCGACCAATGATTTTAGCCTTCCTATCATCTCCTAAGAAGACATCACCACCATCATATTTCTCATACTCGCGGAACCACTCTCTATGGGGAGTGAAGTGAAAGGATGCACCTGAGTCAATCAACCATGCCTCATGATCTACATGAGTACTTGAAGAAGCCAAGTACACATCCCCACCTTCATCCGAGGTGGTTTTCCCCTCTGCAGAAGGAGCATCATCAGATCCCTTTCCTTTATCAGGAGCTTTATATTTACAATCCCTTCTGAATTGCCCTTCCTTTCCGCATTTCCAGCACACCACCTTTGTACGTTTTCCTGGAGATTTAGATCTCCCTCTAGATTTAGATCTCCCACTCGATGACTTATTTTTGTTTCTGTTCTGGGACCATCCTCGTACAGACAAGGCATCACCATTCTGGTTTGTTGTTGGGAAAAGTATCCAATATGGAATGACCCTATCCCACTCTAAGGGTGATAGTACCTCAGCAACAATCAAAGCAAAGCTATTCGAGATTACTTCTTTATGAAATGTAAGAGAGGGGAGAAAGAGATCCACTAACCATTGTCTTCCGCTAATGATTGATCCAATCTTCTCTCTTTGCTGCTTGCTCCCAGCTCCTTGCTCTTTCACTGGCCCAGCTACACCAAGATCCTGCAAAATGACAAGAGAGGGAAACTACAAGAAGCATACATTCATAATTGATTCAAGGATTAGAATAAATCAAATATACAAGTATCAATATGCCATTGAGACACATGCATATAGAAGAACTTAAAATGCTTTATTAATGGAAGAAGTGAAGTTCAGGAAGTGATACAACCATAAAAGGCCCAATCCAGCATCACCTCCCAGCAGAAAGAAATCTCCTCTTCACCTCCTTCAAGCAAATCACCCAATAGTTCTATACTCAAACCAACAGCACTTCCTTACATTCACAAGATTCCAGCCTCCATAGACCTCATGAGAGAGCTCTATATATAGGAGTTTTGGAGAAAGGATGAGTCAGCTTGAGCTTGGCATGGAGCTGACTAGTGTCCTCTCCCACTTCAGTTATTCTTCAGTTCTTGAGTCCACTTGGAGGTTCTTGCTTCCACTTGGAGATCTAGACCCTCTTACTCATCACTAGGCGAATTCCCTGATCCAAGTGTCATTTTGGAAGCTTCCTGGGCATTGACACCTTGAGGAATGACTGTGCCACTTGGCCAAACTCGCCCAGCGCAGGTAGCCTTCATTACAGTTGACATTCAACGCAGGTACAGAGTGGAGCAGTTGACATTCAGCGTAGATGCTCAGTGGAGCAGTTGACATGATCCAGAATTAGCTTGTTTTTGAGTGTTTTCAGGTGGAGAACTGATATTTAGTGCTGTGGTTTGCTGACCTTGTTCCTCTAGGGGTAGGAACAACATGTTTAGGGACTTTGGATCCCTTAGATTATTGACATTTCATGCTTCATGCTGTAAGGCACAAAAAGGTCTATAACAGTTGCCCCCTAAAGCATGAGGTCGTTTATCGGGTGAAATGCTTTATCAGGAGGATCCGAAGTTCATTCAATCGCTGAGAGGTGACCTGTAATAAAATACAATACAATACATTATTTTTCATTCTGCTTTCATGATCTAGCTGAGGCGGGCATTCCCATGCTCAGCTTTATAAATTCATTTTAGTACATAGAACAGACGATCGTCTGTTGGTAGACTGATAATTCTCTGCTGAAATTATCATCCTTTGAGTAGGATGATCATCTGCTGCAATGATGTACATGTCAAATGTCTTTATATTTCCTTAATATATATCGCAGCCCGGATGGATGAAACTAGATCCGTGGTCTTCAAACTCGCTCGATCTTCACTCTAAGTACAAGTCGATCCATGTGAGAATTACGCTGAAGTCGAACATGGAAAGACATCTCTTGATTACCGGTCAATAATGTAAACCGTTAACAAGCGCGAGAGGAATCACCGATAATGATAATGACCCTCAAGGTACTGCAGTACAATTCACGTGGTGTGAATATAGGACTTGGCGTCGAACACCACGCATAATCTTCTGGTCGAAGGTCATTAATGTATACCTGTCGCCGAAAGTGAGAAACTTGCCATTGAGGCATGCAAGCTTCAAAGTACTGAGGGGGGTGTTCCTAGATCAACTTCTTGGATAATGAGCTGAAGTCGACAAGAAGCGATCCGTCAAAGGAGGGCCTTAATGAATCCCACATCAGTGACACGGAACGGAGCTAATGATTTTAGTGGAGGTGAAAACAATATGTGAAATATGATTCAGGGTGGCGATCATGGGTGGATGAAGGATAATGTATGGCAGTGGATGGGACACGGTTGACTCTTTATGAACAACATCTCTTGAACATATAACGACACTGATGCGATGGATCGGTAGCATTACCCCAAATGTGGATGTTTTGACGAGGACCATGGTGATGAGACCGGTGAATGAAACAACCCAACCCGATGTGATACGGAGGAAAAGTGTCATGTTCAAGAGCGACTTGCTACCATTAAAGCTTTGAGGTTCTCCCGATTTTTCCCCAGTCATTTCTGACCAGTACCTCTTTATTTTTGTCAAGCTTGAGGAGGATAACATATGCTTGTTCTATAACATGCCCTTCGGGCAAGCCCATCGCTATGTTTTAACGAGCCTAGCGATAGGGAAACTCGTTCTCGTCTAAAGACAAGTTTGTCGCTATTTAATCATTTTAACGAGTCTAACGACAAGGAAAACTCGGTCCTTTTCATTTTTAGAGAGTCTGAAAAGGTACAGAAAGTTAACTCCAAAATTCCTTTTTCGTCATCTAATCCCTTAAGTCCAAAAAGGTATAAAACAATACAGAGGGGATGAGTTTTCGATAATTTTAACGAGCCGAGTAAAACAAGCGCTCGACCTTTTTGTGTAATAATCCCTCAGGTCCAAAAAGATTAAAATCTAGAGGAGGGATAGCTCTTCTGGTCACTTTAACGAGCTGGAAGGCCAAAACTCGGCAAACTTTTCATATTTTACGAGTCAGATGAAAAGAGCTCAAAGAAGACTCGTTTTTTGAGGAACGAGTGATAAACAGGGATAGCAGCAGATTCCAGGTACAGGTTGGAATTCTCCAATCACGGCAGTGTCACAAGGATGGCTAGGTGAAATCACTCTTCGCAGCTGTTCCTCAAAATGGGTAAACAATCATATGGAGGTGAATGATTGGCCAAATGGAATGGAGGTGGCGGGTGCAAACACGACCAAGGCTTTTTATGGCTAATAAATTTACGATCACAATGGTTATTTACCGGAATAGGTTCATTTTTTAATGAGCTTAAACTCTGGAGGAAACTCTTGCTCAATCTTATGTTTATTTTTTAACGAGCATGAACTATGTATTAAAACTGCTTGGATCTCGCTTTTTCTATTTTTTAACGAGCATAAATTCCGCGGTAAAACTGCATGATACACCAGTCATAAGATAAGAATGTCTCCTGCAAGATTCCATTTTTTATAGAGCTCTCACCTCACATAAGCTATGCTCCCTCTCATCCTTTCTTTATGCAAGTTTGGAAACGGCTAATCTAAAAAACAGATAAATAACCGCTCTTAGCTTGCACTCCAAAAGGTTTGCATGCCCCCAGGTATAAAATACAATTTCAAGGCCGCCCCTCCTCTCCCCCACTTCTGCTTTTCTTTGGGTGTTCACAGCTACTTGTCGTCTTGCTAGTCTAATGTTAACGATACTTGTCTTCTCGTTATTTTTAACGGGTCTTACGCGGTACTTGTCTTCCCGTCGGCCCAACTTTTGACAGATCTTTTGCAAGATCGCAAGAGAACAACTACTTGCGACAAGAGAGCAGCTACTTGTGACAAGAGAAGAACACTACTCAAAGACAAAACATCGGTGTTATTGAGGGAGGCTTGCCTCTTTCTGGTTACCCAAAGATTGTTTTGTTAACACCATCAAACGAAAACATTTCCTCGGCACTGTCTACCGAAGTAGACAATGGTGAATGACCTTTGTCAAACAAGTAACCTTGACAAAAGAATCCTATTCTAGAACAACCCCTCTTCCATCCACGGACGGGGTATGGACTAGTCATATTCTTTCGCGGAAATTCTACCTTATACCCAAGGTTTCCTCTGCCCGAAGCAGACCAGGATGCATGCCCCCTGGGTTCCAGTCCCATCTTTCCGAATCACTCGCACTCATCGGGAAGGAGGACTGGGGGTGGAGACATTTCTTGGGTGAATAGACCATTGAGGGTTGGTATGTGACTATTTGCGATGCGTGATCCTGGAAATGAAAGTTGGTCTACGAGCTTGACCATTCTTCCTTCGTGTGGAAAACACATTACTCTAAAGAGTGAGGAGACTATAGCTCCCATGCAATATATATAGTCTCGTCCAAGGAGTAGGTTATAATCCAAGGGTCCTTGAACGACCATCACGTTCATTTGAACGGTCTTCCCTTTCAATGTAACAGGCACATTGGGGAGGATCCCTAATGGTCGACTGGTTCCTTTATCAAAACCCGAGAGATTTCTTATCTCAGGCAAAAGCACCGGGGAACCCAGTGCTTTCCAAGCAACAGAGGAAAGGATACTCACAGATGCCCCTTCATCAATGATAGTGCCAGCCATTACCATTCTATAAATTTGGACTATGATTCTGAATGGTATACTGGCTCGCAACCGGGGTCTGCCTAGTTGGTTCCAATCAAAGGACACAACCAGGTTGCTTGGTGGTGGGACCGAATATACGGCCGGATATGACCCTGACGATGTTCCTTCCTGCGATAAAGGAATGGGCGCATTGCCCTGATGCTCATCAGAATCTGTGTTGATGAAAAGAATCTGGATGGTGTCATCCTTATTCTCTTCAGTGAGGGTGTCATTTGAAGATGAATCTTCAGTGACGGTGTCATTTGAGGATGAAACTTCTGAAGGAAGAACCAGGTCAACTGCCGTATCGACCTTTAGACTTTCGTCTGGTCTGGATTCAGAAGGTTCATTTTCAATGACTGACGCTTCAGCTGACCACTTGAGCGGGCCAGCTGTATCTTCAACCAACGAAGGACTTGGCACGAGTTTTTTGTATCCAGGAGGAAGTCTCAATGGTGAAACCGGGCGATCTTCCAAAACTCTCTTCATTTCGTCTAAGAAGGGACAACGGTGGATGGCGTGATCGCCTTCACACAGTCTGCAGGGGGATCTTGCTCCCCCCCTTTGTCTTGAACCTTCACTTTCGCTGGTTGACGGTAAGCATTCAACATGGCTATCAGAGGTTGATGCTCCCGAATTGTGCAAACGAGGGGACCAGTCCCTTAGTATCCGGGGAATACAGGGACAATCTCTATGGAAGTGGTCTCCTTTACATATGACACATGGCGATTTAGGCCCGGTCTGTGCTGTGTGTGGATTTTTGTCAGATGTCTTTTGCTTGCCCCAGTCGCCTTAGGCTCCTTCTTCTTCTTCTCTTTCTTCTTCTTCTCCTTCTTCTCCATGGGAGCTTGGCTTTTGCCGGCTCTACCTTGCGAAGATGAAGGATTGGAGGAAGAGTTATAGGAAGTAGAAGGCTGGTGGGCAGCTCTAGACTCATCTAACTGTTGACTCGTCTGTTCAGGAACCATGGTGTTCTGAACTACATTGGTTGAGAATAGCCAAATTGGCAGGCCGATTGTCAGTCCTGGAAGCGACAATGTGGCCATGTGGGGCGCACCAACTTCTCCCCAAGAGGAGAAAGGACTAGGATTTCCATCATGTGGAATTCCTTGGTTGGGGCGTTCCATGTTCTCAACCTATAGATCAACGCAGGAATAGGAGGTGATTATGTTCCATTTAAAATAAATTTTATAACGACGCTTTAGACACAACTTGCTTTTTCACTTTTTAAGAGTCGAGAAAAAGCTAAAGATGACTCTAGTCTCCTTCGATGTTTTAACGAGCCAGAAGTGACAAATGCTCGAATGGACTTTTTCAGTTATAGAGTTTGAAAAAGGCCAAAAGAAACTACTTTGGAGTTCTAGGCAGAGGGTGTGCCAAACTTTTCGCAAAACCACAGAATACGTTTTACGGTACGAGTGGTCGATCTTCGTGAATGTTGTGTTCACTGCATTGCGATCAATAGGGCGGTCGACACGGTTTCCTATGGATAAAGGCTTTGTTCCTATAGGGGTCTCCCAATATATATGCGACGGTACGTGGGAGCACAAGTCCGTATTGATACTTATCGCTTCACCGTGGAGGAATCACCCAACCACTCAACGCTAAGATATCACGTTTAACGACGCCGGAACACGTCTCTAGCTTAGACCTCTATGTGTTTGCGTTATGTTTCAATGCGTTGTTATGTAAATTCAATTTATTTTAAGGTTGATCTTGTTTAGTAGTTTTCCTTTATAGATCACCACGAGATGTATAGTAACACTCCTAAATGCAGTCTAAGATGATAAGCAAGCTTTTCAATCTTTCAACTTTGAAAATCTTAACTACTGAGGGAAAAGAAAGACAACATCTTTTCACACAGATCATAGAGCACACACTAATGCACTTTTTCCTAAATCAACATGCAAGCTGTCATAATGCACATGCACAATGCAGGTATTTCTTTTCTCTTTCTTAATGTTGGTGCGATACAAAAAGAAAGCTGTTGTATAACTTTGAATTCAATTTCAAGTGAAAGCAAACAAGCTTGTCCAAAATCAAAAGACACCTTAAGATTTACTTGTTTCGACACTAGAAATATATAAATTCAAACCATATGACGAAAGAAAAAGCTCAATCAGCTATGAACAGCAAATAAACTAACTCTTAAGGTCAGAACGACACTTATCACAGGTCTATATCTAAGAGGTCACAGCAAGACTAGTTCACTTTCGTTATGGGAAACTGCAAATGATACAAGAAATACACAAAGAACAAACACAGTTTCTTTATACAACCGAGGCGGAATAGTGGCAAGGAAATTTGGTTTCAGATAGGTACATTGACTGGTAACAGGCTGCAAAAACAAGGGTGAAAACAGGGCAATGAACAGCAGGGAACCCCAGTAGCACTAGGCAAAACTGGTCCAGCGCAGGTAGTACACTGGTAGTTTGACCTTCAGCGCAGGTAGCCCCTTCGGGAACTATGCTGAAATGCAGACTGCCTTCACAGTGCCTGCACTGAAGATTCAAACTTTCGTTTTTCTCAGTTTCTGGGTCACAGATTGCTCAAAAAATCACAGTTTTTGGCCAAATCAGAAGCTATCAGTCAAGTACACACTAAGGGATGAAAAGGAGGATGAAAAGCTATCACTAAGAGCTATTTAGAGTCCTTGTGGATCAGCTCTTCAAATCATAAACTTTCCCAGCAACTAAGCTAGAGTAGCTGCCCTCTACTTTGCATTTGAAAGATCCAAATGCAGTTCGATTCGGTACTCCCTGTGTTTATGAAATGAATAGCAAAAACACAAACAACCAACAAGATATGATCCCGAGTGGTGAGCTCCAGTATTGTAGCAATAATTCTACAACTCTTGGGGCTTCCTGTCTCTTAATTTTATCAACCCGGTAGTTTGTACAAACTTGGAAGCGACGGTGTTGTATGCACAAGTACTAGCTCTTGTCGCAGCTGTCACTTGGTCAGCTGGCACAAGTCCGCTAGGGCTCAAGCCAACTTCTATAGGCTCTCAGAAGAAGCTTGTTAAATGATGGACGTAAGCTAGTTCAAAGAAGACTAATCTACTTGGCAAAAATGAACTGAAAGCAAATCAAAACATGGAAACCCTAGGAAACCCTAATTTAACTTGTCTAACCTCTATGATGCAAAGAATGTGAAGGAAACTTCTACCAAAGATGCCATTACTTCTAACAAGTGAAAATGCACGAATCTAATCTACTTGCAGCTTAAAAGACATGTTGTTGTATTTTTTCTTTAAGTGGATGGAGTGATTGTGATTTTGTGCTTATTAGGGTTTGGTTGTGCAGATGTGATGTGGAAGGAAGGAGAGGTTGGGAAAGGTTGGGGAGGCTAGGAGAGGTTCCCAGAGATCCTTAGCATCAGCCCACAGAGGTTCCTCACGTTCAGAAGCTCAGCAACCGAGTGAGTGGCCTCCTACAGGATGTCTGCAGGGGATTCTACAGGAAACGCAGGGGTTTCTACAGGAAGTCTACAAATTGCTACAGGATGACCTACCGTGGGTGTTTGAAGTGATGGAGGAGTGATGGAATAGTAGGGGGAGATGTGCAAGGTAGGAATAAAGCTGGTGATGGCTCAGGAGTGGAGAAGTAGGATGGAGAACGAGTGTATGAAGTGGGTTGATGGATGGAAGGTTATAACAACGAAATGCCTAAAGAATGAAGTTACGTGAGGAGTGGAGGAGTTTGGGAGATAACAGAGTGAAGCAGAGGTCAAGGATGTGGTTGAATGCGTGATCAAGATGAAGAAGAAGGTAATAGAACGATAAAGAGCAGTGTAAATGAAACAAATGGCTTATGACTGTCACCAAGATGAAAATTCATTAACCTAAGCTACCTGAACTCAATGAACAACAATATAAAGCGTGTAGAGGAATGTGCATGAAGCGGTGATGAAGGTGTATGGTGCAAGAGTGAAGTGCATGGAAAGATCTATCATAAAGGAGACTATGTTGCAGCATGTATAAAGTGAAGAACTGTGTATTTTTGTGGCTGGTATAGGCTTCACTCCAATCTCCAAACAGAGATGGCAGTGGAGACTTCCTCAACCTTTTTGCTGGAGCTCCAATGTATTATCAACCTGCTAGTATAACTAAACAACCGAAAGCATTTCAACCATAAGCTAAACTCATTCAATCTCATAAAACCTAACTCAACAACCTGTAATTTCGAATTGCATGGTAAAGAAATGAACTAAAGTGCTGGAACGAAATGCAAACACATTACAACACTGAGGAGATCTATTGCTCTCAGGTTGGGCCCTAACCTGAGAGCTATAGCTCCTTGAGAAAACTCAGAACTAGATCAAAATCTGCCTTCTTTATTCATAATTTGATGTCATGCCAAATTGGCTTACAAAAAGGAACAAAAACTGAGCTCTAGCTCGTACTTTCCAATTACAAGAGTAATGCCAAGGTTCAAAAAGCTTCTATCCAAGGCTACGGCCTCAGTATTTATGCAAAAACGATCATCCAACAGGTGTCCTTGATTTTAGGAGCTCGACTGTCCAACTGAAGTTTAACTGCTGATCCTGTAGGACAGTCATAACTACTGTTCCTGTAGAACAATTATAACTGTTGTTCCTGTAGAACAACTGGCTGCTTCTAAGCTCGGGGGGGAGATGGATTGGAGCTCGGAGTTCTTGGTGGGAATCACGAGGAAGGTCGCCAAGACCGTGGACATCCTCTCCTAAAAACCAGCAGTGCCACCTCATTGTCTCCTTGTCTCCTTTTTCATTGTCTTTTTCTCCCTTTTAATGCCAAAAACTTTAAGCATCATGCATTAGTCACGTAGATAAAGTGTCTACCCTTCTTCCTTCAAACAACACGAATAAACTAAGAAATGCATGCATAAGCAGTAAAAAGTGAATGGTTTGAGCAAAGCAAGTAGGCCAAATGAGCCCAAATTATACCAAAAATTGGGGCTCATCATCACCCCCCAGCTAAACTATTTGCTCATCCTTGAGCAACCTTGCCCTGGCTCCTCGTCTTTGGCCGAGAACTAGAGCCCGGAGCATGCTTTTCCTTCCCTGATTTTGGTGGTTCTGCCTTCTCTGCCGAGGGTGGCGCTTCTTCCTTTCCCGTTTTTGGCAGCCCTGCCTTTGCTGCCCCTGGTGGTGACGAAGGTGATGCTTCCTCCCCCTTTCCTATTTCCTTGAGCCGGGCTTCGGAAGGCGACTGGCCTATTTTTCGTGTCGAGAAAGTTATTTTTGGGCTCCCCTTTTTGGGGGTAGCTGATGTTTTATTGGGGGTTCTTGTACTGGGTGTAGTAGGGACATCCCCTGAAATGGTTTGGCTGCTGGGTGGAGGCTGTGGCTTGCCCGTGGTCATCCTCTTGCTTCTCCTGGCTTCAGATGGTAGAGGGGTCTCCCTCTCCCTTTTCTCTTTCGATTTGGGAGGTATACTGAGGGCAGCCAATGCCACTGCTGCCTCCTTTTCGAGAATGCCAACCTTCTCTTTCTTGCGTTTTGCTCTCTCAGAGCTCCTTGTAGAGGGCCCCTCCTTTTCAGATTTCGGGCTTCCTGTGGAAGACCCTGCTTTGCCTACTTTCGGGCTTCCTATAGAAGGTTCTTTCTTTCCCGCTTTTGGGCTTCCTGTAGAAGGCCCTCTCTCTGTCTTCAGACTTTCTGTAGGAGGTTGTTTCTCAATGACTTTCGGGCTTCTTGTAGAAGCCCCTTTTTCCAATTTCGGGCTTCCTGTAGAGGCCCTTGTCTCTGTCTTCGGGCTTCCTGTAGAAGCCTTTGTCTCCGTTTTTGGGCTTCCTGTAGAAGCCTGTTCTCCAACGATTTTCGGGCTTCCTGTAGATGCCTTGGTCTTTGCTTTTGGGCTTCCTGTAGAAGCCTGCTTCTCACTGATCTTCGGGCTTCCTGCAGAAGCCTTTGTTTTTGGTTTTGGGCTTCCTGTAGAAGCCTGTTTTTCAATGATTTTTGGGCTTCCTGTAGAAGCCTGAGTTTGTGTCTTCGGGCTTCCTGTAGAAGCCTGTTTTTGCTTTCCTGTAGACACAAGTGTCTCCACTTCCGCTTGCTTGCCTGCTTGAGTTTTGCTTTTTGCTTTGGGTGCAGGTGCTGTTGAGGTACTTGGGCTGACGTGGGCCACCTGGGCTTTGTCCATCCTGCTCCTGATCCTCTTTTCCCTTGCTGACAGGATAGGTGTGCCACCTTTTTCTTGGTCCTTCTCTTCCTCATGCTTCTTCCTTTGTTCTTCGACCACTGCTTCGTGTTCCTCGCTGCTAGAGGAACCCGTTTCTTCGATCAACATTTTAATATCCCCATCTTTGGTCAAATTGTGGAAGGATTCCCATGAGAGGGGGACCTTATACGAGTGCAATGCATCTTCCACAAGTAGCTTTATTAACCCATGGTGGGCTATCTGATCAGGTATGCCCTCTCTTAGCTTTGTAGCACACTCCATTAGGGACTGCAGGAGATAATAAGGGATGCTCAGTTTTTGCTCTACAGGAAGGTCAATTCGGTGCGTCAACTCAGTGAGTAACCGAAAGTGATATGCATACACGATGCTGAACCGGCCTTCACAAGTAATATATTTCATGATTTGCAAACTGACTTCATTCCAAGGTGGTGATAGACTCGTTCTTCTCACCCCGTTTTTATCCTCTGAGAATTCTTCCTCAGGTGGAAAGAATTCCTTCTTTGCCTGCTGGCTCAACTTTCTCTCCTCTTTATCCCACGGCAGACCCATAGGAAGTTCTGTGATACGACTGATATGTTTTGGGGTGAGTTGGAGGCTTAGACCTCTGAAGTTTACTGTGGCCAGTGTCTGGGATTTAGGCTTCAAAGCCTGCAAGAATTCCTCGGCTACTTCATCATCGTAGCCCTGAAGCTTATCACAAAAAGGCATCCATTGTGCTCTGGTGAAGAGCTCTACCACTGCCGGGTTTCTCCTTAGTTTAGTTGAATCCGTGGGCTCTCGTCTTATAAACCCACCCGGCATGATGAACACTGTCGTTTTAACAAAAGGTGGCAGCTGCAAAATGGATTTGGTCTATGGAGACAGAGCGTGCACATACAAAATTTCAACACAGACTACTTATACCAACATCCTGTAGAATGGTAGCAACGACACAGCAAACAACAATTCCACCAATATCTTTATAACCCGACCGTGGACGATGGTCTTGCCACTTCTAATAACCAGTTACATTAAGAGTTCAGGGTTACCTCCTTAATTGGCCACCTTCTTTCGCGAGGCACCCGCTTTCCTGTAGACGACTGCGTTCCTGTAGACTGCGTTCCTTTAGAACTGTGCTCCTGTAGAACTGCGTTCCTGTAGAACTGCGTTCCTGTAGAAGCCGCGCGCAATTCTCGGGGAGGACTGTAGTTGGCCGTGCTCGCGGTGTGCTTGACCAGCGTTCTGGTAGCCAACAACTCGGCGTATCAAAGTGCAGAGGAGCTCAGAATGGCTATCCGAGTTGAAGTGTTGGCTGATAAATGCATGCGCACGATTTAGCCGATTGGATTTTGAATCGGCGCAATCCGTGGCGCAGGGGATGAGCTGTCCCCGCCAGACCGTTGGGCGACGTCATCCATCCTCCGCCTGCGTATTCACTTGCTGCTGCATTCATTCCCACAGATTTGCCGCCGCCTTTCCTGTTAAACTCATGCTTCTGACGAGAGTGTTCCCACGTGCATGCCGTTCATTCTCTTTGTCGTGGCCGCCACCCAAACATCCAGTTACACTTTAACTAGCCGACGTGGCCAGTCGACTGGCCATACGGCCGCTCAACCATTCAATTTTACGCTTTGCAAACGATTTCAAAGTCAGATTCATGTGATTTGATGGAAGGAAGGGTGGAGACACTTACCTGCGCGGCTGTAGACGATTTTTCCAGTTCTCAGACGATGGTGAGCGGATCTACCTGCTGCGTGCGACTTACACAGACCCGAAGCTCGTGGTTACAGGCTGCCAACGCTGGAGTGGATGGTTTTGCTTGCATGCGCCCGCGTTTCATTTCGGATGGCGGTTCTGTAGAAAATCCACTCGAGCAGGTTGAACTGTTACACGATCCCCGCGAGGGGTCTCGTAACAGTCCTTTCTCCTTGGGTGCATGCTGCACGATGGCGGTTCTGGCGTCTCGATCACAATCCTGGAGCTCTTGATGCATGTGGTATGAGATTCCATCATTTTTTAACCTTTGGAAATGGCTTTCCCGCGAGGACTCATCGATTTTCTTTGTTTGTGCAGGGACTTGGCCGCATGTCGACACGGGTGGTGGAGCATGGTGACAGCAACGTGCAAGGTGCCAACAGAGGCTTGCATGCATCCAAACCCATCCATGGTTGTGAAATCTCTTTTTAAGATGAATTCTGGCCATCCAAAACTCCTACAGGAAGTTTCCTGTAGACACAGAGCTTCCTGTAGAAAGTTCGGCCTTCCTGTAGAAAGTCTGCACTTTCCTGTAGAAAATCTGTGCCTTCCTGTAGAAAGACTGCGCCTTCCTGTAGAAAGACAACAGCTTCCTGTAGAAGATTCAAACCATGATAAAATTGCACATACCTTGAAAAACATGGGTGCTCTTGGAGGAGGTACTGATGAGGTTCCTTGACAGCATGATAAGGACCCTTGGCTGTGAGTTGAAGGGCTTCCTCTTCTCCATAGAGCATCTGGAACCTGCAATTTTTACCATATTTTGCTTATTGTTTTTTTCTTTTTTTTTCTTCTTCTTCTTTTTTTTTTGAAAGATGACAGGGGCGCCTCAAAGAGGTTTTCACCCATTGCATCTGCCCTGAGTGCCTCAGAGAGGTTTTCACTCAAGGATCTTTTCACCTTTTCTCTTTTTTTTTTTTAAACAAAAGCAATAGGAGCGCCTCAATGAGGTTTTCACCCCTACTACCTGCCTTGGGCGCATCAGAGAGGTTTTCACCCAAGTATCTTTATTTCTTTTTTTTTTTAGATATTTTTTCAGGGTGTGCCAGAGGCAGAGGCAGAACCCTTCTCTATGACCAATACAGATTTCTCCATAGTTTTGATAAACTCTTGTCTTGAGAGAGGTCTCCTGTAGATCTTCAATCGATGCCCATTGACAAGCATGGGAATGGCTTCCTCATCAATGGTTCGAATGAGGACAGATCCATTGTCATGGCATTTTTCCACTGTATATGGTCCTAGCCATCTGGTTCTCAGTTTCCCTTTGAAATCTTTGTATCTGGAATCATACAACAAAGCCCAATCTCCCGGCTGAAATTGCTTGTCATGGAGATGTTGGTCATGCCACACCTTCCTCTGAAGTTGAACCACTTCTGAGTGAAGGAGGGCCTGCATGCGGTGCTCGTCCAGGCCATTCAGCTGCAGCAGCCTTTCTTGTTGAGCATGGCTGAGATCTAGGTCCAGCTGAGCTGCCATCCTCAAGGTGTTGTATTCAAACTCAATGGACAGCAAAGCTTTCTTCCCATAGACCAGCTCATATGGTGTGAAACCGGTGGTGGTCTTCCAAGTGGTGTTATAGGCCCATGTGGCTTCTACCAGGCGATCTGCCCAGTCCTTTCTGCTGCTGCTCACCACTTTAGTCAAGATCCCTTCTAATGCTCTATTGGTGACTTCCACCTGCCCATTTGCTTGAGGGTGATAAGGGGTGGAAGTCCTGTGCTTGATCTTGTGATGAGCTATGAGATCTTCAACCAGGTTGGAGGTGAACTGGCTCCCTTGATCGGTGACCAGCTCTCTTGGATAGCCAAACTTATAGAAGATGTTCTCTCTTAGGAACTCGGCCACCTTTTCTTCTGTTGCTGCTTTGATTGCTTTGGTCTCTGCCCACTTTGTCAAATAGCCAGTACACACAATGATGTAAGCCCTTTGCCTCGAAGAGGGGTTGATTGGGCCCACAAAGTCCATGCCCCACTTCTCAAATGGCTCAAGAGTCACTGAGGTTGGAGAGGCATCTCATCCCTTTGGGTCAGTTTCCCCATTCTTTGGCATTGGTCACACTGACTGACATATCTTCTGATATCTTGATGAAGTGTGGGCCAATAGTAGCCTGCCTGCAGGATCTTGAAGGCAGTTCTCTTTGCTGCAAAATGCCCTCCACAAGGCCCATCATGACAAGTGAGGAGGATATCAAAGACTTCCTCCTCCCTTACACAACGCCTTAAGATCTGATCGGGGCCAAGCTTGAACAGATTGCCCCCGATCCAAGTGAATGAGGCACTTTTTCTGATGATTCTGCTCTTCTCTCTGGAAGATAGGTGTGGAGGGAACTGTGCTGAAACAAGATAGTTTGCTATATCAGCAAACCATGGAGAGAGTACTGAAATAGCAAACAGATGTTCATCAGGCATCTGATCGTCCACTGTTCCATCCTCATCTGCAGACAAATCCAATCTAGATAAAAAGTCAGCAACAACATTTTCTCTACCTGGTTTATCAACAATGGTTAGATCAAACTGCTGCAATAAAAGTAACCATCTAATAATACGAGCATTCACATCTAGTTTATTCATCAAATATCTAATAGCAGCATGGTCAGTATGTACAAAGGTCTGGTAACCAGTAATATAATGTCGGAACTTGTTCAATGCATGGACCACAGCCAAGAATTCCTTCTCGGTTACAGTGTAATTCAGCTCAGCTTTGGACAAGTTTTTGCTAACAAAGTAAATGGCATATGGAAGTTTCTGCTCAACTTGTCCTAAAGCTGCACCTATGGCTTTGTTCGAGGCATCAGTGTGGATGTGGAAAGGTAGGGCCCAGTTTGGACCTCTCAGGATTGGGGCTGACACCAACTTGTCCTTCAATTCATTTAAAGCCCTCTGACAATAGTCAGTCCATTTAAACTCCACATCTTTTGCCAACAGACCAAACAATGGCGAGGCTAGCTTGCTGAAATCTTTAATGAATCTCCGGTAGTATCCTGCTAATCCCAAGAAACTCCGGACATCCCTTACCTTTTGAGGAGGTGGAACCCTCTTGATGAGAGCAATTTTGTTAGGATCCACCTGTAATCCTCGGGAAGAAATGGTATGGCCTAGCACGGTCCCCTCAGTCATTAGGAATTCACATTTTTCAGGACTAAGGGACAAGTTCATCTCAGTGCATTTGGTTAGGACTTTCCCCAGGTTGGACAATGCTTCCTGGAAGTTGGCCCCATAAGGAGTAAAGTCATCCATGTATATTTCCACTGCATCATGGACCAGCTCCGAGAAGATGCTCAAGACAGCTCTCTGAAAGGTAGCAGGAGCATTGCATAGCCCAAAGGGAAGGACTCGATAGGCAAAGGTACCCCAAGGACAAGTGAAGGTGGTCTTATCTTGGTCTTCCGGGCTGATTTGGATTTGATTGTACCCGCTAAACCCATCCAGGAAAGAGAAGAACTTCTTTCCTGCCAGTCCATCCAACACTTGATCTACGAAAGGTAGAGGGAAATTGTCCTTCTTGGTAGCTTTGTTCAGTTCTCGGTAGTCCACACAAATTCTCCATTTCCCATTTTTCTTGGGAACCAACACTAGAGGGGACACCCATTCACTATCTGAGATGGGGTAGATGAATCTGGCATCCAACAGTTTCTGCAATTCTTCCTTGACAATGTCTTTAAGGGTTGGATTCATTCTCCTCTGAGGTTGCCTAACCGGTTTACAATCCTCTTTGATGTATATATGATGGGTACAGACCGAAGGATGGACTCCTTTCATTTCCTTATAGCTCCAAGCAAAAGCATCTAGGTGGTTGGCCAACAGACTACACAGCTCCTTTTCCTGGGAAGGAGATAGGGAGGAGCTGATCTTCAATGCTTTCTCAGGGCCGAACTCCACATTCTTGACTCTGGGAGTAACAGGGTTGGTTGTACAGAGATCCACTAAGGTGCTAGCTTGGGCATCCTCCACCAATTCCTCTAAGGGTAGTGCACTGGAAGGTGGATTCTGGATTAAGGTCTCGATCAAGTCATCC
This sequence comes from Pinus tabuliformis, assembly GCA_031772625.1. Classification (NCBI taxonomy): domain Eukaryota; kingdom Viridiplantae; phylum Streptophyta; class Pinopsida; order Pinales; family Pinaceae; genus Pinus; species Pinus tabuliformis. Next base: position 1,206,000,646 of record CM062805.1, on the reverse strand, counting down.
TCGGTTGGAGGGTCTTTTCTAGTGGTATCTAAGGTGCACAGAGGTGCTGAGTACACCTCGTCTTCTTCTCCTTCTTCCAACCATAGTGGTAAATCATGCTCTAAAGAAGGTTGGGCAGGAGGGTATAGGACTAGTTGCTTGGACATGGGACCATTTTTGATGGTCATGTTTCCTGCCCGACAACTTATGTAAGCATCTGCAGTAGCTAACCAAGGCCTTCCCAAAATGAGAGGATATCCAGTAAGCTTGGCCTTTGGTTGCAGAACCAGGAAGTCTGCAGGGTATTCCCAAGAATCAATGGAGACCATGACATCCTCCACAATCCCTTCGGGAGTCACGGTGGAGCGATCTGCTAATTGCAGTACTGTCGAGGTCTTCCTCAAGGAACCCTGAAGATTGAGTTTAAGCATGGTATCCCTGGTCATCACATTGATGGCCGCCCCCAGATCAATTAAGGTGTGGGGGATAATGGTGCCATTGATGTGAACATCTACTACAGGACTTCCAGGATCTAGGTACTTTGGGCAGATGACTTGTCCTAGCATAAGGTCAGACAGTTGTCCTATGACATTGATAGTTGAGGCATCTTTCTTCCGTCTGCCTGGGTGTTTGAAACACTTCTCCTTAATCAGCTTGTTATATATTGGCACATCCTTGATGGCTTGGAGAAGTGGGATTTTTACACACAACTGCTTGAGCTCACCCAAAAGCTCATCTTCTTCTGGGTTAGGTTGTGTGGTGGCTGTTAGTCTCTCAGGAAAGGGTGGAATAGCCTTTGGTTCACTTTCCTGTTTATCTTCCTCATCCTCTGGGGGAGGAGGTTGGCGATCTGGTAGAGTCTTTCCAGATCGAAGGTTGATCTCCTGGATCTCCACAGCATAGGTAGGGCATGAGGTTTCCGCAGTGTATACCTGCTGGGCCTGTCTATTGTTGGGGTTCGGGTTCGGTTGAGCAAGCATTTGAGGTTGCCTTGGAGGAGCAGGAGGTAATGGTTGAGGTTGAACTGGTGGCGGAGGCAAAATGGCAGGAGGAGTGTTGTATTGGGGCCTCCACCCCGATTGAGGTGCATTCCATTGAGGCTGTGGCTGGGTATGTGAGTGATATGGATGAGAAGTAGGTTGAGTGGGGTACTGAGGTGGATAAGACCATGGAGGAGGCATGGACCATGAAGGATGAGCAGGGGGACCCCAGGAAGGCATAGGAGTTGACTGGTTGGGGTTGTAATAAGCTTGAGATGCCCCTTGCATCCCCTACTGATAAGGTCTAGATCCTTGAGGCCTCCTTTGGTTGAGGTAATAGAGAGGCTCTGTGGGAGCTTCGGTCCCTTGGTACATGGCTTTAAACCCAGGTAAGGTTGGACACTGATTTGTGGGATGGTCCTCCTCACAAACTAAACACACTTCAACCGAATGCAATGGACATTCGTTCTTAGGGTGCCTCCTTGTGCACCTAGGACAGAAGGCAGCCAAGGCTCTCTCAGCCTCTTCTTTCTTTTGCTGAATCCTGAATGTATCAAGCTGCATGGCGATGGTTTGTCTCACCTCACTCTTAAGATCTTCTAATTGGTTTGCAATTTCATGTTTGGAGAAAGGGACACTAGTTGAGAGGTGGGTTCCTCTGCCTCGTTTCCGAGCTACCCTGGAGTGGTTTCTAAACACAGTCTTGATGTCCTCATAAGGCAGTTGGTAAATGTCCCCCCCAGCTAACATGTGAAGGGTATCTAAGAGGTCTTCAGGGACTCCTCGGAGTAGGACCAACTGAGGGATTCAGGGTCAAGTGTGCACCTGGCCTGCTTATAGCTTAGTTGGAACCTCTCCTCATAATCCTCTAAGGACTCATCATTTCCCATGGACATCCGAAAGATTTCCCCCTTTGTTTCCTTGGACCTACAGTAATCCCGGTACTTGGTGTTGAAAACTTGCTGCATCTGAGCCCAAGTAGTGATACTATTCCCAGGTAAACCCATGAACCAGCGTAGTGCTGCATCCTTGAGAGTGGAAGGGAAAAGTTTCAACTTTTGCTCATCTTCAGTATAGTCATAGGTTCTACAAAGGAAAGCAAACTCAAACAGGAAGGTATCTGGATCTTCAGTGGTCAACCCATGGAAGTGAGGTAAGGCAGAGGGGCTAATGTTTTTCATTTTCGTCTCTCCATTGGTCTCTCGGATGGGGAAGGCACCTTCTATTCTCTCATCTTCTCTTCTATTATCAGCCATAGCTTCAAATGGAGTAGTCTCTAACTCTTCTTCTACTATAGGATCTTTGGATATCTCAGGATGTTCACCTATAGGCTCTTCTGGGTCACTGTCACCAAAGAGGAGAGAAGGGTGACTCAGAGATGTGGTGGGGGTGTTTGGTAGGAATTTGCCTGATCTATCTCGGTTCCTACGAGGCATGAAATGGAAAAGACTTTCTTTTTTCTCTTTGATTGCTTTTGCTTTGCTTTTCTTTTGGTACCTGTAAAACTGAGACAGATTGATCTACAACTATCTATGAAAGATGCAAAATTAACTGAAAGCAGGAAAAGACTAATCTACTTTGCTCAAATGAAATTGCAGGAATGGAAATGCTAGTCTACGCTTGCAGAAAGGAAATGCTAATCTATGAAAGCAGGAAATGCTAATCTATGAAAGCAGGAAATGCTATGCTACTTTTGCAGAATGGAAATGAAGTAAACTACTAGCAGAAGGTAAGAGTAAGAAAGTAGAAGAAAAGCAACAATTGCTAATACTCTGACGCTTCCTCGGAAACGACGCCAAAAAGATGGTGAGCTCCAGTATTGTAGCAATAATGCTACAACTCCTGGGGCTTCCTGTCTCTTAATTTTATCAACCCGGTAGTTCGTACAAACTTGGAAGCGACGGTGTTGTATGCACAAGTACTAGCTCTTGTCGCAGCTGTCACTTGGTCAGCTGGCACAAGTCCGCTAGGGCTCAAGCCAACTTCTATAGGCTCTCAGAAGAAGCTTGTTAAATGATGGATGAAAGCTAGCTCAAAGAAGACTAATCTACTTGGCAAAAATGAACTGAAAGCAAATCAAAACATGGAAACCCTAGGAAACCCTAATTTAACTAGTCTAACCTCTATGATGCAAAGAATGTGAAGGAAACTTCTACCAATGATGCCATTACTTCTAACAAGTGAAAATGCACGAATATAATCTACTTGCAGCTTAAAAGACATGTTGTTGTATTTTTTCTTTAAGTGGATGGAGTGATTGTGATTTTGTGCTTATTAGGGTTTGGTTGTGCAGATGTGATGCGGAAGGAAGGAGAGCTTGGGAAAGGTTGGGGAGGCTAGGAGAGGTTCCTAGAGATCCTTAGCATCAGTCCACAGAGGTTCCTCACGTTCAGAGGCTCAGCAACCGAGTGAGTGGCCTCCTACAGGATGTCTGCAAGGGATTCTACAGGAAACGCAGGGGTTTCTATAGGAAGTCTACAAATTGCTACAGGATGACCTACCGTGGGTGTTTGAAGTGATGGAGGAGTGATGGAATGGTAGGGGGAGATGTGCAAGGTAGGAATAAAGCTGGTGATGGCTCAGGAGTGGAGAAGTAGGATGGAGAACGAGTGTATGAAGTGGGTTGATGGATGGAAGGTTATAACAACGAAATGCCTAAAGAATGAAGTTACGTGAGGAGTGGAGGAGTTTGGGAGATAACAGAGCGGAGCAGAGGTCAAGGATGTGGTTGAATGCGTGATCAAGACGAAGAAGAAGGTAATAGAACGATAAAGAGCAGTGTAAATGAAACAAATGGCTTATGACTGTCACCAAGATGAAAATTCATTAACCTAAGCTACCTGAACTCAATGAACAACAATATAAAGCGTGTAGAGGAATGTGCATGAAGCGGTGATGAAGGTGTATGGTGCAAGAGTGAAGTGCATGGAAAGATCTATCATAAACGAGACTATGTTGCAACATGTATAAAGTGAAGAACTGCGTATTTTTGTGGCTGGTATAGGCTGCACTCCAATCTCCAAACAGAGATGGTAGTGGAGACTTCCTCAACCTTTTTGCTGGAGCTCCAATGTATTATCAACCTGCTAGTCTAACTAAACAACCAAAAGCATTTCAACCATAAGCTAAACTCATTAAATCTCATAAAACCTAACTCAGCAAACCTGTAATTTCGAATTGCATGGTAAAGCAATGAACTAAAGTGCTGGAACGAAATGCAAACACATTACAACACTGAGGAGATCTATTGCTCTCAGGTTGGGCCCTAACCTGAGAGCTATAGCTCCTTGAGAAAACTCAGAACTAGATCAAAATCTGCCTTCTTTATTCATAATCTGATGTCATGCCAAATTGGCTTACAAAAAGGAACAAAAACTGAGCTCTAGCTCGTACTTTCCAATTACAAGAGTAATGCCAAGGTTCAAAAAGCTTCTATCCAAGGCTACGGCCTCAGTATTTATGCAAAAAATATCATCCAATAGGTGTCCTTGATTTTAGGAGCTCAGGTGTCCAACTGAAGTTTAACTGCTGATACTGTAGGACAGTCATAACTACTGTTCTTGTAGAACAGTTATAACTGCTGTTCCTGTAGAACAACTGGCTGCTTCTAAGCTCGGGGGGGAGATGGATTGGAGCTCGGAGTTCTTAGTGGGAATCACGAGGAAGGTCCCCAAGACCGTGGACATCCTCTCCTAAAAACCAGCAGTGCCACCTCATTGTCTCCTTGTCTCCTTTTTCGTTGTCTTTTTCTCCCTTTTAATGCCAAAAACCTGAAAGCATCATGCATTAGTCACGTAGATAAAGTGTCTACCCTTCTTCCTACAAACAACATGAATAAAATAAGAAATGCATGCATAAGCAGTAAAAAGTGAATGGTTTGAGCAAAGCAAGTAGGCCAAATGAGCCCAAGTTATACCAAAAATTGGGGCTCATCACCCAGCGGAGTCGCCAATTTGTTGTTGGGAAAAGTATCCAATATGGAATGACCCTATCGCACTCTAAGGGTGATATTACCTCAACAACAATCAAAGCAAAGCTATTCGAGATTACTTCTTTATGAAATGTAAGAGAGGGGAGAAAGAGATCCACTAACCGTTGTCTTCCGCTAATGTTTGATCCAATCTTCTCTCTTTGCTGCTTGCTCCCAGCTCCTTGCTCTTTCACTGGCCCAGCTACACCAAGATCCTGCAAAATGACAAGAGAGGGAAACTACAAGAAGAATACATTCATAATTGATTCAAGGATTAGAATAAATAAATATACAAGTATCAATACGCCATTGAGACACATGCATATAGAAGAACTTCAAATGCTTTATTAATGGAATAAGTAAAGTTCAGGAAGTGATACAACCATAAAAGGCCCAATCCAGCATCACCTCCCAGCAGAAAGAAATCTCCTCTTCACCTCCTTCAAGCAAATCACCCAATAGTTCTATACTCAAACCAACAACACTTCCTTACATTCACAAGATTCCAACATCCATAGACCTCATGAGAGAGCTCTATATATAGGAGTTTTGGAGAAAGGATGAGTCAGCTTGAACTTGGCATGGAGCTGACTAGTGTCCTCTCCCACTTTAGTTATTCTTCAGTTCTTAAGTCCACTTGGAGGTTGTTGCTTCCACTTGGAGATCTAGACCCTCTTACTCATCACTAGGCGAATTCCCTGATCCAAGTGTCATTTTGGAAGCTTCCTGGGCATTGACACCTTGAGGAATGACTATGCCACTTGGCCAAACTCACCCAGTGCAGGTAGCCTTCATTACAGTTGACATTCAGCGCAGGTACAGAGTGGAGCAGTTGACATTCAGCACAGATGCTCAGTGGAGCAGTTGACATGATCCAGAATTAGCTTGTTTTTGAGTGTTTTCAGGTGGAGAACTGATATTTAGTGTTGTGGTTTGCTGACCTTGTTCCTCTAGGGGTAGGAACAACATGTTTAGGGACTTTGGATCCCTTAGATTATTGACATTTCATGCTTCATTCTGTAAGGCACAAAAATGTCTATAACATGGTTGTCCATATTTTTCCGTCTCATCTCCTCCGTCAGCAAGGCTGAGACTATTTTATAAAACTGCAAAGCAGTTGCATTGCAATAACCAGACTATCCCACGAATCTCGTAGAGAACACAACAGACTGATGCACTTATCTTCATCTGAAATTTTAATATCAACAAATAATAACTGACTTACCACAGTATTAAATGTATTCAGATGCTCTAGTCTCCATCTTTCATCCTCAGGTTATATAGCTTTTTCCGCAGGAACAGTTTATTCACCAGAGACTTAGATTGGTACAAAGTCCCTAACTTGACCCACAAAGCCTTTGTCGTAGCTTCCCCTGATACATTTAGCAATACTGAATCCGAGACACACAATCATATTGTGCTCTTTGCCTTCTGATCCAACTTCGTCCATTCTTCATCGGTCACTCCCGATGGTTTAGTACCCAGATCTACCGCGATCCACTAATCTTTATCCACCAAGAGATCCTCCATCTTGAGTTTCCACAACTCAAAATTTTGACCATTGAACTTCTCAATCTCTATCTTTCCACTGCTCGCCATCTTCTTTCACCACCAGAATCGATCTCGTAGATCTCCCACTGAACAGGGTTTACCACAGGCCCGAGCGAAACCCCTCAGCAACAAAGGCATCCCCTTGAAGCCAGAACAACTCCAATACCAAATGTAGGTTTTAACCCTGTACAGAAATTACCTGCATACGAATTCTTAAACAAAGAAAATAAACAATGTGAGAGCATAACCCATAAAACACATATGCACAGAGATTTTTCCCTAGATCCCAAAACCGGGACTACGAGCTTGATTTTTCATTATGTTCCTTTCAATGTTACAATACATATTTATACATGTCAAAGCATCCAATACCATGGACCGAAAACCATCACGTCCAAAAAACATGTGCGAAAATCATGCACAAAACCATAGGTGGGTCCGCCAAACCTAACATATGGTCCAAAACCAAAATTTTCCGGGGTGCTGCCCCAGACCCCATAAAGTGGGGTTACGAGTGCCCTTCAAGCCCCCTATTAACTATGTGGAAAGAATATAACAGAACCCAACAGTTATGTTATTTTTTCTTATGCCATGTATGTTATATTTTATTAGAAGGCAGAGTCAACTTCTTTTAATATCTTTAGTATCGTCATCCTCCCCCCTGTTGGCATACTACATAAGATTGGATTGTTGTTGAATGATCAATGTGTTCTAGTAAGGACCATGTTGAAAGACTTTGGTCCTCATTTTGATCAAATTGTTGTCCCATGTTCGTCAACATTTACCTTAAACAATTTGGATGGCCATATTAAGCTAGAACAGTTAGACATATAAGATAAGATAAATGTATTAGTCTCCAACAAATAACCACTAAAGTAGGTCAATGGGTCTGTGTTGTAGCGGCTGCAACCACCCTCCAAAATTTCAACCTGCAACCTAATATCAGAGCCTCCCTTGAGAGTTTCACTTGATGACTGCACACACTCAAGTTGACTCCATGAGCTCGTCTGAGTCTTTGCAACCACCTTGCTTTATCATTTCACCCAAGTTTTAGCATGTTGATGTCCAATTCATGCTTGCAACCATGTTATGGTTATACAAAAAGAATTTTCTTTGTGTGTACTTGTTATGTTTTCTATGAAAACATATGTCACACTCACACACAGAGTCACATTCACTATCGTGCAAACATCGTCATGGTCAACCAACGATCAATCACAAGTGTCACGCTTTTCGCTTACGCCGTTCACTAGTCATGTTGAGCATGTGTGTCTAAATGGTTTGAGTAATCTCATCATCAAGTCATGTAAGTGAGTATTTGCAAGATTACATATGCTTCTTTCACTCATTCACATAGTTAGTCACTTTGTTGAAGTTCTGATGATCGGATTCCCCTCTGATATCCGGACCATCAGCCCTCCATCGACTCGATCAACTGTCACCTAGAACATCACAAAAGCACCAAGAAATCCATTTCAAGCTGCATTTTTCGCAAGAAAATCAATTAACCTTCATACTAGTCAATTGGAGAGTTTGACCCGATGGACACCCTTGGACTGGCTCTAAAAAATTGTGTATAGGCCACAAACCTTTCTCACTGTGCTAACTAAGAATATTGTATAGACAGGCTGAAAAGACACCAAGTGCCCATTCCTATCTCGCACAGAAAATTGTACAATTTTTCCAACCAGCCATCCTCATAGTCAACCAGCTTCTCACATAGAAAACTACATAATTTTCATCAGCAAGTCCTCTACTACCTAGTAGTCCACTTAACTCAGAAATTGCATAGAGTTGACCAGCAAGTCAGCCTTCCAGCATCAGCACAATTTTTCTCTCTAGGTAGTGGTGAGCACCAGTGTTTCAGTAATAATGTTGCAACCCTTGGGTTGCCTACTTTACTCTTATCAACCCGATAGTTCGTAACAAACTTGAAAGTGACGGTGTTGTATGCACAAATACTAGTTCTTACTGCAGGTTATGACTTGGTTAGTTGGTGCAGGATCACTAGGAGCTCAAGCCAACTTCTATGGATTCTAGAAGAAGCTCTATACACAATGAAAGGAAAAATAGAGATTACCCTATTGATGCTATTCTAGTTGCAGAAAATAAGACTGAAATGTAAAGAAAAACTAGTAAATCCTACTTAACCACTAATCCTACTTTTGCAAAAAGAACTTATGAAAACCATGAAAATAAAGCCATTATCTACTGAAGGAATTAAAAAACATCTACCTAAGCTATTTCTCAAAGTAAATGAGCAAAAAGATTTTTTTTGGATTTTTCTGTATTTTTATGTGAATTTGTCATGCGTGTAATTTATCTGTTTATGAATGTGGCAACGAATAGGTGGCGATGGAGGATGGTTTTGGGACTTGAGAGGATGTAGGATGGTTTGGATGGGTCCTAGGGAGTCTCAAGTGCCCTTCTAGAGGCTTTTCCCACAATCGGCCTTCAAAAGGAAGACTACAGGAAAATCTACAAGAGGACACAGGAAATCTACAGGAGGAAAAACAACGTTTTACAGGAGGCCTACAGGAGGAGGCCGAGAGAAGTTTTCATTGTTTTGAATGTGGGAGAGTAGGTGGAGAAGGTAGATGAAGTTTGGAATGAATTTTTAAGATACCTAGGGTCTACTAAGAATCATTAGGAGAGAGAAAGATGATTGCATTTGCTAAAGGAGAGAGAGGAATGTCTATGGAAAATGCAGGAAACTAAGGAAAAATTGATGGGAGACTTGGGAGACCTATAGGGCATGGATGAAGCAGACGATGGGATGGATGATTATCTGGCCTGCTGCTAGAAGATATTTTCTGCATAAACAACTGACAGTCAACCAATGAGATTAAGCAAGAAAGGAAATAAGTGCATCTAAAAAACACAATTTTTGCATCAAAGTAAACTATGATCTATGAAAGGAAATGTTGATAACCATTTCATAAAATGAAAGCATGAAAGAATACTATTGCAAATAGGGAAATGAGCATGATGACGAAGTTCTGAAGCAAGGCAAACTAGATTAAGAACCAACTAGAAAGTTGCAAACACTAGAAGTCCTATAAATGAAGAAAATTTGTGTTTTTGGGGTAGCAAGAGGGTCTTTGCCTCAAATCATTGTCCCAAAGGAAGGAAGAGAGACCAAGGAACTACAACTAGCCTTTTTTATCTTTAATTTATAACTACTTAACCTAGCATAGAAGATACAAATGGAAACAAATTGCTGAATCATCAAAACAACCTATTCTTAACCATAAAAGAAATGCATCTAATAGCAACCTATTCTACAAACTGAAATGAAACGTACAAATAAAAGTAAAGAGGATATTGGCTGCTTGGATTGGGCCCTAACCCAATATATTCAGCCCTCTAAGGTACCTCAGTGCTAACTCAAAAAGGATTCCATATTTATTCTCAAAACAATAGCAAGATTACATGAACCGTCAAAATAATAAGCTTGAAGTTGAGCAGAGTTTACATAGGCAAAACTGCAGCAAAAATTCAACAAAAATTCGACCAACCCCCTAGTGAGGCCCTAACCCTCTCTACTTATACAAATGAAGTTCCCAACTGATTCCTCAATATCAGAGAGGCTTAGCTCCCAAAACTCGAGATAAACATCAGTTATCCTCCACTTTGCTCGGTTGCCTGCAAATGCATGACTTGGCTACTTGTACTCCGAGCTGACTGAAGGGAAATTCAAAGTGAGGAGTAATAAATGAGGGGGATTCCCTCCTATAAGTTGTCTCCTTTGTCCACTTCAAGTTATTGTTGCCATTTGTCCATTAGATCCTTGACATTGACCACAAACATCATCAATAATATTCACTAAACACATATTAGACCTCATGGCATCATAACTAACTCAACTCACTCCATAAGCATAAATATAATCAGAAAATCATGTAATAAGCTAAGAGAATGGTTGATTTGACTAGGTTAGGAGGTAAAATGAGCCCATATAATACCCATTTACGAGGCTCATCATCAACCCCCTATTGAAAGTGTTGCTCATCCTCTGAGCAACATATTCTAGCTCCCCATCTTTGATGGCCCTGGTGGCCTCCCTAACATCCCATGCTTCTCATGTGGTGTCCTCTTCCTTGTCATAGAATCCTATCTTTCTGTCTACCTCTTCCCACTACTGTTTCTCTTCTTCTTCTTTTCTACCCTCTAGCATTCCTAGCAGTAGTGGGGGACTCAATATGAGGCTAATCAAATTCACCTGCACCCTTTGCATGGAGTGCTTGTACATTGGAACTATCCTCAATGTCTCTTTCATCCTCATTAGGGATTGATACTCCCTAATCTACAAACTGTGTGGTAAGGTACTCCATCTCCTCATACAAGCATTCACATAGTTATCCCCAAGTAATCATATCCTCAAAATGTACAATGGCTTGTGCGTGATGACTGATGTATCTAGGTGAAATTTGAGGATTATGAGTAACCAAGTTATGTGTGATGATGAGGGCCATGGGATTTGATGGCTCAGCTCTAATCATTAAGGGCTCATTCTGCTCCTTTATCATCAACTTTCTTATTTCTGCTACCCTTAACTCTTCATGGTTCATTCATGAGGCCATGGCCATTAGTCGAAAGTTCCCTAGCCTAGCATCGGGGTCCCACACATTCATGTCTATGAGGGCCATGTTATGCAGATAACATTTTTCCATGTTGCCTTATCTTCTGATGTGCTTTGGTCACACAAGTCCATATACTGCTTGTGATATTGGAAGGGCATTATGCCTCTCTGTGGAAAAGTCTTGATCTGAAATTCCATCCATCGGTCCTTGATATACAGGCCATAGGAAATTCCTGGTGCCCTACATTGCAATGCCTCCATGGACTAGATGGCCATGCATGCCAATTGGGTCTCTTTCTCTTGCAGTTGTCTTCTTAGCAATTCATTTTAAGTTTCAAGGTGATTTCTTGTGATTACTTCTCTAAGTCTGACAACACTTAACTCTCTAACCATTTCTCTGAGTAAGTTCTCCATATGGCAAATATCCTCAACTCCCTTGGATTTAGCTATTTGTATCCACTTATGGGTCCTTATTCTTTCTTTCTCCAATTCAAGGAATAGTGGAATTGCAATGTTCTATGGAATTATTCTTCGCCCCTCAAGAAGATTGTAGTAAGAGCCAAGACTAGGTTGGGGGTCAAGTTCTTGTGCCTCTGTTACTTCTTCCTTTGCCTATGGCTGTCCTTCTACCATTTTTTCAAGTTTTTCAATTTCCTGTAGTTTTGACAGGGTCTCCTGTAGAACAATTTGTGCCTCTTGTAGAACTATTTTTGACTCTTGTCGTTTTACATTTTCTTTCCATGTGGGAGATCTAGGAGCCCCCATTTCATAAGTGATAGGTGCCTTGGAAGGGGATTCTTTTCCTTAGGTAGAGGGTGAATCTTCAATAACAATTGACACTTTAGAATAAGGTTGGAGTTTCCCTGTTTTGATCCTTGTGCTCTTCCTAGCCCTGAAATACATTGAGGTCTACCTCTTCCTCTTACATCTTGGTTTGATTGGGGTGCTGAGGGCAGTGAGGGCAGCTGTTGCCTCTCTTTTTAGGGTTTCGGGAGACACTTCTGTCTTTTCTACCCCTTTTTCTCCTCCTTTTGTCTTTTTCTCTATCTCTGTTTGTTCTGTTTCTCCCTACTCTATTTTGGTTTCTTTATTCTTCCCTTCTTGTTCCTATAAATCACCAGTTTCTTCTCCTTCTCCCCCTTGCTTCTCTTCCTCCTCACTACCAGTGGGGCTAATATCATAGGTTAGGACCTTGATGTCATATTCAGTAGTCATGTTTCGGAAAATTTCCCATGCTATAAGTATTGTAAATGTATGGAGGGCTTCTTCAACTAAAATTTTTATTAGCCCATGGTGAGCTAGCTGGTTTGGATTTCCTTCTTTTTCTTTAGTACTGGAGTCAATGAGGGACTGCAGGAGGAAGTAAGGGATGATAAGCTTCTAAGGGGCTGGAGTGTCCATACCATACCTTAATTCATGCATGATTTTAAAGTGGTCGCCATAGACAATGCTATACCTCCAAACCCTTGATATTTCTCAAAAAAGTTCATCTAGATGGCTCTTGTGAGTATGTCCACTACTTGGGGGTGTGCATGGAGCCTGGAGGAGTTGGTTGGTTCCTTCCTCATGAAACCTCTTGTCGTTTTGTATATGCTTCCTTGGAAAACCAACTATGGAAATGAGGGGAAATTTATTTTTAAGAAAAATAGAGAAACAAAGACTGTGTTTTCCTTAATCAATAAGAAACAATTGTTTTATGAATTTCCTCCACCGAACAGTTCTATTCTCTCCTCAAAAGCTAAACCAATGTTAGCATATTTTGATATTCAATAGAGGTATGCCAAGAACCTACCTTACTGAAGAGCATGTTTTCCCTCTCCAAAACAACTTACTGGCCCTCATGTAAAAAACTACCAGCCCTCCTGTAGGATTCCTGTAGGTCCTACTGTAGAACCTGTAAGTGCTCCTGTAGAATGCTGAGAGCAGGGATATTGGAGAGATCAGTGGAGAACGATGGGTATGAGGCTTATAGGAGCACGAGAAGGTAGCAGGAGTGTAGTTTTTAGGAGAGAATGAAGGAGAAAGGTGGTGAGAGTGCTTTGGCAAGGAGTACTTATGGATTTTTACGGATATTTCTAGTGATGGAGGCTAAGCTGGCCAAGTGTACATTGGCCCCATTTGGACCATTGCTCCCCACCTACCTTTTCATCATTTCTCTTTCCTCGTAATCATCTCTCATGATTGCATCGGAGTTCCCATCGCCACCACTACCTGTCGTTGACATATCTCTTGAGTTTGACTAAGCGCACGTGTGGTGAAATCTTCAGATGAGTGAAGTTAACTAGATGAAGGTGGCCAAGTTAACTAGCCACCTCAACCCCAACCAACCTCAACCATCTCATTGCTATTGCATTCTCTCTAATTCATAGTTTTAAAATTCGGTCGTTTCAAAACCGAAACGACCGAGTTGATCCGTTTCGTTGCCCTCAGAAGTGACTAGGTAGAAGAAACGGTTCGTTTGGCCGAGTCAGCCATGACTCGGCCGAGTCATTCAGCCAACTTGGTCGTTTCCATATTGACTTGGCCGAGTCACAAACAACGGCCCTTAACCCCAGTAAAACAGCGATTTAACAAATTTTTAATGATTTTTTAAGGTGTTTGCTGATTGGTTTGGACTCCAATGTGTTTTATGAATTAGTTAAATGTTATTTGGGGTCCACTTCCCCCTCCCAAACCCTATTTAACACACTCAAATGCTCTGTACTATTGATATGCTATTCAAATTTCATGGTAATGTTAAATTCTTAAAGTAAAAGTGACATTATCCTTAATCTTCATTTTCATCCTTTTACTTAAATTTTTAACATTACCATGAAATGACTCAGGATGTTTGAGAGTGGTTTCAGCCTCATTGGATTTCATATGGAGAAAGTAGAATTTTAGATTTCATTCAAAATCCAGCAGACTTATCAGTTTTTCAGGATTTTAGGATTGGAGGATTGCAATGTTTCCATTGAATTTTGTCATGTATTAGGGTGTGGAGCTTGTATTTAATCAAGAGCACCAATACCTCTATGTACCTTGATGTTAGTGACATTGGTTGTCAAACTCCTCCGGGATTCAATCCCAAACCAGGAGCTTCTGAAAATGTTGCTCCCACTCCCGTTTTCGCTCTCGCTCCCCACTTTCTCTCCTACTCCCAAGTAACACTGAGCCAGATGATGTTGGAAACTCTAGCAGTAGCCACCCAGACACGATGATGTTGGTCACAAAGTTTTGTTGTAGAGGCCATTTATAGCCTCCTTGGTTATGTGTTTTTGTTTTGATCTCTATATCATCGTCGTGTATGTATTGGACAATGCATTAGGTGCCATTTAGATATAATGGATATATTCATGAGCCTACTTTGATCATATGTTGTCTTCTATCTATATTCTAATGCTGTGTGTTTGGAAACATGAGTGAAAATCTTTAAAATTATGTGTTTTTATAAAAAATAAATATTTAATGTATTTTTTACAACGACCGAGTCATTGAAATCGAGCCGGCCGAGTCGATACTGAGTCGGAGTCGGAGTCAGAGTTGGAGTTTTAAAACTATGCTCTAATTATACCAATGTAGACAGAGGAGCGGGTTAGTCACTTACCTGAGATCCGAGTGCGTTTGCTGTGAGGTGTTATGGCCTTTCCTTCTGCTACATGCCTTTATTTCTTTTCATACATGCTTGTATACTTGCTGAGATTTGGTTGTTCTATGTGTAGGTTCCTTTCTGGCTAGATCTAATCTTTAGGTGTCTACTTCAACCTTCATATTTGCACCCTCATGCTGATAATGCTAGATTTTAATGGGATTAACTGCTACAGGAATTCCTACAGGAGCTCTTATAGATGCTTCTCCCTTTGAAATTTTAGCTTTTTTATATGCTTGGAGCTATGAGGATGATGCCAGAAGTGCAGATAGGGATGGAGAGGTAAAGGGCAGGCTTCAGGTGAGGTGGATGGTGCTATTCCTTTTTTATATTTTTTTCTTTTTCTTTCTTTTTCTAAGAAAAAGAATGGTGCTTGGGATGTTATGCAAGTCTAGAAATGATGGAAGAGAGGTTTGAATAGTGTAGGAGGATTTATAAATCCTTTATGAAGCTTCCCTACTCCTCGAACTACTCTTGAACTCCATTTCTGGCTCGTTGTAATTTTTAGAGGAGCCTCGTGTAGAAAACAAAGGGCCTCCTGTAAAAAACATAGTTTTCGAAAAAGGAGCACAATGAGGTGAAGGAAATGTCAAGAGTGATGGAGAAGGGAAAGGGAAGGTAGGATAGGTGTTCGTATTGGTTTAAAAGCTCCCTTGGCACCCACTGTTGCTTCCTGTAGTCCTCTTGCACCTGCAATAAAACTGGAAATTCATTTTTCTTTTTCTTTTTCTTTTTTTTTTTTATTTTTTTTTCAAAAACAACCAGATGCCTCAGGGAGGTTTTCACCCTAGCTGCCTACCCTGGGTGCCTCCAAGGAAGGTTTTTACCCAAGGAACTTATCTTCTTTCTTCTCTTCTTTTTGACATCACTGGGCCACCTCAGGAGAGGTTTTCAACCCAATGATGGGACTCAAGCGCGTCATGGAGGTTTTCACTTGATTCCTTATTATTTTTTTATTTCTTTTTTTCTTTTTCTTCAGTGAGTGGGTGAAGTGGAGGCTAAGACATGCTCCACTACCATCACTGACTTACACAATCCTTCAATGAACTCTTGCCTAGAGAGGGGCTTCTTGTTGATTTTCAACCCGTGTCCATTGACAATCATGGGGATGGCTTCATCATCAATGGTTCTAATCAGAACTGAACCATTGTCATTGCATTTCTCCATAGTGTAGGGTCCCAGCCATATTTTCCTTAGCTTGCCCTTGAAATCCTTGTATCTTGAATTATAGAGTAGTGCCCAATATCCCTCTTGGAATTTCTTCTCCTTGATGTTTTTGTCATGCCATATATTCCTCTAAAGTTGAACTACCTTTGTGTGGAGAGGGGCCTACATCTGTGTTCATCTAATCCATTGAGTTGTAGTAATCTTTCTTTCTGTACATGGCTTAGGTCTAGGTCCAGCTGAGCTGCCATACTCGGGGTATTGAATTGAAATTCTATTGACAGAAAAGCCTTCTTCCCATAGACCATCTCATAGGTGTGAACCCTGTAATGGTCTTCCATGTTGTGTTGTAGGCCCAAGTGGCCTCAACTAATCTGTCCACCCATTCTTTTCTGCTGTTGCTCACTACCTTTGTGAGGACCCCTTCCAATACTTTGTTAGTGACCTCCACCTGCCCATTGGCTTGTGGATGGTAAGGGGTGGAAGTCCTGTGCTTGATTCTATGATGTGTGAGCAGGTCTTCGATCAGGTTAGAGGTGAATTGGCTGCCTTGGTCTCTAAACAACTCTCTTAGATAACCAAACTTGTAGAATATGTTCTCCCTCAAAAATTCAACTACCTTTTCCACTTCCCCTACTTTAATTGCTTTTGTCTCTGCCCACTTTGTCAGGTAACCAGTGCACACAATGATGTATTTCTTCTGTTTTGAAAGAGGCTTGATAGCCCCAGAAATTCCATGCCCCACTTCTCAAATGGCTCAAAGGTCACTTGAGGCTACATGGGCATTTCATCCTTTTGAGTAGGTTTCTCAATGCTTTGACACCGATCGCACTAGCTGACATATCTCCTTACATCCTGATGAAGAGTGCGCCAATAGTAGCCTGCTTGCAATATCTTGAACGTAGTTCTTTTTGTTTGCAAAATGACCTCCACAAGGCCCATCATGACAAGTCAAGAAGATTTCAAAAAAATCCTCCTCCCTAACACATCTTCTCAAGATCTGATGTGGGCTATGTTTGAAGAGATTGCCCCCAATCCAAGTGAAAGGGGTGCTTTTCCTTACTATCTTTCTCTTCTCTTTTGAGGATAAGTGTGGTGGAGAGAGAATGAGATAGAAAATAGGTGTTCATATGGAATTTTATCATCGACCATTACTTCTTCAGCTGCAGGCAAATTTACTCTAGACAAAAAGTCAGCAACAACATTTTCTTTACTAGGGTTATCAAAAATGGTCAAATAAAATTGCTATAGTAAAAGCAGCCATCTAATGAGGTGAGCATTCACATCCTGCTTGTACATTAAATATCTAATTGCAGCATGATCAGTGTGCACAAAGGTTTTATAACCTGTGATATAATGTCTGAATTGTTTTAAGGAATGCACGATAGCTAGGAGTTCCTTTTTGGTGACTATATAGTTTAACTTCGCCTTTGACAATTTTTTTCTTATAAAGTATATGGCATAAGGTAAATTTTCCTTCATTTGTCCCAAGGCTGCACCTATTGCTTTGTTCGAGGCATTTTTGTGAATGTGGAAAGGTAGGGCCCAGTTTGGGCCTCCCAAAATTGGTGTAGTCACAAGTTTGCTTTTCAAGCTATCTAGAGCATCTTGACAGTTTTTAAACCATATAAATTTGACATCTTTACCTAAAATACCAAACAACAGAGAGGCTAGCTTGCTGAAATATTTAATGAATCTTCGTTAATACCCAACTAAGCATAGGAAACTTCTGACATCTCTCACCTTTTGAGGAGGTGGGACCCTTTGGATAATGGCAATTTTGTTGGGGTCCAACTACAATCCTTATTGAGATATTGCATGACCTAGCACAGTCGCTTCAGTCATAAAAAATTTACATTTTTCTAGACTGAGAGACAGGTTCATCTCAATACACTTGTCTAGACCTTTTCCTAGGTTATGTAAAGCTTCCTGAAAATTAGAGCCACAAGGAGTAAAGTCATCCATGTATATTTCTACTGCATCCTGAACTAATTCAGAGAATATACTTAGTACAGCTCTTTGGAAAGTGGCTAGATCATTACACAAACTAAAAGGAAGGACCCAATATGCAAAGGTACCCCAAGGACAAGTGAAAGTGGTCTCATCCTGGTCTTCTGGGCTGATTTGAATCTGATTGTACCCATTAAACCCATCTAAGAAAGAGGAAAATGTTTTCCCTGCCAGACCATCTAACACTTGATCTATGAAAGGTAAAGGGAAATGGTCCTTTTTAGTGGCTTTCTTCAATTCTCAATAGTCGACATAGATTCTCCACTTACCATTTTTCCTTGGCACTAGCACCAAAGGAAATACCCACTCACTGTCAGAGATGGGATAGATGAACCTTGCATCAAGAAATTTCTGCAGTTCTTCCTTAACAATATCTTTAAGTGCTGGGTTCATCCTCCTTTGAGGCTGCGTGACTGCCTTGAAACCTTCCTTGATGTGTATATGATTAGTACAAACTGAAGGGTGCACTCCCTTCATCTCCTTATAGCTCTAGGTGAAGGCATCTAAGTATTTTCTCAGTAAGCTACACAACTCCTTCTCTGGGGAATTGGATAGGGATGGATTGATTTTCAATGTTCTTTTTCGACTAAACTCTATATTCTTAACATAGAGAGAAGTGGAGTTGGCCACACAGAGATCAGTTGAGGGGTTGTTTTGGGTTTCTCTTACTATGTCTTCTAAGGGTGATACACTAACAACTGGATTTTGAATCAGATTTTGAATCATATCATCCTCATCTTATTGTTTTCCTACCATGGCAGTTTCTAATGTACAGAGCAGTGCATATATATGATTAACTGCTTGGACATATGCCTGTTCTTTATGGCCATGTTCCCAGCTCGAAAGCTGATGTAGGCGTCGGCAGTAGCCAACCAGGGTCTTCCTAGAATGAGAGGATACGAGTGAGCTTTGCTGTGGGATGGAGAACCAAGAAATCAGCACGGTACTCCAAAGAATCAATGGAGAGAATCACATCCAAGGATAATTTTAGGGGCGAAGTTCGCCCTTTGGCGAAATTAAGGGGTTTTAAATTTTTAGTGGGCGAATATTTTGTATCATAGTACATTTTTACAAATCACCTCAAATAGCCCACCTTATTTTAAGGGAGAGGGTAAAAAAGGTAAATTTAGCCCTTGAAATTAGGACTTACAACCTTCCATTTGCCCATTTTCAAGAATAGGTTTTATTTAAATGAATCCATTCGCCCATTTTCAATAATAGGTTTTATTTAAGTGAATCATACGGGCCAAATACCATATTTATAAAAGAGGTATGGTAAATTAATAAAAATATAAATAAATGAGAGGTATGGTAAATAAATAAAACATTTTTTATATTTACTCCATAAGTCACATTATATACATGTAAGGGTGTAAACAAATAAAAATATAAGTAAAGTGGAGGTATGGTAAATAAATAAAACGTCTTTTAATACTTACTCAAAAGGTATGGTAAATAAATAAAAATATAAATAAACTAGACGTATCGTAAATAAATAAAACCTCTTTTTATATTTAGTCCAGAACCCTCGTTCTATTTATGAAGGCTCAAGAGAGGTTTTATTTAAGTGAATCCTATGGGCCAAAAACCATATTTGTAAAAGAGGTATGGTAAATTAATAAAAATATAAATAAACGGGAGGTATGGTAAACAAATAAAACACTTTTTTTATATTTACTCCATAAGTCACCTTATATTTACTTAGGAACACTCAAAAAATGGGTTATATTTAGGTGAAACCTATGGCCAAAATACTATGGGACAAATACCATGGACTAGATTGTTATTAATACCATGCAAAAACCATTATTAACCCTAATATTAGAATTAATAAAAATAAAAATGGCACATGGTATTGACCCATGGTATTCACCAAAATGGCACATGGTATTGACCCATGGTATTCACGTGGAATGTAGCCTATTTAAATGGGGGAATTAAACCATCATGTAGCCTATGCTAAGATTCACTAGGACTTTACAAAGTTTTATTATTTAGTGAAAGATTCGCCAAGATCTTACAAGATTTTATAATTGAGTAAAATATTCGCCATGCCTGGTGAGAGATTCGCCAAAAAATTATATATACATATTATACTATTGATAAAATCGCCTTCCATTTTTCCTATATACCATGGATATTCGTCCATTTATTATATTTATAAATTTAGGGGGGGTTCTTAAAATTTTCCCTGATCACATCTTCCACAATCCCCTCAGGGGTCATGGTGGAGCGGTCTGCTAACTGTAGCACAGTTTTGGTCTACCTCAGGGAGCCCTGAAGGTTGAGTTTGAGAATTGCGTCCTTTGTCATCACATTAATGGAATCTCCCAAATCAATCAAAGTATGTGGAATCATGGTGCAATTGATGTGGACATCAACTACTAGGCTTCCAGGGTCTAGATATTTTGGACAAATTACCTACCCCAACATCAGGTTAGACAGTTGCCCTGTGACATTGATGGTTGAGGCATCTCTCTTTCACCTTCTTGGATGCCTAAAGCACTTATCTTTAATCAACCTATTGTAGATAGGCACATCCTTTAACGCTTGGAGAAGTGGTATCTTTACACATAGATGTTTCAATTTCCCCAGCAATTTACTTTCTTCTGGGGTAGGCTGGACTATCACGAATAGTCTTTTAGGAAAGGGTGGAATTGGTTTAGTTTCACTTTCCCCTTTATCTTCCTCAACCTCCCTAGGTGGAGGCTGACTATTTGGGAGAACATTCCCAGATCACAAGTTAATTTCCTGAATCTCCACGGCATATGTTGGGCATGATGGCTCCCCACTATATACTTGCTGAACCTTTCTGTTGCTCAGGTTCAAGTTCGGCTGGGTAGGCATTTGGGGTTGCTCTGGTGGACCAGGAGGTAACGGTTGTGCTTAGGTATGTGGTGGTGGCAATAGACGGGCAAGAGAGTTGTATTGGGGCCTCCACCTCTGATGAGGTGCATTCCATTGAGGTGATGGTTAAGTATAGGGTTAAAATGAATGGTTGGTTGGTTGAGTATGATATTGAGATGTAAAGGACCAAGGAGGAGGTGTGGACTACGAAGGATGAGTAGGGGGGCCCAAGAAGGTACGAAAGTGACTTGGTCGGGGTGATAGTATGACTACGATGTCCCTTGCATCCCCTTCTGGTATGGTCTAGGTCCATGCGGCCTTGTTTGGTTTGTGTAATAGAGTTATTGTGTGGCTCCCTCAACCTCTTGATATACAACTTTAAGTCTAGGCAAGGAAGGGCACTTATCTATAGAATGATTCTCCTCACAAACTGAACAAACTTTTATAGAGTTCAGTGGGCATTCATTCCTAGGATGCCTCCTGGTGCATCTAGGGCAAAAGATGGCAAAAGCCCTCTTTTCCTCCTCTTGTTTCCTTTTGATATGAAAGGTATCGATTTGCATGGCAAGAGTCTACAACATCTCACTCTTGAAGTCTTCCAACATGGTTCCAGTTTCCCCCTTAATGGATGAGTTAGAGGAAGAGGTACTAGCTATGGGTTGACTACCCCTACCTTTCTTTCAGGCTACTCTAGAATGGTTTCTAAAAATAGTCTTTATGTCTTCATAAGAGAGATGGTAGATGTCTCCACTAGCCAGTAGATGTAGGGTGTCTAAAAGATCTTCCTGAATTCCCCTGAGCATAACCATTTTTAGAGACTTAGGGTCAAGTGTACATCTAGCCCTTTTGTAACTGCACTTGAACCTTTCCTCATAGTCTTCTAGGGACTCATCACTTCCTATAGTCATTTGGAGAATTTCTTCTTTATTATCTTCTGACCTACAATAGTCTTGATACTTATTGTTAAACACTTGCTACATCTGAGGCCAAGTTGTGATATTATTTCCTGGTAATCCCATGAACCAGTGAAATGTTGCATCCTTGAGAGTAGAATGGAATAGTTTCAACTTTTTCTCATCTTCTGCATAGTCATAGGTTCGACAAATTAAAAAACTCAAAAACGAAGGTGTCAGGATCTTCTGTAGTCAGACCTATATTCTTCATTTTGGTGTCTCCATTGGTCTCCCAAATGGGAAAGGTACCCTTTATTCTTTCTCCATTCCCCCTAGCATTTCAGTGTTCAACCATTGGCTCCAAAGCAATGCTTTCTTCTTCTTCTTCCCCTATAGGTTCTTCAAATATGTTAGGTTGTTCACCTAAGGGATCTTCTTGATCAAAACCACCAAATAAGAGAGAAAGTTGGTTGTGTGAAACAGTGCGGGTGTTGGGAAAATTTTTACCTGAATTATCTCTATTCCTACGAGGCATGAAAGGAAATTTTTTGGTTGGTTTTTGTTTCCTTTTCCCCACACTGATAGTGCCTGCAAAACTGAAATTGATTGAACAAGAAAATTTTAACTAACTGAAATGAACTTGTTGAAATGAAATTACAGAACTGAAGAGGAATGCGAAAGAAATGAAAAACTAAAAGCAAGGAAACGACTAATCTACTTTTGCTGAAATAAACTATTAGCATAATGTTGCAATAGAAAATAGAAGAAAGAAGTAATCATAGAATAATCTGATGCTTCCCTGTTAACGCCACCAAAAAGTGGTGAGCACCAGTATTGCGGAAATAATGGTACAACTCCTGGGCTTCTTGTTTTACTCTTATCAACCCAATACTTCGTAACAAACTTGGAAGTGACAGTGTTGTATGCACAAGTACTAGTCCTTACTGCAGGTTGTCACTTGGATAGCTGGAGCAATATCACTAGGAACTCAATCTAACTTCTATGGATTCCAGAAGAAGCTCTATTTGTGATGAAAGGAAAAAGAGAGATTACTCTATTGATGCTATTCTACTTGTAGAAAGGAAGACTGAAATGGAAAGAAAAGGTAGTAAATCCTACTTAACCACTAATCCTACTTTTGCAAAAAGAACTTATGAAAACCATGAAAATAAAGCCATTATCTACTAAAGGAAGTAAAAAACATCTACCTAAGCTATTTCACAAAGTAAATGATCAAAAAGCATCATTTTGGATTTTTATGTATTTTTATGTGAATTTGTCATGCATGTAATTTATTTGTTTATGAATGTGGCAGCGAATATGTGGCAATGGAGGGTGGTTTTGGGACTTGAGAGGATGTAGAATGGTGTGGATGGGTCCTAAAAGGTCTCAGTTGGCCCTCTAGAGGCTTTTCCCACAATCGGCCTTCAAAAGGAAGCCTACAGGAAAATCTACAAGAGGACATAGGAAATCTATAGGAGAAAAAACAACATTCTACAGGAGGCCTATAGGAGGAGGCCGAGAGTAGTTTTCACTGTTTTGAAGGGGGAAGAGTAGGTGGAGAAGGTAGATGAAGGTTGGAATGAAATGTTAGGGCACCTACGGTCTACCAAGAATCATTAGGAGAGAGAAAGATGATTGGACTTGCTCAATGAGAGAGAGAAAAGTCTATGAAAAACGCAGGAACCTAAGGCAGAATTGATGGGAGACTTGGGTGACCTATAGGGCATGGATCAAATGGAGTATGGGATGGCTGATAGGCTGGTCTGCTACAAGAATATATCTGCTGCATAAACAATTGACAGTCAACCAATGAGATTAAGCAAGCAAGGAAATAAGTGCATCTAAAAAACATAGTTTTTTGCATCAAAGTAAACTATGATCTATGAAAGGAAATGCTGATAACCATTACATAAAAGGAAAACGTGAAATAAGACTATACAGATAGGGAAATGAGCATGATGAGGAAGTTATAAAGAAAAGCAAACTAGACTTTGTACCAACTAGAAAGCTGCAAATACTAGAAGTCCTATAAATGAGGAAAATCTGTGTTTTTGGGGCAGCAAGAGGGTCTTTGCCTCAAATCATTGTACCAAATGGAGGAAGAGAGGCAAAGGCACTACTACTAGCCTTTTTAATATTTTATTTATCATTTCTTAACCTACTATAGAAGACACAAATGGAAGCAAACTATTGAATCATCAAAACAACCTATTCTTAACAATAAAAGAAATGCATGTAACAACAACCTATTCTACAAACTGAAATGAAACATACAAATACAAGTATAGAGGATATTAGCTACTTGGATTCAGCCCTAACCCAAGAGGTTCAGCCCTATGAGGTACCTCAGTGATAACTCAAAAAGGATTCCATCGTTATTCTCAAGAAAATAACAAGATTACATGAACTGTAAAAATAATAAGCTCGAAGTTGAGCAGAGTTTACATAGGCAAAACTACAGCAAAAATTCAAAAAAAATTAAACCAACCCCCTAGTGAGGCCCTAGGCCTCCCTACTTATAAAAATGAAGCTCCCAACATCTTTCCCAAAATCAGGGAGGCTTGGCTCCCAAAACTAGAGATAAACATTAGTTATCCTCCACTTTGCTCGGTTGTCTGCTAATGCATGACTTGGTTTCTTGTACTCCGAGCTGAATGAAGGGAAATTCGAAGTGAGGAGTAATAAATGAGGGGGATTCCATGCTATAAGTCCTCTACTTTGTCCACTTCGAGTTATTGCTGCTATTTTTCCATTGGATCTTTCACTTTGACCACAAACATCATCAATAATCTGCATTAACTAACTAACTCAGCTCACTCCATAAGCATAAATATAATTAGAAAATCATGCAATAAGCTAAGAGAATGGTTGATTTGACTAGGTTAGGAGCTAAAATGATCCCATATAATTACCCATTTATGAGGCTCATCAGGCAGCCCTCGGTAGCCGACTGATAGTTCCCTCCAAGAATTGTGTAGTTTGCGTTGCCAAGCTCCAGCAGCTAACTATGATTTTCATCCGGGAAGCTCCAGAAGATGACTCCGAGTTCCCTCCAAGAATTGAGAATTTTTTGTTGTGAAGCTCCCAACAGCTCACTCCCAGTTCCTTTCAAGAACTACACAGTTTTTTCTTCTAGTGACTGAGCAACTAACTGCCAGTTCCCCTCAGGAATTGTGAAGTTTTTGCTGCAAAGATCTCACTACCCGCTCGTTCCAAAAATTGCACATATTTTTCCTGCCCACATTTTCTGCGGCCTGGAATATTCCTCTCAAAAAATCCTTAGCTTATTCCTCCAGCTAAGCCATACTTCGCAGCTAGCCATTGTCGATACAGATTGGCCATATTCATCACCCAGTCATTCATGCACAATTTTTCATTAGCAGTACCCAGAGCCTCCATCCCGCCTTGCAACGTTTTCACCTCTCTCAGCCACCTGCATCTGAAATGATCATGCATCATGGTAGAATAGGAGGTTTATGGATTTGATGTCATCTCGTCATGAGTGATTGTAGACATAGGTAGAAAAAAAACATGGTGTGGCGATTGATGGGATCAACAAAGATAGGACATGCAGAAGGATAGGTTCACCAACTAATGAATAGGTGATGCATGCAAGGAGATGTGCTCATGAATGGATGATCATGGAAAGATGTTTTCATGTATGCACGGACGAGAGAACATGCAAGATGTGTTCACGAACATACAGATGGACGAACATGCACCTTTCATGAATGGAGGAACTTGTCAATCTTACCAACATACAAGCAAGGTGAAATGTGTGAATGCAACATCAATCAAACCAATGACCATCAAAGACTCTGCGCAATTTTCCATGCAGAGTTGAATCTATGACACACCATGAGGGCATCCATCACCTAGTAACACTATAGCTCAACGTGCACACAAGCAACAGCATAAATGTACCATCACCATCATGTCGAGTCGTGTCATGAGTCATGCCATCCACATCTCTACTTTGGTCCATACTATCAATAAATGTAATATAACATGGACATCCAAGAGACTCACTTGTTGTATGAAGATTCATGTAAAGTTGAAAAGTCATGGAAGTCAAATAGTCATGAGGGTAGTCGAACGACCACAAGGGTCAGTTTCACCCTTGGCTATAAATACACACTCATTTGTGCATGTAGAGGAATTTTCACCTTAACTCCTCCAACATAGTCTTCAAAGTCTGAGATCTTCTCTTTGAGGAGGAAGTAGTGGCTCAAATGCCCCTACATGGGGTTAGCGTTGTATGCTGTAATGATGTGTCCTGGAACTTTTGCTTAATTCAGAAGCCTTCTATTAGACCAGCGTGTTTTCACACATGTATTGGAACTCTTGTAAGACTAATCTTAAACACTTGTAATGCATGTTTCTTTAACCTGTTTTTAACAATTGAACTAATTCAGTTGTTTTAATACATATATGTTAACGAAAATGTGTTTTAACTAATTCACAGAAAGCTTGCTATAACGATCGTTGCAGTTGTGCGGACTAATCCGCTGAGTGTTATACATGTTATCTTACTTGTACATTTTGATTGTCACATCTGTGTGGATTTTTCCACCGAAATTTGTGCATGTCCTATTGTTTTGTGTGTTCCTAACATAGTTGGGACTACTCACAACTAACTTGGGACTCACTCCCAACCTCTTCCTCTGTAGTGAAAGAACCATCGACACAAGACACACTTACAATCACTAGGCACATGAACATCACTTCTCGAAATCTAAAGCTACCACTCTCCTATGCTGGCAAGCAAGAGTTAAGGAAAATCTTTAAGATAATGGAAATCAGGTCGTCATAACGGATAGGAGTCCCACACCAAATGGTGTGAGGTCAAGTTGGGACTTGATATTGGGGTGATCCCTGGAATGTTAGTGGGTCCAACACCGTCAACAATTTTGGAGCTATAACGAAGGCCAGATGAAAAGTTGAGGCCCCAAAATATATTTTGAATCTTTGGATATCTATCATGACCAACTTCAAAGTTTCTCTTCTAGAGTGTATGTATTATGGAAATGACTTCAAAATATTGGAAGAGCTCTCGGATAACTTTTCACATAAAACATATGATGGTGGAGGCTATTTAGTCTTGGTTAGGCACACGGTCAGCATTGTAGGCTCATGCAAAAGATATGGAATCTTCAAAGAACACATTGCCGGTGCATTGTTTGTCTACACACTTTTACCGCACCCATTGCATTGGTGTGCCACTTTTCCCAAAAAATCTATTCATTATCTTGCTCATCTAGTCACAGAGATTGACCATGCTTTCAATCACTTTCGGTGTAAAGCACTCGATAAAGAATTTTTGAAATTACAAAAATAACCTGATGAAACCTTTGAACAATTTCACAGAATATTTTTTAACATTGATTACCAATTTCCCGAAGATGAAATTGATTGGGAAGTTCCCGATGGAATATTTGAGTATCTTCTTCACATATCCAAAAATTCACAATTATTGAAATCATTTGAATCTCACTCAGCATACCTTAGTGGTGGAGATGTATAATCACAGGTAGGCATAGTTGCTATCACAAGTGACTGTTCAACTTCACCTCACCAAATGACTCTACCACCGTAGAATGATGTGGTAGAACATGCACATGCATCTGTTGAACTGTCATATCCTCCCACCCAAACTACTCTTGATATTTGCATAGATTTGGCTTGCAATACTATTTGTTGTCACATGGATTCATTCCCTTAACATCCATCCCTATTTTTTGTTGATATTATGGATTGTACTATCTTGTGTTCTTCCATTTCGGACTCCACACTTGTTGTGAACAGGGATCAAGTTGTCAGCGAAGTTAGTACTATGCAGCCAACATGCGCCATCATTCCTAATGAGTTGGTGTGGGAATCTAAAGAAGAACCTGTGGTTAAGGATGAATCCCTTCCATCCTTGCCTCACTCACTCTATCCTGACATCCCTTGTGATTCTGCAACTGTTAATTACACCTGAGAAAACTCATTTCTATATGTTTCTACTTCCGATCGCTCACACGGCACATCAAATGTTAGTTTTTCATTACATTGTGGAGAGGACACATCTCCTCTAAAATCCATCCAATCTGTCATCTGTCATTTCTAAAAACATAGAGGGTGAACATCCTTTCTTCTCATCTACCCCTTTGCACAACTCATCAAAACTAGAGGATGTCGACAAATGTCCTGAGTTTTCTGATCTTGGTTGTTGTGATCTCTCTACTTCTTCATCTGATCATGATGTTGATTCAATTGTTTTTAATATGTCTGAGACACTAGTCCACGATGATCTATCTGTCGCCGAAGTTAAAACCGCACAAACTATCGGGGAAATTCATCTTGAGCAGATGGTTATGTCAAGTCCTCGATGTCCTTAGGTTGGTTTCACTTCTAATCAGCAAAATTATTGAAACACGCAAGCCTCCTCATCACTCCTTTGAATTGAAGATCAACCGAACACCCATATTTCACTTCCTCCGCTCGAGCTACACAATCCCATCGCTCATGCATTAGAGGAATCTTACATAGAAAGCATACTTGGACTATGTAAGTGGTCTACCTTTCTCACATTTTCTTCCAAGTCACAATCAAGAGAATTCATACACTCAACATCTGTACATAGTGTAGCACAGCACCATGGCAAGTCCACAGAGTGCATGACATGTGCTTACACTCATCTTTTTTTGGATGCCTGTAATCTCGGACTGTGTATGTATTCATCATTATATCTTTCATGCTTGCTAGTTTTTGCAACTGTGATGATCACAAACCATGCCCCCACCAACATGGGTTGACCAATGTGTCGATGGCTACATTGGAAGTACCACTTCAAGTGAGACAACCCATGCACTGTTAGCTTAAGAGTAGGAGTAGTATTTACTTTGAGTTGTTTTCTTGCACGAATGCTTTCTTCTTTCTTTATGTGTTTTCTTGCTTGCTTGTTGGTTTTATTACTCTCCTTGCATGCACATTTTCTTTTGCGTCTTGCTTTACTTTTTTTTTTTTTCTTGTGTATGTCCATAGGTTAGTTTCACATGGACCATGTGCAACTCTTAAAGCAAGGTAGGTGAGGCATAGGAGGACTTGTACAACTATCAATACTTGGTTATCTATCATCCTTCCTTCAGTCCATGATACATCGATGGAAAATACGTACGCAATCTAGGAGAAGCTTAGCACACACACATACCATATGCAATCATGTGACAAGAGGGTTGACAATCTTCTTGTCAACGTGTTATGAAACTAGCTCAAGAAAAGATAGAAAAGATAGATCAACGCCTTAGAATTCAGCCTCTTCGAGGGGGCAACCTCCTTTACATTACATAAATGAGCAATTCTTGGATGATTCAAATGACTAAACCTCCTTTCTATATATAGGAGTCTAAGGAGTCACAATGTAATCCAGCCGACCTAACAATAATAATATAAAGCCACAAAAATAACAAAAGAGGGATTCTATGGGCACATTAATAACAATATGGGGGCAATGGGGGCACAACAATATAAATAAGGGGTATAACTACAATAGTAATGGGGTAATCACTAGTATTATAGGGACCCAACATGCCCCTCTCCTTCAAAAAAGTGTTGTCCTCAACACTTGAGTAGTTCTGGATACTTCTGCATAAAATTCTCATCCTCCCATGTGGAATCTTCAGTGGATAAGTTCTTCCACTTGATAAGGTACTCTGAAATTGATCGATTTCGTAGTTGTCGAGTTCTTGTTTCTATAACTGCTTCTGGTTCCAATATAATTTTTCCTTCCTCGTCAAGTTCTGGCAATATTGTTTGAACTTGGAGCTTGTTGCCTATAACCTTCTTTAAGCATGAAACATGGAAAACTGGGTGCAATCGAGATGCTGCACGAAGCTCCAATTTGTATGCCATAGTACCAATCTTTTGCAACACCTTGTACGGACCATAATACTTTGGTGGTAATTTATTATCCTTCTTAGCTTGCTTGAGGGACATTTTCTTATATGGTTGTATCCGTAGGAATACCCAATCACCTACATCAAAACTTCTTTCACTACGATGTTGATCTGCCTGTTGTTTCATTCTATTATGTGCCAACACGAGGTTATCCTTTAAGAGTTGGAGGACTTGTTGTTGATGTTCAATGTGATGTTCCACTGCCTGAACCTTAGAATTTTCTTTTAAATATGATGTGATGGATTGTGGTTGATACCAATAAAGTTCCATAAATGGGGTCATTTTTGTTGCTGTATGAAAGGAAGTGTTATACCACCATTCAGCCAGAGGCAACCATTTGACCCATTGTGTCCATTTATCAGATACAAAGCAACGAAGATATCCTTCCAAACATGTGTTTACTATCTCAGTTTGCCCATCAGATTGAGGATGATAAGATGAGATATGAGCTAACTGAGTACCAAGACAAGAAAATAATGTTGTCCAAAAATTTCCAGTGAAAATGGGATCTCTGTCACTTACAATAATCTTTGGGTTTCCATGTAGATTTTGAATTGTTTCCATAAATGCAGTAGAAACTGTACTGGCTTTAAATGGATGTGATAATGCACAAAAGTGTGCATACTTGGTAAGTCTGTCAACTACCACCATGATGACACTCTTTCCCTCAGACATGGGTAAACTTGTGATAAAATCCATTGATACCTCCTCCCAACATTGGGTTGGAATGGATAAATGTTGTAATAGACCCGGTGTATTAATTGTTTCAACTTTATTTTGTTGGCAAACCAAACATTCAGCCACAAACTTTTGAATATCTGATTTAAGGCCATCCCAAAAAAATTCCTTCTTAACCCTGTGGTAAGTTTTTAAAAATCCTGAGTGCCCTCCTAAGGGAGAAGTCTGCAATTCCATAAGAATCTTTTGTTTTAGCTGGGAATTCTTACAG
Source organism: Pinus tabuliformis (assembly GCA_031772625.1). Lineage (NCBI taxonomy): Eukaryota > Viridiplantae > Streptophyta > Pinopsida > Pinales > Pinaceae > Pinus > Pinus tabuliformis. The sequence goes on along the minus strand of CM062805.1, from coordinate 1,205,970,152 downwards.
AGGTATAAGCGATCTTTGTACCATAACGAATCATTTTTCCAGCTAAATGTATCAGACGTATTGGAATCTTTTGTAGCTTTCGAATAAGTGCCCACACTTCTTCATCATTCTTCCATTCCTCCCTTGCTTCATTTATCCAATCTGGTTGGATGATAGAAATAGCGCACAACAATGCTTCCACATCCTCATCCTTCCTTGAGAGTGCATCTGCCACCACATTTTGCTTCCCTTTTTTGTAGATGATTTCAAAGTCATAACCCAACATCCTTGTGACCCACTTTTGTTGCTCTTCAGAGGATAATCTTTGTTCTAAAAAGTATTTAACGCTATCATGATCCGATTTTACCTTGAAGTGTCTTCCCATTAGGTAGGGTTGCCATTTCTTAAGTGCATGGAGTATTGCCAACATTTCCTTCTCATAAATAGCTTTGCTTAGAAACTTTCCCTTGATTGGACGATTTTCAAAAGCAATGGGTCTTTCATCTTGCATTAGAACAGCACCAATTCCATTTCCTGAAGCATCACATTCCACAATAAAGGTTTTTGTGAAGTCCGGTGTAGCTAAGACCGGTGCTTGGCACATTGCCTCTTTAAGATGTTCAAAGGCCTTTGTTTCTTCCGGAGTCCATGAAAATGCATCTTTCTTCAATAATGTCGTTAGAGGTGCTACTATTCTCCCATAATTCTTAACAAACATGCGATAATACCCTGTCAACCCAAGAAATCCGCGCAAATGCTTTATGGATGTGGGGATTTTCCATTCCTTAATGGCTTTAATTTTTGTAGGGTCTACATTAACTCCTTCATGAGATACAATATGACCCAAATATTCCACCTCCTGTACTCCAAAGAAACATTTGGACCTTTTGGCATATAATTGTTTTTCCTCCAATAGTTGTAGCACCCTGTCAACATTTTCAACACGATCCTTCCAAGACTTGCTGTAGATAAGTATATCATCAAAAAATACTAACATAAATTTTCTAAGGAATGGTTTGAAAATTGAATTCATCAAACCTTGAAATGTTGAAGGTGCATTGGTAAGGCCAAAAGGCATGACCAAAAATTCATAATGACCCTCATGAGTTCTAAATGTCGTTTTCAGAATGTCTTCAATCTTCATTCTGATTTGATGATATCCTGAACGAAGATCCAACTTGGTGAAGTAAATTGATCCATGCAATTCATCTAGTAATTCATCAATGACAGGAATGGGGAACTTATCTTTAATAGTGAGCTTGTTGAGCTCCCTATAATCCGGACACATGCGCCATGATCCATCCTTCTTGTGCACCAATACTACTGGAGCAAAGAAAGAACTTTGACTCAGTTGAATTATACCAGCCTCTAGCATTTCTGCAACCATACGTTCAATTTCACTTTTTTGGACATAGGGATATCTATACGGTCTGATGTTTGGAGGAACACTTCCTGGAATCAAATGAATAGCATGATCATGATCATGCATAGGTGGGAGACCTTTGGGAGTCTCAAATACCTTAGAATGATTGTCCATGACTTTTTGGAGATCTGGAGAAATAGATGATTCTAATGTGGAAACATCTAGCGTTCATAATTGTGTAATTACACCCCTTTTCTCTTTTTTTAGAAGCTTTGTCATACCATTAGAGCTGATTATCTTTCCTGGTTTCCCTGTAATACCCCTTAATTCAACTTCCTTTCCTTCTGTAGAAAATTTGATGAAAAGTTCTTGAAAATTAAAAGCTATTATACCGAGGGATTGTAGCCATTCGACTCTTAGTACAACATCAACACCTCCCATTGGAATGGAAAGCATTGGGCTAGTCAATACATATTATCCCATGGATAGCTTGATATTATGGCACTTTCCAGAGCAATTTATTGTTCCTCCATTTGCAATCATCACTTGACACTCTGGTGCTGGATATAGGAAGCAATTCAATTCTTTTGCTACCCTACAATGAATAAAACTATGGGTGCTTCCTGAATCAATCAACACTATCACCTTTTTCTTCTTGATTTTTCCTTCTATCTTGATGGTTTGAGGAGTGGTAATTCCCGCCAATGCATTACAAGATATGGTCGGATTTATTTGTTCTTCATCTAGGCTTTGTTCCTGGAGCATATCCTGTTCTTTTTACCTTTCTTGCTCCTTTTCTTCTTCCTCTTCACAATCTATGTAGAATAATTTCTTCTTAGTGCACTTATGACCTTTAGTGTATTTGCTATCACAACTATAACAAAGCCATTTTGCTCTTTTTTCTTCCAATTTTTGTGGTGTCAACCTTATAGGTTGTGGAAGACTAGGGGCAACTGCACTTCCGTCTTTATACTTGTTAGTGGTATGCTTCCTGATTGCCATAATTTTGTTTTCCATTTTTCTTGCTAACCTGAATGCCTTCTCTAATGAATCAGGTTCCCAAAATCGAACATCATGTTGGATATTATCCTTTAAAGACCCTATGAACACATCAATCCTATGCTGCTCTGGAATATCTTTTACCCTTATGTTCAATTTTTGGAACTCCTCAATGTGCTCCATTATTGAACCCTTTTGTTTGAGACTTATCAATTGGCTAAAAAAAGTGTTTCTTTTTGCATGCTCATAATGTGCTATCAATTTTTCCGTAAAAATTGCCCAAGAGATAAATTGTTTACGAGAGCAAAGCCATTGATACCATACAAACTAATTTGGTTCCAAATATAAAGTTTCCATACGTACCTTTTGTGTGTTTTGCACATTATTGAGATCGAAGAACTACTCCATCTGTAATATCCATGTTGCGGGATCCTTGCCATCAAACTTCCTCATATCGATTTTTGGAATATGGTGGGTCTTTGATCCAACATTAGAGTCTATGGAATCATGATTAACATTTCTTTTGTTCACATCATGAGTTTCCTTTACAACCTTTTCACCATTAGTAAGTATTTCTTGTAGAAAATTTGTCAAATCTATTTTCAAATCTGCCATGTTTGTATTCAAATTTGTCCTCAAATCTGTCTTCAGATCATCTATCTTAGCTTCCATGCCCTTTATCTTAGATTCCACGCCATTTATCTTAGCATCTGTTAGCTTTTGTGAGCGTGACATTTGTTGCACTTGTTCTTGTCATTTTGATATATCATGTAGCATTTCTTCCTCTTCTTCATGAGTCATGCTAGAGCTTTCAGGTTCCTTACTATGTGTTTGCATTTTCTTTCCTTGGAGCATCAGTTACTGATAATAATTCTTTACTATGCCCTTTGAATTCCTTCAAACCAAGCTTATGCAAAAATTTAAAAAAAACTACACACCTTTTTTTTACTTTGTAGAAGCCTGATATTGAATCTGATGTATCTCTGTAATTTCAAATCATACAGTTCTAAAAATGTGACATGTAGTAGCCTTCTTTGTCCTCTTTCCAATGCCACTAGTCTGATCCAAATTGGATTCTCCAAGAAAGAGTTATGCACAATCTCTCGTAGTGACCTGATTATAGACTAGTTCAATAGAGCAAACTTGTATGAAGTTCCACGTGTCACTGTTTCAACCTTTGACTCTAAAAATATATAAAAGCAAACTACAGTCAGTCCTCTTTCTGTACCCTATTACGAAATTTCAATCCGATGCTCAGAAAGAAAGTTATGACGATTTTCCCCAGGTCACCTGTTTTGAGTGTAATTCAGGAGTCTGCAAAAAGACCAACTTCCTTAGATCATATCTCCAAAAATATCGCGCGAAAAGCTATGAAATTTGGGCCCAAGGTTCAGCGCAATTTCTTCTCAAATGGGTTTTTTTTTGCGACTTTTGAAACATCACAGAAAAAAAGTCATAGCGAAAATTCCACGATGACCTGTTTCGAGCAGCGAAACCCTAGAATCCAAAACTCTGATACCAAATGTTATGAAACTAGCTCAAGAAAAGATAGAAAAGATAGATCAACGCCTTAGAATTCAGCCTCTTCAAGGGGTCAACCTCTTTTACATTACATAAATGAGCAATTCTTGGATGATTCAAATGACAAAACCTCCTTTCTATATATAGGAGTCTAAGGAGTCACAATATAATCTAGCCGACCTAACAATAATAATATAAAGCAACAAAAATAACAATAGAGGGATTCTATGGGCACATTAATAACAATATGGGGGCAATAGGGGCACAAAAATATAAATAAGGGGTATAACTATAATAGTAATGGGGTAATCACTAGTATTATAGGGACCCAACACAACGACTAAGATCTCAAGCATTATTTACAATAGGTCATGTTGCATCACGTCGCACGTACATAGTCTGCTTGTTGCTTGTTGTTTTCATTTTGTTTGCCTTGCTTACTATCTTTGTTCTTATTTGGTTTGTTCTGCTTACTATTTTTGTTTACGTTTGTTTTCTTTTCCAGATACCTTACTATTTTTTTTTTCTTTTTTCTTTTTTTCTAAAAATAAGTGTTTCCAACTACTGTGTTTTGGCTTTTGAGTAGAGTATGTGGCTGAGATTTGAATAAAATTGTGACTACAACGCTTGGCTAGTCTTGTGTCCGTCATCTCTTTTTTTGGTTATAACCTTAGGCCAACGAAGTCTTGACGGAAAATACGAATCGTTTGTGAGGTAAGTTTTGGTCCAACCATGAACTTGTGTCCACACTGTGAAGCCCCGTGCATGTACTTAGCCCTCTACTCTATGTGAACAAGTTCATCCAACTAGTAGAAATGGAAAAGGGAAAAATCTAAATGAGAAAACCTATGTTAGAGGCATTACATGCTTCTATGAAGGAACAACCTCTTCTACTCTCAATAAGTAGGGATTTCTCTTCCACCCTAAAAAATGAATAAGTGCCTATGCACAGTCCTCTTGAAAAATACAAAGGCGAAAGACGAGAAAGGCTTCCTACATAGAGAAGTGAAGCATGCAACTCCACCGGTGTACTGACCAATTACAACTCAGATTTTTTGTCTACCAATTTCTTCAATGCTTCCTCTAGAGTAGTCGGAGCCTCATTATCTTCGATCTCATTATTTGTATCACACCTATTGCATACTTCACAGGTTTTCCCCAGTGATCCACTATATTCAACACACCTACAAAAATGAGAAAAGTGATCGAGGGTTGATATTGTTTGTCTTCAAATGTAACGCATTGTGTTTCCACACTTACATGTCACGAGATTGCATCAAGACGTCTTGATTAACTTCATGTGGAAAATGTCACATTCCCTTATCACAACTCTTGTCGTCCTCTCTTCTACTACCTATGAAGACCAATGTCACAATGCTTCTCAACCTCTTCACAACATAATGGTGAGTGACTGAGCTTCTTGCATTGAATACAGGAAGAATTTTAAGAATTAGGGTTTGGACAATCCAAAACTTGTGCACGCTTGTCTTTTTCATATGGGATGTTAGAGAATGGGCAATAAGCCAAACCTTTAATTTTGGCTTCAACTACTGCTTGTTGTGTCTGGTGATGTTCATATCTTTAAATAACATCATTTGGAAGAACTCTCTTGATCTCTAACAAAGGAATTGACTCTAGCCACTAATAGCCATGTAGGATAAAGAGTAATCCCCCTTGAGAACTATGTTGGGCTCTAAATTGGTCATTATTATTACCACTTCTTAACATTCATTTCATCTATTTCCACTATTATTTTATCACATTATTTACCATAACTTATTATATAATTCCATTTCATAATCATTTATGCTCCGGTGGATAAATAATATCTGATCTCATTTACTTTTAATAATTAGTGATTATTATTCATGATTTCGTTTTATTCATTGTTTATAACCCCACTCATGATTTTAGCCTCTAATATATCTTTCAGATTGTAGATTTGGTATTCAATAGATAATTTGATATTCCAACTCAGGAATTTCCTGGCAAAAGAAGTGACCATTTTGCATTGGATGTTTTGGGCAAATGAAAGCGAATGTGGAAAATCCGAGACATGGGTTTTGTTCATCAAAAGTTACCCAATGAGTCGTTTTCAGAAATTTGATTTGTATTGGGAGAAATGCAAGGTTCTTCGAAGGACATATTTGCATATTTACAGTTGCGGCCGTTTTCCAGAACTGGCCAAATTGCAATAACCAAATTCGACTTGTTCTAGCCGTACATATCATGATGTAAATATCTCTCAGATCTCATCTTGAATATTGAGACCAGTTTGTTTTAACTTTCCTTTGTATGTTTGTATATTTAAAAGATACGATTCAGAGAGAAAGGGAGCTAGCTCATGTAAGAATTGCGTCTTGTAACAATGGAACTCTTGTTAATGAAATTTCCAGACTTCTAATATTTTTCTCAATATGTGAGTTGAGCACAACCCTGACCAAGAAGTTGGGCCCACTCTTCTGATGAGGTGTTGTGCGTGTGTCCTTTTTATGTATATTTCTTTTACTGATTGTATTTTCTTCATTATTGTTACAGATTTCCATAGATTGTTGTGAATGTTTTTCTTTCTACAATTTAGCTTTCAGTACTTTTACAACGATGCTTTGATTTCTTAATTGTGAGCCCTTGGTTGATGGAGATTGTAACCTTTCCCTTGCATATACTTTTCATGTTACCTTCAAAAGGGTACGCACCCAAATTGACATATTAATGTAGGAAATAGGATTGAATAATTTGTTCATACTTGAACACCAACATTTTGGTGCCATTTGTGGGGAAGGCTAACAAGGTGCGAGACACAATCTTTATCAACCAAAGGGTCAATCTCTCGTCCTGGGGAGGGAATCATCCTTTGACACCCTGCTCCAAGTCCTGAGCATAGTTATTTTACGTGTATTTTTGCTTGTTTTTATTTTATAGGATCTACTCTCTCGTCCTAGCGAGGGAAATAGTTTTCTCACCCTGCTCCAGGTCCTGAGCTTAAACTTTTTTCTTGCATTTTTGTTTGCTTTGATTTTGGAAAAACTAATCTCTCATCTTCGGGAGGGAATGGTCCTTTGACGCCCTACTCCAGGTCCGAAGCTTTAGATTTCCTTTTGTGCATTCTTTACTTGTTTGGTTTCTTGTCCTAGAGAGGGAAGGGTCTTTTGACACCCTGCTCCAGGTCTTGAGCTTTATATTTCCTTTCAAATTGTTTTTCTGACTAGGAAGAAAAAGGTAGAAATTTGAAGAAATCTTATCATTTCACTCAAAGTGGTGATGTAGGCACCACCCATTCCACTAACAAATTGACAAGAATATTTGAAGGAGGAACCTCAAAGTAGCACATGAAGAACATCTTCTATTATGGTAAGAAATGGCTCACATTGTTACTTTTGAATTCCCTATCAGCCTTCTAGGAGGAGTGACACAAATGCATGTAATTCCTCCATCTTCTCTACCAAATTTTCATGGTTTGGATAATGAGGACCAAGATAAATTCTTATTTGAGTTTGAAGTACTTTGTAGAGGATATGATTATTGTTCTAATGATAAAAGGTTGAAACTGTTTCCTCTTACTCTAAAAGGAGCAGCTCTTCGATGGTTCATGAGCCTTGGTGGGAATTGCATCAAAACATGGGAGGAAATGAAGAATGTATTTTTGGAGAAGTACCAAGATTATTGCATAGGGAATGAAGATATTTTCAGCATGATACAAGGGGAAGATAAAAGCTTAGAGGACTATTTGGAGCGATTTGAACACAACCTTCAAGGATCAAAGCATAATCATTTGGAAAAAGAGATCTTAAAAACACTCATTCTTAAAGGAATCAAAAATGAAATTTTAGAAATCTTAAATCTGATAGGAAAATGTGATGTTTTTCAGCTATCATATGATGATGTTTGTGATTTATGCATAAGGTATTCAAGAGGAATATCCAAGGTTGGTAATAATTCTAGAGAATTTTCTTGTTTCCTTTCCAAATCTACTACAAGAAAATGAGATATAAGAGATGACATTAGTGATTTATTTGAAAATTTTAAAGTTGATTTTATTAGCTCTCTAAATTCGCAATTGCATGTTTTACAGGTTAAGAAAAGTCAAGCAGAACTTGAAAAGTGATTTTTCTTCAATGAAAAGAGGAGCATCCCATGGATAGTTTCTCTTTCTTACTTGAGCTAAAAAAAACATTTCCAAGAGATGGAGAGGCTACAACAATTTCACAAACATGGAAACCTTGGCCTACATGTATGTTTCAAAACACTCCCCCTCCAGTGTCTTACTTGCATAACCTATTATGGAATACTCATGTGCTAGGGCAACCATGCCAATCTAAGTATAACCCCCATTAATATTTTCCACAATTTTTGCATGGTTCATCCTATGATTACATGACTACTCTCCCTCATCCTGTAGCACAAAAATATCATGCATATTTTTTCCCATATTTTCAAGAACACCTTGCTTGCATATCAAAATCATCCACACATCCCAGTTAAATACATCATGAAAATTCTCCATTCCCTATATAGTATCCTACTCAACTCATTGCACACCATCATCGTAATAAACCAATACAACATACTTACAGTGTTAAATTACAAAATTTACCTACCCTTCCCACCCAACCTATCTCACATACAAATTGCAGAAAACTTATATCGAGATTTGAAATGTTTCAAATCCAAAAATTGTAGAGGAAAATGAGGTTTTTTCTAGTCTATGTCAAAACATTATTTTAGAAACTCAAGAACTTTATAATATGACAACTATGGGAAATCAAAAAAGTAAATAATACATTGAAGATTGGTTTCACTTCATCAGTTGTTTGCAATGTCACTCCATACTTCAGCAATTTTTGGCATCATATTTTCAAGGGAAGTTGGTCTCTCATACCCTAGTATTTATTGACAGACATTTCTCAAATTTGGGTGTGTATACACTTGAGGCCTTATTTCTAAAATGGCTCCATTGGAAGTACTCTTATACGCATGTATGCTTTATTTTTCAAGGTAGAATATTTTAGTGTAGAAAATAGAATAAATAAGTATATAAATAATTTTTGTTATATGTAGAATGAGTAGTGTTTGCTCCAACTTGCTGACTATATCAATATCAATGGTAAAATTTTGAATTCAATTGTGTATGTAGATGTATTATACTGAAAATCAGATTTCTACAAACACTCATCATCATTTTGAAAAAAAAAAATTATCATATCTTAGGGCATGTGGACTTGATAAAAATATTGAAATCACAGTTGGTACAGTCATGTTTTGAGGACAAAAATGGGCATATTTTCAAAACATGTTTCTATCCTAAGTATTCATTAACTTCTAGTTTCTATTCCAATTTGAATCACTCAATTTGGATTTGAAATGAAAAAGTTATGACCAAAACATTGACAGTATGTCGAGTAGGCAGCGCAGGAATAGAGTTGGGATAGTCTGTTTTTTGAGGCCTAAATGACTATACCTTTGAAACCTGTTTCTTTAGTATATCACCCTATTAATCTAGTTTACAATTTAATTTGAGTCACTCGATTTTGATATCGTATGAAAAATTTATGACCAAAATACTGATTGTATATCATAAACCAACACCTTTAAAACTCTGTTTTGCCGACTATTCCTTCGCACATTTGTCACATCAATTATTAATGATTTCAAAACCTGTATCTATTGGATATAGTTAAATGAATCTACATTAATCTCCAATTTGAATCGGTTCAATCCATCATCATGAAAAAGTTATGCTTAAAATATCAATTGCTGGTCTAAGTTGGGAAATCGAAAATGACTCTGTTATGCAGGTTGTTCTATGTAAATTTGACATATCATATCATCGAAATTTTAAAACCTATATCAGTTGGAGATATCCCTATTAATTCACTTTAACTTGGTTTTATAATCATGAAAATTGGATGAAAAACAAAGAAGTTATGATTAAAATACTGCTGGTTAATATGGTTGGCCACCATTGTCCCGTAACCAATAAATTAACTCTACTTCGTTATTTGTTTTCCATGTATTTGTTTTACAGAGTAACTAATTGTTATTTTTTTCATATTTATTAGATTTAGAGAGCTCCATCACCTCTCTTCTTCCATGATTACATGTTTTATTACAGGTAGACGCTTAGTTTTTGCAAGTCCGAGGAGAATAAAGGAGGTCAATTTGTTTTTGAACAAGTGATTATTGAAGGCAATGATAATGAAATAATAGATTTTCATCCAAACATTTGTTAAGAAATATAATATCGTATAATTTTTATTCTTCCGAGGTGCCATGGAAATTGAGCATAACAGTTTTTTACAAATTATTCCTGTTATTTCTCACCAACAACATGAAGACTTTTTCATCACCTAATGGATTCATAACAGGAGAAATGGAGAATTGATTTTCATTGGAGATCCAAGTCATTTCCACCAAAATATTTTTCCATTCATTTACCATTGAGAAATTGAGAAATTATTGTTTCTTGAAACATATTAATATTCTCTTAGGAAACAACATTGTTGGAATCAAAATCATAGCCATTGCAACTTGAACTATTTATTTATTTACTATTTTTCAATTATTTATTTATTTTATGATGTTGTTTTCTCAAAATAAATGAAGGAAGTTCTCAAGGTTTCATGATGTTTCTCCATTTGTTCCTGAGTCTTATGAGTGTATGGTTTCCTCAGATCCATTGGGTGTTGTTACTCTGCCACTGCCATTACTCCTGAAAATTTTCTAAGTGTTGGGTGTCGTTACTCTACAACTGCCATTACTCTGCCAATGTTTTTACTCCATAATTGTCGTTACTTCGGAACTGTTGTTACTCCGCCGATGCCATTACTCCGCAACTGCCATTACTCTGCGAGTGTCATTACTCCACAACTGTCGTTACTTCGTAACTACCGTTACTCTGCCAGTGTTGTTACTCCGCAACTTCCATTATTCTGCTGGTGTCGTTACTCCACAATGTCCGTTACTCCGTCGGTGTCGTAACTCCGCAACTGTCGTTACTCCGCCGATGCACTTACTCCGCAACTGCTGTTACTCCGCCGATGTTGTTACTCCACAACTGTCATTGCTCTGCTGGTGCCATTACTCCACAACTACCGTTACTCCGCCGGTGCTGTTACTCGACTAGTGCTGGTGCCATTACTCCACAAGTGTCGTTACTCTGCCGGTGCTATAACTCCACTAGTGCTGCTACTCCGTGGTGAAATATTTTCTAAGTACCCAGTGTTGTTACTCTACACATGTTGATACTCTTCCAAGGTAAGTCTTCAAGTACGTCCCTAATAAACTCCATGTGTTTGATTGATGTTTCAATTATGACCAAAGGCGGTCATATCTTAGTTAGGGGAGGTGTTGCACTTGGTAGAAAATTTGTTATATTTAATATCAATGATGTCATGTCATAATTGTTATTAAAATTTCACGTCAACTCATACATCTCACGATTATTACCACCATAATCCATAACAATCCATAACCCCCACTTATCCACACACATTGGAACTTGAATCATGCACGACAACATTAACTTGCTGAATGGGGAAATATATTTAATTGTCTAGGTCCTCTTTGACATAGTGATTGGGTAGTCAATTTATCTTTGTTTATCTATAACCATAATTTTATTTTTTTTAAGGAATAATTATGAGAAGATGATTTCATCATGGCAACTTTCAACCTTTCTAATTTGTCAAGTCCTTGATTTTGTAAAATTTATGATGATGACCACAAAATTGTACTTAAATCTTTCCATCACTATCTAATGAATTATTCCTCAAACCCTAACCTTAACAAAGAAAAATATATTTATCAAGAGTCATTTGAAGGTTATTAACATTTGAGAAGAAAAATTACCCGAGTAGAAAATAGTTTCTACAAAACATTTTATGCCATCCCTAGCTCTTAAGGAGCTCGTGTGCCACCCCATCTATTATCTGATCGTTTGTTGATTAACAATAACCATAGTTAAATTTTAAACATAAATAGTGTTACACTAAAAAATGTCACCTTGACTACTTACAGTTAGTATGGCTCAAATCAACAGTCATGCTACCCTCTTAGGCAAGTCTCAATGCCTCTGTTATCCATCTCAAACTCAAAGAAGAGAGAAAGTCTTGTAAAAACTATGTTTATCTCTGGGGTCGCAGGTTCTCTCTAGCCTTACCTGCGGGGACGCTGACCTTGTTCACAAAATATGCGTCCATGGACGCTCTGTATGTTAAGGGACAGGTGCGTCCCTCTGTAAAAGGCAAAATGCGCGAGTTTTATCTTGAAAAAGTTACTTGTGGTTACTTCTAGAACATTCTAGAGGTCGGTTTGATGAAATGGATGCGCCTCCAGTTGGTTCATGTATCTCTATTAAGGGGGAACTTATCCCATCAATAAGGGAGCTATCCCACCCAAAGAGGGGGATGATCCCATTGATAGTGGACCTGAATAACCTCTTTACAGCACTATAAATAAAGGCATTGAGCCAGAAGGAGAAGAGGTTGGAGCTATACATTTTCTTTGGGTAAATGCTGCAGGATTTAGGTCTTCCATTAGAGCCTTTGTGAGGAGAGATTGTCTTCACTTGATTCTACTTGGGAGAGGGTGAGCTTTGTCAAAGTAGAGGAAAACCCTTGATGGACCCTGGGAGGAACTTGCACAACACCAAGGCTAGGTTGTAAGAGTTTCTTTGTTTCGTTATTAATACAAACTGGTTTATTTTTCTCAAGAGCTTGTGTTAATGAGTTATTTCATGTGTTCCTTGGTCTGCATGTTGAATATATGTTTTATTATATGAAATGCAAGTGCTTGGTAATTGTTTGATTGTTTGTGGTTGCAGGAATTGACTTGAAGGAGGAGCTCATCCGGATCGTCAAGAACGGACTTCAACAACAGCGTTTTGGAATAAGGTAAGCCTAAACACTTGTAGTTTTCATGTTGTAAAAGGTGTATTTAGAGAAAGATCACTCCATTTTGTCTTGTTTGTCATTAGAATGTCTTAGACTTCTAGGAAGGTCAGTCGTGTCCGCACCCTTGACAAATTCCGTGTGACAAATTGGCGACTCAGCTGGGGATTCCATTAATGAAAAGTCTTTTCCTTTATGTGAACTTTGCTTTGAGAAAATTGGTTTATTTTTCTGGTTTTGGCTCTGTGATTCTGTCTCTCGGTGGGTTAGCTTAGGATTAGTTTTATTTTGGTTTTTCTTGAGTTTTTCAGACGGACGCATCCTCTGAGTGCTGCACAGTGCGTCCCTGGACGCACTTTTGCTGCGTGCACAGAGCGGGCCCGCACCTGTGCTAACGGGTTGCCTGCGTCCCTTGCCAAAATTTGAGAAAATTCCATTTTTTACCTTTTTTGCTCTTAGATTTTGTTTTTTCTTAGTTTTTTCCGCCCAGATTCATTAGTCCCTTGTCCAGAATCTTCACCTAAGCTTGTTCCTGCTCTTAGCTTTCATCAATTGGGTGTTTTGAGTCTCTTTTTGAGAAATTCTTGATTTGATTTCCATTGGTCATTACTTGGCGGTTTGTCTCAGTCTTTTCACAATTTTGCATCTTTTTGCTTTTGTTTTTGCAAAAAGATTTCCCCCTCATTCGTCGGGGGGGGCTAAATTTTATATGAGTGTTAATCGCCTTTGAGTGTTTTTATTTGATCTTTGGAACTCTCACCCAATTTTCTCAACTTGCACTTGATTGGTTCTTAGATCACATTAGAATCGTCTTGTGTTTGAGAATTCTCTTGCATAGATCACATTTGCATAATTAGAATTCTCATTTTCAGAATATTAATGAAAAATGTGCATAGATTACATTTGCATACTTTTCAAGTGAATTGTGCATAGATTACAATTGCATAGTTTACATTCTGAAAAAATCAATTGTAGATTTAGATCAGCTTTCTTTGATTTGAATTTACACAAAAATAAAGATAAAAAAAATGGTTTGGAATTGATTTGCATTAGTTCTTCTTGATGAAATTAGTGCATTAGAGAATTTGTTATATTTTCTCTTAGTGATCAATTTTTTGCATTGTTGGAAGTGAATGGAAACTCTCTCCTTACTTTAGTTAGGATTCATCGAATTGAAACGATTACATTATCATATTCGATTGCATTCAGTTGAGTCGGGTCATAACACCATTGGTTTCATCTCCACTTATCCATTTGAGTAATAACAGCCTTAATAACACAGCGCTTAATTAAAATTCATCTAGTAATTTTCACATTTCTAGGGCTCTGAAACACCAACATAGCTTAGGCTAGCGTCTTGGAGTAGGTGAGTACTTAACTCTCCAAGACTACAAATCCAAACAGATAGTTTATCTTGAGTAGAATAAATCCAATTGTTTCAATTGCACTCTGGGAAAGCTCCTCTTAAAGGAGAAGCACGAGCTCGTGTCCGAACCAGTGAGGGGATCATTCCCCCCTCGTTGGGAACGACGCCAGACAGTACGTATTACAAACGGTAAACCTCGGATTAACCATTGTCGAGGAGCCAGGGGTCACTTATCGGTAAACCTTGGATTGTTGTCAAGGAGCCGATAAGGGGATTGAGCTTGCTACTCTGCCCTTGCGTGCTGTCGGAGTTTAGACTGTTCCCCCAGGTGTATTTGTTACTGTTGGTGACCTTAGTGACCATAATCTTTAGGGTTCTACCGAGGTGACGGTGGAGGGAAGGTCCCACTGTACCTGGAGCAGACGTCGGTTATACTCACTTGGATTTTCCGGGGGGTTTACTTCACTTCGAGACGGTTAAAGTGGAGGAACTTGTGCCGGTCTATTCATTAAGCAGGTTGCCGGGGTAACTGTTCCACCCGCCATTTCTGTACTGAATTCTGCGAGGTTGGGCTTCATCACCAACTAGTGTTTTCGGTCCGGAGAGCTTACTGTTTGTGTGTGGTTTGAGTCCTAGATTTGATAGCGCGTGTTAATTTGTTTGTTTTTACTTTTAGAGACCATAGGTGTGAATTGTGAATTTTAGTTGTTAAGTGTGAATTGTGAATTGTTAATTTTAGTTTTAAATTGTTAATAAAATTCACTGAAGTTGAATATAATGGCAAATGTTCCGGAATTTATCAACCTAGGAACCCCTCCTAATGAGAATCCTAGTACTTTTCCTTACTTCGGAAATGTTGGTCCTCCTTATATGGCTACTTTGTCATTACCTGGATTTACAATAGGATTACCGATATGGTTGTTTTCAACTTCACTGGCCCAAAGTACTCCAATTGTTCCACCTCAACCAGATGCTTCACCTCAACAAAGTTCACCATCCCAACGTCACCAACCTTCTGTTGACCCTTTACCTTCTTCGCCTAATTTTTCTTCCTCCATTTCTTCCTCTTCGCCTGGTAAAAGCCTTGATGCTAGTAACCAGGAGGTTAAGAAGAAGAAGAAAGGGAAGAAGAAGAAAAAGAAGAAGAAGCAAGATAAGAAAGAAGTCAACCAACCAACCATGGTTGTAAGTGTTATTGGTGTTGAGGAAAATTCCGACATGCATCGTAAACCCAAATACCCTTGCAGGCTTTGTAAGGGTGACCACTTCCTTGTCAATTGTCCTGGTATACCAAAGGTCTTGGAAGTATGGTCAGAAAAATCTTATCAACTTTCCGTTGATCCATCAACCAGTGATAGTCAGGTTCCTGGGAAAAAGGGTAAAGTTAGGTTTCCTTGTAAGTTATGCAAAGGGAGTCATCAAACTCACATTTGCCCTCACATGGATGAAGCCTCAACATTGTTGGAAAACCTTACTGTTCCACAGCAAGAATTTCCAACTGGTTACCGTAAACTTTCTCCCAACCTACCGTCAACTGACGAAGTGATTGATCTAAATTCAAGTACAGTCGATCACACTCTCCCATTGGAGAGTGAAACTCATGTCACTCAGGTTGATGATCCATTAGTTGATCAAGTGGTCGATTCAATTTCACATTCGGTCGATCACACTCTCCTTTTCGAGAGTAAATTTCATACCGCTGATGTTCTTCTTGTTACATCGGATTCTTCTATGCCGGGGGGCATTTCACCTGTTTCTATAGAACCCCCTCCAAGCACTGAGGTCTTTTCCTTTGATTGGAATAGACTGACAGAACCTCGTCTTCCTTCCTCCATCCCTTTCCAAATCATTGTCAAGGCTGGTGGTAGGGACATACATCGTACTCAGGTAGATGAAGGTGCTTCTGTTAGTATTTTATCCTCAACTGTTTGGAAAGCTTTGGGTTCCCCTCAGCTTGCGCCTATTACGCAGAATCTGAAAGCTTTTAACCGAACCATTAGTGAACCTTTAGGGATCCTTCCTAAGTTTCCTATTACCTTGGAAGGTAAAACTGTTTGTATTGATCTTATGGTAGTTCGAGGTCCCTTGGATTTCAATTTACTCCTTGGGCGAGACTATGTTTATGCAATGAAAGTTGTCGTATCGACACTCTTTCGCGTGATGTCTTTCCCTCACAATGGCAGTATTGTGACTGTAGACCAGCTTTCATTCCCTAGTCTTGTCTCAACTACCAATAATATGACACCCCTAAATGTTCCTGATTCTAAAGTGGTATCTACCCCGCCACGGGTTAATTATGTGGCAACTGGTCCCATGTTTTCAGTCACCGATGTAAGTGAGCCTCTCACTGTTTGCTCATCTTCCTTTGATTTAGCTCCGGTAATTGACATGGAAAACTCTATGGGATTACTTGAACACGATGTTCTTATCCCTTTTGAGTCCCTTGACATGTGTTCCTTTCCAAGAAGTATTCTTCCTTCGGATGAAGACCTCTTGGAAGCCATGATCAAGGTGTGTCCATTGACATGTCTTTCCTCCAGTTGGAAGCCATGATCAGTGGTTACGAGGATAGTTTTTTCCTGTCTCAACCTCGTTAAAAAATGAAACAGGTTAGTATGAGGATAGTTCTTTTACTGAGTCAACCTCATTAAAAAATGAATCAGCTAGATTTTAGGATATGTAGGTAGATTGTAGAAAGTAGGGTTATGAGGACGGTTCCTGTTACTGAGTCAACCTCGTTAAAAAATGAATCAGGTATGAGGACAGTTCCTGTTACTGAGTCAACCTCGTTAAAAAATGAATCAGGTATGAGGATAGTTCTTTTCTTGTGTCAACCTCCTTAAAAATGAAACAACTCCCTTTTCAAATTAAATATTGAAAGTAAACCTTCATCTCATCCAGCCGGTTGAATGCAATGAAGCCTGGGGGGCATGTACCTCGTTTTGCGTCATTATGCTGGGGGCATGCGAATCTTTTGAGCACAGTTCCTTGTCTTGTGTCAAGCTCGTTAAAAAATGAAACAAGGGTAGGTTAAGTAGGTAGATTGTAGAGTAGTCATGAGCATAGTTCCTTGTCTTGTGTCAAGCTCATTAAAAAATGAATCAAGGATTTTAGAGCACAGTTCCTTGTCTTGTGTCAAGCTCGTTAAAAAATGAATCAAGGTTTTTAGAGTATAGTTTTTGTTAGGTAGATTGTAGAAAGTAGTTATGAGCATAGTTTCTTGTCTTGTGTCAAGCTCATTAAAAAATGAAACAAGGAGTTCAGAGGAAAGTTCCTTTTACTGTGTCAACCTCGTTAAAAAATGAATCAGTGAGTGTGAGGAAAGTTCCTTTTACTGTGTCAACCTCGTTAAAAAATGAATCAGTGTGTGCGAGGATAGTTTTTTCTTGTATCAACCTCGTTAAAAAATGAAACAAGGAGAATGAGGATAGTTCTTTTCCTGTGTCAACCTCACTAAAAAATGAAACAGCTCCCACAAGTCTTTCCACGATCTTGAAAGTAAAGCTTCATTCCATCCACCTCATTGAATGCAATGAAGCTTGGGGGGCATGTACCTAGTTTCGCGTCATTATGCTGGGGGCATGTGAACTTATAACAAGCATAGTTTGTCGTTTCAAGCTTGTGTAAACATGAAACCGAATCCGAGCATAGTTCTTTTTCTGTGTCAAGCTCGTTAAAAAATGAAACAAATCCTCCTCTACTTGAGTCGAGAGTTTGACTAGATCTCGTAGATGTTAAGTTGTATTTTTAGGTTAGTTATTTCAGTTTTTGTTTTAGGTCCAGTCTTTCAAATGATCTCGTAACTCAAACTTCATTTCATCCAACTGTTTGAATGAAATGAAGGTGGGGGGGCATGCGCTCTAGCAGTTATGCTTAGGGGGCATCAAGCACAATTTTCTTTATGTTTCAAGCTTGTAAAAAAATGAAACTACTTTGAAGCATAGTTTTTATCTGTTTCAAGCTTTTGTAAAAATGAAACCTATTTCGAGTCAATTTCAGTTATTTTCAAGACTCGTTAAACTCATGAAAATACCGAGATTATTTTGCTATCTTTCATTCTCGTAAAACAAATGAAAATGCCGAGTTCTTTCCGTCTTTTCCTGCTCGTAAATTAAATTGAAAGTCGGCCACATGAGTACATTTTTATCATTTTTTCGAACTCGTTAAAACTTACGAAAAAGTGAAACCTCAGAGTCATCTTTTAAGCCCTTTTCTGACTCCTAAAACATGAAAAGATTGCCGAGCGTTTCTTTTACACTCGTTAAAACGGAATTAAAAGACGGTCCCCTTATAGCTCTTTTCTGACCGTAAAATCAGGAAAAGATTGCCGGGTTTTTGTCGTTTCAAACTCGATACGGAAATAAAACGACGTGTCCTTGATCGCTTTTTACTTTTCAGGTCGACGACACTATCATGAAAGTACTCCTTGGTCGCAAGATCAAGCGGTTCCCCCAGGTATTATTTTATACTTTTTCGGGCTTGAGGGACACAAACTTACGAAAAAGTTCAACGTGGAGTTTCCTTAAGTTTTTCAGACTCTCTAAAATTGAAAAATACCGAGTTTCTCCTATACTGGGCTCGTTAAACTTTTACAGTAAAGGACCTGTTCAATTACAAACGGGAACGAACCACTCCTTCCTAGGGTTCGAATTTAAACTAGGTTGGACTCGTCCGAAGGATGAGCTTATAACCAAGCATATGTTATCCTCCTCAAGCTTGTTAAAAATAAAGAGGTACTTGCCAGAAATGGTGGGGGAAAAAAGAGAAGAATGAACCTATTTGTCACCTTTTGTCTCAGAAGAAACTTTATTACCGCTCTTGAACACGACACTTTTCATTCACCTGGGTTGGGAAATCTTTTACCTCACAGTTGACCAAATCACTTTGAAAATCTTTAACCGGGTTCAGGGATCAACTTTGAGTTATTCGTCACCAAACCATCTGTTGTGTCGTTATGTGTTCAAGAGGTCTGCAAGCAAAACTTTCATCTGCAAAATACTTGTCATCCATTTGACCATCCCTGAGTCAGTCCTTACAGCAACATTTCTTCAACTTGAACAATGATTTCGTGTTGCGGGCTTGCCTGCAACGGGTCGCTTTCTATCGACATCGACACATTATCTAGAAAGATGACTTAGGAATCGACAGTACCTTGAAGTCTGCATGCATCAATGGCAGGTTTCTCGCCTTTGACGTCAGTTTACATCATTGACTTTCGATCAGAGGATTCCGTGAAGTGTTCGACATCAAAACATCTATTCACATTTCACGGGCTGTGCTTGGTACTTTGAGGACCATTGACATTACTGGTGGTTTCTCTCACGCTTGTTAACAGTTTACATCATTGACTGGTAATCAAGTGGTTTCTACCATGTTCGACATCGAATCATTTAATCACATGGCTAGAATCGTACCAATTCGGGAAGTAGAAGTGAAGACCCTGGATCTAGTTTCTACCATCCAGGCTGCGAGGAGTTTTGTATTCATTGTCTATGTAGACTTATCATAAACAGATGGCTGCGTCCATACTGTGTCTACAAAAGTCTATAAAAATAATGTACTGCAAGATCATTCCTGTATCAGAATAGTTAGTCCATTAGTTAAAGTTTTGAATCTGAGTATGGGAATGCCTACCTCAGTGATGATATAATCTTATCCATGTATTTTGTGTTGAAAATTGCAGGTTCCAACCAGGCCATCCACAAGGCAATCCTTGAAATGATAAAGCGCTTCACCCTTCCTAGAATTACAAAACCCTATTCTATTCCAGGCTTCGCACTTTAGGGGGCAATCTGTTACACTAAAAAATGTCACCTTGACTACTTACAGTTAGTATGGCTCAAATCAACAGTCATGCTACCCTCTTAGGCAAGTCTCAATGCCTCTGTTATCCATCTCAAACTCAAAGAAGAGAGAAAGTCTTGTAAAAACTATGTTTATCTCTGGGGTCGCAGGTTCTCTCTAGCCTTACCTGCGAGGACGCTGACCTTGTTCACAAAATATGCGTCCATGGACGCTCTGTATGTTAAGGGACAGGTGCGTCCCTCTGTAAAAGGCAAAATGCGCGAGTTTTATCTTGAAAAAGTTACTTGTGGTTACTTCTAGAACATTCTAGAGATCGGTTTGATGAAATGGATGCGCCTCCAGTTGGTTCATGTATCTCTATTAAGGGGGAACTTATCCCATCAATAAGGGAGCTATCCCACCCAAAGAGGGGGATGATCCCATTGATAGTGGACCTGAATAACCTCTTTACAGCACTATAAATAAAGGCATTGAGCCAGAAGGAGAAGAGGTTGGAGCTATACATTTTCTTTGGGTAAATGCTGCAGGATTTAGGTCTTCCATTAGAGCCTTTGTGAGGAGAGATTGTCTTCACTTGATTCTACTTGGGAGAGGGTGAGCTTTGTCAAAGTAGAGGAAAACCCTTGATGGACCCTGGGAGGAACTTGCACAACACCAAGGCCAGGTTGTAAGAGTTTCTTTGTTTCGTTATTAATACAAACTGGTTTATTTTTCTCAATAGCTTGTGTTAATGAGTTATTTCATGTGTTCCTTGGTCTGCATGTTGAATATATGTTTTATTATATGAAATGCAAGTGCTTGGTAATTGTTTGATTGTTTGTGGTTGCAGGAATTGACTTGAAGGAGGAGCTCATCCGGATCGTCAAGAACGGACTTCAACAACAGCGTTTTGGAATAAGGTAAGCCTAAACACTTGTAGTTTTCATGTTGTAATAGGTGTATTTAGAGAAAGATCACTCCATTTTGTCTTGTTTGTCATTAGAATGTCTTAGACTTCTAGGAAGGTCAGTCGTGTCCGCACCCTTGACAAATTCCGTGTGACAAATAGTCAACCAGAGGATATGGGGTCTCATCACGAGCCGACCTACTATGATCATAGGTCATAATAGAGTGACATTACCACTACTGGTCACCAAGCCAAGGTAATGGCCTTCGGTCATAAAACTGAAGGACAAGAGGTCTCATCACGAGCCTACTTGTTCACTTTTGTTAGTTCCCATGAATGGCATTGTTATTAACTGGTTACGAAGCTAGAACCATGATCTTCAGTAGACATCTAAGTAAATTGAAATGATTTTGTAACTATATACTTATTTCTAATAGATGGGACACTAGAATCTCAATGGGTTAAAAAGGCATCCCTGTCGAGGCTATGGACGCCTGCTGGCAGTAGTGGCGATGGCTATGGTTTAGAGGTTAATTCAATACTATGATCTACTTGGTTAGCTTGTTTTCTCAAAACTAACTGCCGATAATGCCATTGTTGCATATATAAGGTTTGCTAGAACTCATGGTTCATGGGGTAATATTTAATCAATTCTTATATAATGGTGGTCATGGCTTATATCTATTATTCAGTTATCAATATTTACTTTACATGTTAGAGATGAAACTTTTAGGATTTTTGATATTTGACATTTTTTCTCATCTAATCTATCATTCCTTTATTCTACAAGTTTCATATCTTTAACCAAAGATAATTGCTTTACCCAATCAATCTCTATTTAATCCTAGCTTAACAACTCTACTATTATTTTGGGGAAGGATGAAGAGACCTAATTTTGATTTTGAATCCTCATGGATTAGTGATTGAGTATACTCTTGAGATGTGTGATAGAAATATTGATGATAGGGAAACTAATCAGTTTGGGGGAAGGAAATCATGCTACACTTTTTGATTACTTTCTTTTAACTTGCATGGCTTCCACCTTTCACATCACTTACACAAGCTCAACCTACGTTAGCTTCAACAAATCTTAATCCATAGATGTCATTCCATGTTATTTTGTTGAAAGCAACAATTGAGGTGAAATAACATGAGTGTTTGATTTATTAAAAGTTTAGGAGAATATCATAAAACAACCATTGAGCATTATTCACTCATGTTTTTCAAACAATTATTTTCCCTACTTTATACAGAGGCATTGGGTTGGATGTGGACACGAAACATATTTAGTTTTGGGGAATTTTGGGCTCTTAATTGGTCGTTATTATTACCACTTCTTAACATTCATTTCATCTATTTCCACTATTCTTTTATCACATTATTTACCATAATTTATTATATAATGCCATTTCATAATCATTTATGCTCTTGTGGATAAATAATATCTGATCTCATTTATTTTTAATAATTAGTGATTATTATGCATAATTTTCGTTTATTCATTCGTTATAACTTCACTCATGATTTTAGCCTCCAAGATCTCTTTCAGATAGCAGATTTGGTCTTCAACAGATAATTAGATATTCCAACTCAAGAATTCGCTGGCATAATAAGTGATTGTTTTGCGTTGGACGTTTTGGAAAAATTAAAGTGAATATGGAAAATCTAAGACATGGGTTTTGTTCAGAACAGACCAAGTCAATTACTTCCTAAGCCGTTTTCAGAAATTTGATTTGTATTATGAGAAACACAATGTTCTTCGAAGGAAATATTTGCAGATTTACTGTTCTACCCAAATTGTAATAACCAAATTCGACTTGTTCCAACTGAACCATGATGTAAAGATCTCTCAGATCTCATTTTGAATATTGAGATCAGCTTGTTGTAAATTTCCTTTCGATGTTTGTATATTTAAAAGATACAATTCGGAGAGAAAAGGAGCTAGCTGATGTAAGAATTGAGTCTTGTAACACTGGAACTCTTGTTAATGAAATTTCCAAACTTCTAATAATTTTCTCAATATGTGAGTTGAACAGAGCCCTCACAAGGGAGTTGGGCCCACTCTTCTAATCAGGTGTTGTGTCCTTTTATGTATATTTCTTTCACTAGTTGTATTTTCTTTATTGCTATTATAGATTTCCATAGATTGTTGTGAATGTTTTTCTTTCTGCAATTTAGCTTTCATTAATTTTACAACGATGCTTTGATTTCTTAATTGCGAGCCCTTGATTGATGTAGATTGTAACCTTGCCTGCATTACCTTGAAAAAAGTATGCACCCAGATTGACATATTAGTGTAGGAAACGAGATTGAATAATTTATTCATACTCGACACCAACAAACTTGTCTTGACAAGCTAATAAAAAAATCAAAATATTAAAAATTGACTTTAATTGAGCCAACGTTGAAATATTTACAAATGTATAGCTTTATATTACTTTTAACATTATTTTTTATTACTTTCAATGTTTATTTTTAATTTAAGCCACATATAAATGTTAGAGGTTAAATATTTACACCTATACATATACCCCTATACTCAGCCTACATTAATATTAAATTAAATTTGCTAAATGTTAATGGTTAAATCAAATTAAAGTTACTCAAAATATTATGTAGAATTAATTTTAAAAGATTAATATAAAATGATAACATAAAATAAGACAGTTCTTAGTGACAAAATATATGGCAGATAAGTGGGTCAACATTATTTCTTATAAAATGATAACATAAAATAATATAGTTCTTAGTTACAAAATATATGGCAGATAAGCTGGTCAACATTATTTTTTTTAAACTAAATGAGAGACATCAAACGCACCATAACAATAACATATATCATGCCAAATAAACGGATATACTGCATTATTTTCAAAACTAAATGTGATCCATAGATAACAATATTTTAGTTGTAAAGGTAAAATTGGTTGGCAACTTGATTTTATTATTATCCATGTGAAAACACACTAATATAATTGATCAGTGTATAGCTAGTTATACCTAATTTCCACAGGAATACCAACTACGTATTATACATGCTCATCATGGCCGAAATATTCTTGAGCTTGTAAATCCCGTTGGAAAGCCGAATGTCATCTCCAAAGAGTTATGGTTGAGTTAAGGCCACGTTTTCCAGCTGATCACCATCACAAAATCTGAAGAAATGAGGTGGAGGGAACGAAGGGCGTATGAAGATGTCTGTAAGCTGATAACCAAACCAATTCTTAAGCCTTCTAGGGGAGGTAGCAGTGGATGGATGGCCATGTTTTCAAGGGGTTCATCAAGTTTGAAGGATTGTGTGGTAGGTAACAGTTGATGATAGTCATGTTTTCAAGTTAATCACCATTATCATTTGTAATGAAGTCTAGTGGAGGTATAGCCATGTTTTCTTGCTAATCATCATCACCAAATCTGAAGAAATCAGATGGAGGGAGTGGAGGTACAACTGTGTCTGCAAGCTGATTACCAATTTTTAAGTCTTCTAGGGTAGGTAGCAGTGGAGGGATAGCCATGTCTTCAAGGTGGAAATCAAGTCCAAAAGATTTTTTGGTCGGAAACAGTTGGTGTATAATCATGTTTTCAAGCTGATCACCATTTTTAAATCCGAAGAAATATGGTGGAGGTACAACCGTGTTTGCAACATCTTTGACATTCTCAAATCTGAAGAAATATGGTGGAGGTACAACCATATTTGCGAGATGATAACTAGATCTTAAGGATTCCAATGACTGAGGTAACGATTGACATACATCCATGTTTGAGATCTGATTCTCAAATCTAAATAATTGTTGTGGAGCTATTGCAGGAACACCCACGCAAATGCAGAAATGATAAATGCCCCCGGCCAAAACTTTCTTTCTGCAAATGTAACACATTTTGTTTCCACACTTACATGTCACAGAAAATGTAACACATTTTGTTTCCACACTTACATGTCACGTGATTGCATCTAGACATATTGATTAACTCTACGTGGAAAATGTTACATTATCTTATCACAACTTTTGTCATCCTCTCTTCCACTTTTATTTGAGTAGAAATTGAGCAGATTTCTTTGTCATTAATGATAGATATAAGGGAGATAAAAAAATTCGTAGGGAGAGCTGCTATCAACATGGGAAACTAACAAAGGGATAAGGCTCTCAACATGATGGCTCGAATTTGGTGCTGGATAAAAGTCCAGCGAATTAGATAAATTAGATAAAGTCCCCCAATTGCGCCCCTTGCTTGTCGCTTGGCGCTAGATGTGTTGGCCATCGTCCTTGGTGGAATGTTTTATTCCCCATGCACTATTAAGCAAATGTAGTGTTTGTCTGTAGGATTGGATGTGGGTTGATGAGGTTGGCCGTAGACCATGTTTTATGGATAGTGTGTAAGTAAGAGCACAAAATACTATTGTTTATTCTTTTTTAAGTGCTCCCTTCCGGGTGCCTTATCACAATTCTAGAGGTGTGAGTTGCCGACAAAGCCAAACGATACTGTTTCCATGAGGGATTGCAGAAAATTCATAGCTTGTTGTTTCCTTTGTTGACTATCCTCTGAGTTGAAGGTGTTAGGTTGAGATGATGATTATCACTCTTAGTTGTATAGAGGTTATCCATAAACCTCACAACCCTCAAGCTTATCCAAGTGATAAACCCAGAAAGAATAAAAGCCTTTAACTCAGCACTATATTCTTTTATGCACGAGCAAGACTTGTAGAAATCATGGGTACGTATTGTTTCTTTCGATCGATTTTGTTGTGTTTGAATAATTTTGACAATGTGTTAAAAAGTGTTCTCAAATTGTTTTTTTTGCAAGCATCTGCTGTTGAAGATTTGGCATCTACAAAATAAAATAAAAAATCGCGTTGTGTGCTTAATCAACATACGTGGAATGCGAGTTAGAAGATTTCTTTTCTTTTGGGATCTTGGCTTTGCAAAGGATGTTGAATTCAGAAAAATGGGGATATCCACCACTTCAGTGGGAGGGCTTCAATGGATTTCTTTCGAACCCTTCCACCTATGGCAGATCGACCAAATTATCACTATCCTCCATGGCTCTCAAGAACATATTTGGTGCAGTTGCTGAATCCAAACCGTCAAAAACACAAAAGAATTCTCGTAAAGCCTTTGTTCCTTCTCCTACAACTATGACTGTTGATAACGAATCTTTGGACAAAAACACTATCCTAATTATCATGTTAGAGAAAAGAATGATGATGCTTCAGATTATCACCGGGGTTCTTAGAGTCATGGGGGTATAATTCTCGAAGGAAAATGTAAATTTTGACAAAGGCTTTGTTGTTGAGAAAGATTTCGTGAATGATTCTAAGGGCAGTAAAATAAATGATCAATAGAGGTTGGAGAATATTCAACAAGCTCTTAGGGAAGCCTTGAATGAGCCCATAAGGGTCATGGATCCCAAGACGACAAGGTCAGTTATAAAGCCCCAGACGAGAGATCTTTATTTCAAAATTTCTAATCAAGTGAAGGCTAGGGTGGAGGTGTTTTTCAATTTGATGGTATTAAGCATGAACATTGTCGTTTTGAAGTCAAGATAAAACCGAAAATTTCCGAGGTCTAGAATGAAAAAATGGTTTAGTGTTTACCTAGAAAATTCTTTACATGTTTAATTTAAGAATTTGAAGGTTTAATTGAGGGCGATCATACTTGACGAGGTAGAAATATACCTTTGAATATTTGTTATATTGTAGTAGCAGAAAATCTAAAATCTGAAAGTACAGGTTCAATTACAATTCCAGTAAGTGTTTTTGTATTTTTTACCAGAGTAGTATTTTAAAAGTAGTGGAAAACATGTATTCGTGGCCTAGTACTTGTTTACAGTGGGTGAAAAAAATTAAAGAACGAGAAATTGTTTTAATAAAACTAGCTCTGGAATTAAGAATCATATGAGTCAACAACACCGGACTCAATGATTGGTAGAAAGGACAAATACCTAACCATAGCAGTCGGTATTGTATTTTAAACTGTAATGGGTGCAAGAACCACAACATGTCGATATCTATGTCATGTTTTCCGTAGAGTAAATGGGCATTTCTCTTTCTGATTGCCTGCAAATATAATTAAGCAACAATAAAACGACAGTAGTGTAAAAACACTATTTTGAATTAGAATGCATCATTATGTTAAGTAGATTGTACCAGACTAAATAACATGAGGTTATCTAAGGTGAAAGAAAACTGGACGTAAGCATGTGTACCTAGATTATTTTTTTCCATGCATAGAGTTATGTGGGTTACTTTATTCTTTTAATATGATTCCATAAGAATATGAATATTCTTGAGTTGACTTAAACGCTTAAACTAAATTCAAAAATATTTTGAAAGAGATAGAGTCGCCCTGGATGAGTAATTAAGAAGGTATATGGAAAATCTCAAAACGAAGTTAGTATTGAAAGCTTTGGGAGCACCGAAAAACTATATACCATAACGAACAAGTAGTTTTAAAAAATAATGATGGCATACTTTGTTTAAATAAGTATGGTTATGGTATTTAAATATTGCATGAAGAAGTGATAATATGCTATGTTTCATATTGTTTTTTTGATATTGGGAGTGATGACGATTTGAGAGCATGAGGAGTTTCACATGTAAGGTGGTCATATGTAATGTGAACATAATTATTTTTTATGTTTAACTTATTACTATGATCATATAGACCTATATCTATTAGCAAATAAGCTTTGATTATAGATTAATGATGATATGATGCTCTGGGATCTAGTGTGTATTATTACCATGAGATTTCTCTAGTCTATTGCAAGCATAGAACAATCTTAAAGTGGAGAATTAACATAATGTTAATAAGTTGCCTTTATTGTGTCCCCTCCTAGTTTAGGAACTTAAAAAATTATTATTATTATATAAGTTGTCAAAAATTAGGCCTTGGAAAATGATGCTTGCAAATATGTATAACAAGATAGATAAATAATTGATAATCATGGGAAAGAATGGTCATCATATTAATCGAATATTAAAGCTTGATAACAAGTAATGCATATAGGAGAAGAATATGATTACTTCAGTGGTACACTTTCATGTGTGACTTGCGTACAAGACTCATTCTCAGGATGCAATGAGCTTCATGGATATGCATTCATGGGTGAAGGAATCACAATTCTCACAAACTGAATTATGATAATAAACCAAACAGGAATTTTGCCATGTATGTAGAGAATATGTGGTGTAAATGATTATGGTGAGATACCATAAGGGTCAAATATTAAACTATGGTTATCTTAAATATCATTGAATAAATTCCTAAGTGAGTACATGAGAAAAGTGGAAATTAATCATTACACCAATGATAAGCATTCAAGTTTTTGGATAATTATAGTACATGGGGATGAGAGAGTCCCTCGAAAACCATATTGGTATGAAACAAAATTGACTAATTCAATAAATAGGGAGTGGTGGATTTAATGATATGGCCATCATATCATTTTACTCATATTCTGAGATTGCATGTTTGCTATTACAAGGGTAAAGTGTAATAAAATACAAACTCCTAAAGGTGGAATGGTAATGTGTGATATTATTCTATCCATATATAAAATCAAATTATGAATGTTATGTTGTCTAAGAAAGAGCATAACTTAAGGAAATGAAGTTATTCTAAAAAAGGTCCTAAGAAGGGATGGGAGATGTAAAAGACAAGGCTTGTTTTCAAAATGAGACTAAGTACCTTAAAATTGTCTTTCAAATTTAATGTGGTTGTATTGATCAACGCACATGCAAGTCATGATGTAATTGGCCTTGGATATGGATTGCCAAAAAACAATCATTTCGATAAGAGAATGATCTAAAAACACCTCAATGAAGGAAACAAAAACTTATCACAAAATTATGCATAGTTAATTTAACATGCGTAGGTTGGAATCTATGGGATTCATGTTGAGTAAACCAAGAGTCATAAAATATATGTTAATCTATCCTATACCAGGAATGAGATTCTCATGTGGGTGTGTAAATGTGATACAACATAATCTATACATTTACATTAATAATGATATGATAAGAAGGTCAATGGACTAACCTCAAAAGGTACATCTTGTCTACATACATAATGAAAATCTAGAAGCAAGTCATGATGCTTCTTGGCTGATAATAGAAAGATAGTGCAAACTGATGAGCACCTTATCAACAATGCTAATGTGAAAAACTTTGCGACATAAGGTGCACTTTAATGAACATAAACATTTAGATACAAATGTTGTTTTGTTAATATCTCAAAGAAGATAACCTTTAAGAAGGGTGCTCTCAGTAGGATGATTGAATATCTTAAAATTATACCTTTTCAAGAAGGTAATGAGGGAATAATGGTGAGTAGGTTTCTACTTAGCTGAATAAGGTATACTTGGAAATTTAACATGATGGGGTTTGATGCAATAGAGCACTTCACGACAGCCTAGTGATTTTTGCATAAACCACGAATTCATGTTAATAAAATGGATAATTGGTCCCTTGTGTTAATGGTGATTTAATGTGCTAGCATGTAAATACCCTGGGGTCACACCTCACATAAAAATTTAAAGGGGGTGAAGTGGTGAATAGTATAGCTTTCACTTATAACTCCTATATGGGAGATGTATGCATGAACATATTGTTTAGTGAATGAGGTAATATCTACACTGAATTATGCAAGACCAACAAGACGTTGAGGTATAAAAAGGGCAATAGTCAATCATATAACATCGTTTGTTTAAGAGTGGAATAATTGTTAAGAGCTAACCAAATTTGTTCTAATTGTCATGAGACTTCAAATATCTATGATAGAATGTGTATTATAGTTAATAGTCTACTTTATGATATATTTCATTGTTGTTAAAACCTCGTATAGGTGACATCTTTAATCCCAAAACTAACATTTATGGGTATGTTGAGCTATAATGTGCATGATGATTGTTATGATACTATTGTGTTTATATTATTACAACCACATGACATAAGAAAATTATTTCTAAATAATATCACTTGACTAGCATGACATAAAACTTTTCACTTGTTGCAGAAATGGAGTAGGTCCATGAAATTCGTTAACAAGAAACTAAGCATAGTTTGTTCTACTTACCTAAAGGTAATATAAATGGACGGAGGAATTTTAGCAAGATTTTAGCATGATTTAGAAACATATGGATAACGTGTATGTCATATAAGTGATGTTATAGACCTTGATATGATGTGCTTGTGGTACAAATTGTACTATTTACAAGCACCAGATATTGTACGAATATGTATAAACGTATTGCATGATTAAAATATGATATGTATAGCTATGTGTGTAATACACATTATGTGCAAATACTGATGAAGACATTGGGTGGGTGACTGGCATGGCAATCGACCTGGAGGTTGCATAGAAGAAGGGTGGATAAGTAAAAGTGGTTTATTTGCAGTTTGGCATACATGTGATTATGATTATGATGAGTATATATGGTTATGATGGTTATGTGTGAGCTAACTGGATATGATATTTTATACATATTGTTTTGGTAAATATGATAGTTGACTTGTTGTATGCAGAGAAACTGCACGAAGCAAGTGTTCGGCAAGAACACCAAGGCTTAGTAGAATGTAGGCGAGGCATGTGCATTTCTTCAACTAAAACAAATGACAAGCAATATAATCTGTAGCCACTTAGTAGTAGTGTGTATGAAATTATGATATTAATTTTGGTAAATAGAGTTGAGTTCTGCATCAAAAAATTCTTACAAAATTGGTTGAAACCAATGCTACAAGTAGCAATGGAAGGAGATGGGCTAGGAAAACTTCTTGTAACCAATATATATATATATATATATATATATATATATATATATATATATATATATATATATCAGATGGAAAGGCCATAGAAGTTGTGGATTCAGGAGCAGGGAAAATTTTAGGGGCTAATTTTCTATGTTTTTTCTGAAAAAAATGTTCGCCAATCCCCATTTTTTCTAAAAGGGATTCACCCACATTTTATATTATAAATTTATTTACCTTAAAAATCACCAAAATTTTATCGACTAATAAAAAATCATTAGAGATCTCAAAATATTGCCAAATTTTTACAATTTGCATGTTAGGGACTAGTAAGATTTGTCAAGGTTTCTAAACTTTAATATAAACTTCCATCCTTAAAATTTTCCTTATTCGGGAGACAACTACCTGTCAACGTGGATGCACTAATACACCGAGGACAATGTAAAATATAAGGCAGGGGAGTATGTAACAACCCTCGCTTGCGTGTCACACTATCGTAAACCTAAGCTGAGGAAATTTAGGTGTGATGAATATAATGAAAATAAAGTACAATATTAAATAATTAATAACTTTATCACTTGGAAAATCAAGACACCAAGAGACGATATTCTTGCTAAATCCAATTGAATAATGGTATAGGATAAATCTTTCATGATAAAGATTCTAGATGTGATTCGAGATAAGCTCGATGGATTGGAGACAAATATCCATCAAGAAAAACAAAAAATATTTATACTAGATAAAGACAATATTTTATGAGGAAAAGCCTCGCGGAAGATAAAAGTGAGATTTTATGAAAAAGTCCTAGGAAAATGGATAAAAATCCATAAAATGGGGATGTCACTAACGGAAACCATATCATGAAAGAGGGTATTAAATACCCATTGCATAGATCAATTGGATGTAGTTGATCCATGGCAATAACCTCGGCTCGGGAGGAATCAGAGGTGATTCATGGTTGGGTGGTGGTGCTCCGCTTTGCAAGTGATTTTATTTATAAAATTACTGTTCTAGTTGGATTCATTGCAAAGAAAGTTTTTTTTGCTCGTTTCTCACCATCTCTATTATAAATTCATCTAGCTTATGAATGAATTGAATGAGATTCTTATGAGTTGATTTAGTAGTGTTCTCCTCCATTCTGGTCACATTCAGTTGCATGGTATATCATTTATGTTAATTGTCACTTGTTAGGGTGTCAAATCATTTAGTTCAAATATATAGATAATTGAATTACCTCCCTCATAGGGATGAGAAAAATCCTCGTCATGTTAAAAGTATAGTAGGGAAAGAGTAATGCAAAGGAATTGCAAGTGACTGTTATAAATTATCTTTGTTAATGGTTTTTATGAGATAATTTTATGGATGCATGTGGAAATTATGGCTTAGTAACGTAATCCAAATTAAAATTAGTAGATGAATATATTATGTGAATTTGATGCAGTAATGGATATGCTGCCCCACTTTGGCTTATCTGTTAATTTGGTACATGAGCTACTATAGATATATATTTCAGTTCTAGCACTTGAAACTATCTAGTCTAAGGTTCAAATTATGAGTGGTTTGCATTCGTATTATGGAATGATTGGCATCTACTGTGGGCTTCTTTTACATAAGATATATGCCACTACTGTCTCACTCCACCATAGGACTTGGACGATGATAGCTACAGTGCATTTATGTTAATTTTTCATTAATAATTGTATGAAGTCATATTTATTCATGTTGAGATAGTTACGCGAAGGAGATATCTATGCATGTGGCCGTAGGTATTAATGCATCTAATTATGTAAGTCGATGGTTCAAGTCATCTATAATGCATATCATAAATTTTACATCCATGTAGACTACACTATCTTATTAGTCATGTGGAAAATAAGTATGAGTCAATAGCACTTTGACTATGTCTGAAGGACTATGATACTCATGCATGGCAAAGCTAGCCACAATAGACTTAAGATAAAAACATTATTAATGATTGGGTAGGTTAACACAAAAACTTTATAGATTGCATGACGTGAGAAATTATTTAGGTTTTACTCCTGAATCACAGAGTTGGGATGATAACATTAAAGCATTTCTCCAATTCTAAAGTATGCTTAATAATTTATCTCACATACAACTCTTAACGATCAACATAAAAAACTAGAGCACACATCAACTTTTTACGTTATGAAATTGATAAGAATATGAGAAAAAACGCATGAACAATAGTGTTTATATAATGATACCATTGACAACGGTTAAATCTCAATAGTAAGTGAAGAAAATTTTAAGGTAATGGAGCCTAGTAACTAATTGTTCAAGATAGGCTACGGGGTATGTTACAAATGGGATGAGAGCCATAGGTTCAAATAGTGGGGCCTATGGACCAATACATCTCCGTAGAGTATGAATAACCTTTATGAATAACCTTTACCATGATTTTTGGTTTTAAATTGTATAAGGAAAATAACCCAAAATCCATAATGGTGAAGTTAAATATGGAAACTCGTAACGTCAGAATATCATATTGACTTCTTGTCATCGAAGGAAGTTAGGATTCCTCAACGAAGGATTCTAATATTAACATGGTTATTCAAGGGTCGATAACATATATATGTTAATTCACTATATACCACATGATATTATCTCATTAAAATTAATGGGGGTTTTTAGGTCTACCATGGGTTAAGTTATGGCATTAATAGAAACCGAGTTTTGCGTAGTGTGCATTGTGGGATATGTGGTGGAAGAAGAATTATAATATGGCCATATCCGTTCGTTATTCTATGATGTGTCGATGAAGAAGATGGGTGCTTGACGGGTTCCAATGACAACATATGTGAATCACATATCATGTTTGAATACTAAATTTTAATTTTAGTGCGGTAATTGATTAATGAAATCAATTAACAAATAAAGGAATACATTGTACAAGGATAACAATGTTATAATTTAGAACTAGATGTTGCATCTGTAGCATTTTCCTACATATGTTGAGCATCGCATCGAAGGGGGATTAGAATGTTAGGTAAAGATAATATAGCTAAATGCGTGCGAGCTTTGTGCCCTAAACCTAACTACATTCTCAGAACATGCAAACTGAGCCTCTCTTCTTTAAGTCTCTTAAAATAATTTCGCATCGCTGGGCTCTCACGGTAATATTCATTTCATTAAACTAGGGCAATACGAAACATGACAGTGGTTTTGATAAGCAATCCGGCTTAGGGAGAGATGTAAACGAATTTGTAGGCAGAGATGCTATCAGAATGGTAAACCAAGAGAGGGATAAGGCTCTAAGCATGATGGCTTGAATTTGGTGGTGGAGAAAAGTCTGGAAAATTAGATAAATTTCGTCACACATATGTGGGATTGCTCAAATCACTCTCCTTTCTTGTGGCTTGGCAATGGATGTACTCGTTGTTCTCCTCGGTGAGTGTTTTATTCCCCAAGCATTGTTAAGGAAATGTAGTGTTTGTAAGATTGGATGTACACCGATGAGGTTGTTCATAGACCGTGTTTTATGGATAGTGTAAGTAACAACACAAAATCCTCAGTACTACTATTTCTTCTTTTAAAAATGCTTCCTTTCAGGTGCCTTGTCAAAAGTTTGGAGGCGCAAGTTGGCAAAAAAGCCAAACGATATTGTTTCCATGAGGGATCGCAAAAAAGTCATAGCTCGTTGTTTCCTTTGTTGACTATCCACTCGGTTGAAGCTGTTACGTTGAGATGGTGATTATCGTGATCATCACTCTTATTTGGACAGAGGTTATCCATAAACCCCATGGTGCTGAATCGTATCCAAGTGATAAACCCAGACAGAATAAAATCCTTTAATTGAGCGCTCTATACCTAATTGTGCAATCAAGAATCGCAGACAACCTGGGTAAGTATTGTTTCTTTTAGTCGATTTTTTTCTGTTTGAATAAGTTTGACAGTGTGTTCAAAACTGATCTGAAATCATTTTTTTCGCAAGCATCTGGTGTGAGAGATTTGGGGTCTGAAAACTCTTTACACAAAAAAAAAACCGCACTGACTACTTAATAAACATATGTGGAATGCGAGTTAGAAGCGTTTTTTTCTTTTGGGCTCTTGGCTTTACACAGAATGTTGAATTCAGCAGTACAAGGATCCTCACCACTTCTACACTCAGGGAGCTTCAATGGCTTGCTTTCAAACCCTTCCTACTATGAAAGATCGACCAAATTGTGAGTATCCTCCGTGGATCTCAAGAACATATTTGGCGGAGTTGTGGCTCGAAACCATGAAAAATAGAGAAGAAGCCCAGTAAAGCCTTTGTTCCTCTCCCTGCAATTTTCACTGTCAATAACGAATATTTCGACGAAAACATGATCTCATTATCATGGAAAGGAATAGAACGATGGTTCTTTATATTATCAACAGGTTTCTTATGGCCATGGGGGTTCACATATCAAAGGAAAATGTAAAGTTGGACAAAGGCTCTATTGCTAAGAATGTTTTCATGACCGTTTCTGAGGGTAGTAAAATAAATGATCAACAGAGCTTGGACAATATTCAGAAAGCTCTCAGGGAAGCCTTGAATGATGCCATAAGTGTCGTGGTTCCCAAGACGAGAGGTTTAGTTATAAAACCCCAGTTGAGAGATATTGATTTTGAATGTTCTGATCAACTGAAGGCTAGGGTGGTTGTGTTGTTTAATTTGATGTTATTACGCATGAACATTGTTGTTTTGAACTTAGATAAATCCTAGAAGCTCGCAGGTCTAGAATGTAAAAGGTTTTTTGTTTTCCTAGAAAAGTATTTCCATGTTTAATTTATGAGTTTGGGGGTTTCATTGAGGCAAATCATTCTTGGCGAGGCAAAAATATACATCTAAATATCTGTGATATTGTAAAATAAGAAAATCTGAAATCTGAAAGTAAAGCTATATTACAATTGTTGTAAGTGTTTTTATTTTTATTTTTTACCACAGATAGATTTTAAACGTAGTTGAAAACATATATGCACAGGCTAGTACTTGTTTACCACGGGTGAAAAAAATTAAACAATGGGAAGTTTTTATTAAAACTAACTCTAGAATTGAGAATCATATGAGTCAAAACCATTCGGATTCCATGATTGGTAGAAAGGACAAATACCTAACCATAGCCGTAGGTATTGTATTTTAAATTTTAATGGGTGAAAGCACCACAACATGTCAATAACTATGTCATGTTTTTCACAAAGGGCATGGAAATTTTTCTTT
The DNA here is from genome assembly GCA_031772625.1 of Pinus tabuliformis. Lineage (NCBI taxonomy): Eukaryota > Viridiplantae > Streptophyta > Pinopsida > Pinales > Pinaceae > Pinus > Pinus tabuliformis. The sequence goes on along the minus strand of CM062805.1, from coordinate 1,205,934,391 downwards.
CTAATTGTCTACAAACCTAGTTAAGCAGCAACAAAAACGATAGTAGTGTAAAAACACTGCTTTGAATTAGCGTTCATCATTATTTTAAGAAAATAGTACCAGACTAAATAACATGAGGCTATCTACGGTGGAATCAAACTGCACATAAGCATGTGTACCTAAATTATTTTGTTCCCTGCATAGAGTTATGTGAGTTACTTTATTCTTTTAATATGCTTCCATAACAATATGAATATTTGAGTTGACTTGAATGCTGAAAATAAACTTAAGATATTTTCACAGAGATAAAGTTGCGTTGGATGAGTAAATAAGAAGGTATATGAAAACTGTCAAAACTGAGTTAGTATTGAAAGATTTGGGAGCACATGAAAACTATATACCACAATGAACAAGTGGTTTAAAATAATAATGATAGAATTTGTTTAAATAAGTATGGTTATGGTATTCAAATATTGCATGAATAATTGATGACATGCTATGTTTTAATGGCTATTAGAATTTGTTAATGATTTGTTGAATTATAGTGTTGCCTTGATATTCATAGTGATGATGATTTGAGAAATAGAGGAGTCTCACATGTAATGTCGTCATGTGTGATGTGAACATAAGTATTGTTGATGTTTATCTTATTACTACTATCATATAGATCCATCCACAAATAAGGTAATTCATTGTTGGGTGGTGGTGCTCAGCTCTCCAAGTCATGTGCTTTGTCTATTTAATGTTCTCGCTAGATTCATAGATTCATTGTGAACGATGTTTTGTATGTTGGTTTTTCACCTTCTCTATTATAAATTCAGCTATCTTATGAACTAATTGCATGATATGCTTTGAGTAGATTTACTAGTGTTCTCCTCCATTCTCGTGAGATTCACTTGCATGATACATGCCTTACGTTAATTCTTAAATCATTTAGTTAAGATATATGATTTATGTTAATCCTTAAATCATTTAGTTAAAATATATAGATGTTGGAATTACGTCTCTTATGGTGATGAGACAAATATGTGATGATAAAAGTATTGGAGAGAAAGAGTAATTAAAAGGAGTTGCATGTGACTATTATAGATTATCTCTGTTAATGGCTTTAACGAAATAGTTTTGTGGATGCTTGTGGAAATTATTGCTTACTAGTGCAACTTAAGGAATATATTATGTCAATTTGATGCAGTAATGTATGTGCTGCCCCATTTTGTATTATCTTTTAATTTCATACATGACCTACTTTATATATATAGTTCGGTTCTAGTATTTGAAACTATCTATTCTAAGGTTCCAATTATTTGTACTATTCATTTTTATTATGTAATGATTGGCATTTAATGTGGTCTTATTGTACATAAAATATATGTGGTTATTCGGTTACTGCGGCATATGTCTTAGACGATCATATCTGCAGTGCATTTATGTTAATGTTTGATTAATAATTATATGAATTCATATTTGTTTGTGTTGACATAGTTATTCTGCATTGCATTTATTAGTAGTCGGCTTAGTCGGCTCCGTGACTATCTTAAGGCGTTGGGGGCACCTTCTCCCTATTCCATAGCAGAGATCGGGCCGGAAAGGTTCGAGGTGCTAAAGTGGCTAGGATACAACCTTACCCGCACCTTTGGGGACGAACAAATGTTTCATTAATAATTATATGAACTCATATTTGTTTGTGTTGACATAGTTATGGGGAGGAGACACCATGCGCGTGCGGAACCGTAGGTATTAATGCATCTAATTATGTAATTCATCTATGGAAAATATATCGACAATATACTTAACATAAAAAAATAATTAATGATTTTTAACGCAAGAATTTATAGTTTTACTCTAGTGAGAAACTCTTCATGTTTTATGGGTGAATCAAACGTTAGGGATGATAACATAAAATCATTTCTCCAATAATGAAGTATAATTATGAAGTATGCTTAATAATTGATGTGACATGCAAGCCTTGTCAATTAACAAAAAAATCCACATCAAACATACACTTTCAACGTTATGAAATTGATAACACGTTGTATGAAAAATACTATTTATATAATGACACTTCTCAAAAGTGAACGAAGAAAATTTTAAAGTAATAGAGACTAGTATCAAAATTGTACATTACACTTCCACACCCCTATATATGAGGCCTCATTGAATCTACGTTTCCTTTGGATATGTATTCAAGTGATATCAGGTGTGTTGTATCTTGTCCTATTTGTTCTAAATGTGTATGTTTTTGGCTCCCGCCCCTTTCGTTCCTTCTTCGATCAATGAGTCCTCTTGTTCAGATAGGGTGCCTAGATACGTTTTTCGGTCCTTGACAAAATCCATTGTTGTGGGAGGGCTTTGAAATATCTCTCCTTCGAAGATTCGTAAAAAATTCCGAGTGGTCATTAGTCCCATGTGGCGAAGGTTATTATACATGTTAGTTTGTATCTTGCTACTAGAAACCAAATTTCTTTGAATGGGGTTCTTAGAGAAATGTATACCCCTATATCTATAACCTTATGAAGTGTCTATCATTTAATTATAAAGGGTTCGCTAATCCTTGTAAAAAAACTATCAACTAAAGGTCCTCTTAGATCCATTAGACATAATCTTTTTATAGGAAACACTTGGATCGAGTGAAGACATTGGTAGGTTGTTGGAAGGCTTGCTTCATGGATGGGCTTTTTTAGAATTTATTCTCTAAGGTAGATCAGAGGGGGTTATCCTTCAGAATAAATTTTGAGATTCTTAAATTTTAAAATTTATGGGCTTGTCATGGTGTCATTAGAGTTGATTTATTTTTAAGAGGCTAGATTTGAATTGTGAGTGGTAAACATTTGTTGTAAATGTGAGGAGAGGGTTTCTTGCTAGAAAATGTTAATTGGTGGTGCCTTTATCAGGGTGGATAATTTTTTTTAGGTAGTTATCTAAATTTTACTTTGGGAGTTTTTGAGACATGGGACGATCATGCTCACATTGATGCCACGATTACTTTTCTTATTTACTTGAAACTCATAATTTTATAGATGAATAAATGCGAAGAATTAGCCCCAATTGGCATAACTCGAGGGTGGGAAAGCCTATGGTTGAGCATAGAATGATTCATTTCTTGATTAAAGAGGTCCTTGGTATGTGGGCTATATCGCATCACCTTCCTATTTTTCTAGAGTTTATAGGAGATACAAAGATATCTAAATCTCCTTTCAAATTTAAGTTTGTTTGGCTGAAGGAGGATAGTTTTAGGGACTTGGTTCGAGAAAATTGACATCTGCATTAGATAGGGGAGGGAAGATATGTGGTTGTTCAGTTTGTAGACAATTTAAACAAATTAAAACAAACTACTGTTTAATGGGTTAAGGAAAAAGTTGTTGGAAATTTGTGATAATTTCATAACAGACACACAAAAAAAAATGCTTTGTTTTTGACACTGTTTTTTTTAGAAAGCTGAAAAACGTTCACTGGAAATGGCGTTGCAGCAACGTAGTTTGGTGTTGCAGCAACGGTTGAACTGGTGTAACAACAATGGTGACGGTGTAACAGCAACAGGAAAAATAACTTGTATTTATTAAAAATAAAACTAATTGTTACACGTTTGTCCTTCTCTCACAACAAACAACCATAAAACAAAATTACATTCAAGATATCTGCACTGCTGTGCATTTTTCCCTTGCTGTTCTCTGCTACGCTGTTGCGTCTACTCTGTTGTGCACTACTGTGCATTTCACCGTACTGAAATTATTCTTCTTCACGTTGTTGCGTGCTCTCCTCTGCTCTGTGTGATTCTTCAGCTGCTAACATTGAAACAGAACTGTTGTGTGATGTATTTGTATGCTAAAACATATCTGATTTAAACAATAAAATATTACAAAATATCTTCTAATGCCTACCTCTGTATTTAATGCAGCAAGGCGGTAATGCTTTTATCAAAAAACAAGTCGGCTGTCTGCACAGGAAATCAATTCTGTGGGTTTAATGCACATTTATGTGCAAAAATATCAAAGGCGACTTTGCGGCATCAAATAGCCTGGATTATTTACTGCTAATCAAATTCCTGTCCAACTGTTCATTGTTGCAGTTGGAATTAAATTCCAACACTCCCCCTTAATTCCAACTGCTGCATACCCAGACATTTCCTGAAATGATTAAAACCTTTCATTGCTAATGGTTTTGTCAAGATGTCAGCTAGCTGATCGTCTCTTCTGTAGTGCTGCAAAACAATCTCACCATTGTTAACCAATTCACGTATGAAGTGAAATTTGGTGTCTATGTGCTTTGTTCTTTTATGAAAAACTGAGTTTTTAGACAATGCTATTGCTGAGCTATTGTCACAGTAAATGGTTGTGCCCTTTTCTTGTTCATGACACTAATATTTGAGAACTCTTCTCAGCCGTACTGCTTGGCATGCAGCTGCTGTTGCTGCCACATACTCTGCCTTTGTTGTTGACAAAGACACAACTGGTTGCTTCTTGGAAGCCCATGAGATCGCTTCCGATCCCATATGAAACACATATCCTCATGTGCTTTTCCTATCATCAACACTTCCAGCCCAATCAATGTCAGTGTAACCTGTCAACATGAAACTTTCAGAAGCGGAGTATAGAATACCAAACCCCTTCGTTCCATTCACATACCTTAGAATCCTCTTGGCTGCCTGCCAATGAGTCTCTTTCGGTCTTTCCATAAATCTGGAAATTAAACTCACAGCGTGCATAATGTCCGGCCTAGTTGCAGTCATGTACATAAGGCTGCCAACTGTGCTCTTGTACAGTTTTGTATCAAAATATTTGTTGCTGTCTTCTTTGGTCAATTTCAACCCCACTACAGTTGGAGTCACAGCTGCTTTGCTGTTCTGCATGTTAAATATCTTCAACACTGCTTCTACATATTTATCTTGAGAAATGAAAACACCATTTTCACTTTGGTTTGCTTCAATTCCAAGAAAATATCTTAAGAAGCCCAAGTCAGTCATTTCAAATTCACTTTTCATGACTGCTTTAAAATCAACAATGAAAGAAGCATCATTGCTAGTAAAAATCAGATCATCTACATATAAAACAACAATAATAATCTTACCGTCATTCTATTTTATGTAGAGTGTGGGTTCACCATCACACTTATCAAACCCATTCTCAATCAGATAAGCATCAATTCTGCTGTACCATGCTCTTGGAGCTTGCTTCAGCCCATAAAGAGCCTTCTTTAGTTTACAAACTTTATGCTCTTGGCCTTCAACTTCATAGCCCAGAGGTTGATCAACATAAACCTCTTCTTTTAATACTCCATTCAGGAATGGAGATTTAACATCCATCTCATAAATCTTCCATTTGTGTTGTGCTGCAATAGACAACACTGTTCTGACTGTTTCCATCCTTGCTACTGGTGCAAAGGTTTCATCATAGTCTTTGCCTTGTTGCTGCTTGTAGCCTTTCACAACAAGTCTTGCTTTGTGCGTGTCAATCTTACCTTCAGCATTGCTTTTGGTCTTATAGACCCACTTAACTCCAATGGCATCTTTGCCTTCAGGGAGGTCCACTAACTCCCATGTTTTGCTCTTCTGAATTGCACCAATTTCTTCATTCATTGCTTCAATCCATTTATCTTCATTCACAACATCTTCAAAATGAATTGGGTCATTAACATGACAATACAAAGCAAATAATGAATTCAGACTGGTATTGTTACTTACCTCTCCTTGTTCATAAATCTCATTCAGATTTTTGAATCTTGGTCTTCTTGGTGTACTTGGAGTTCCATCTGAACTTGAGGGTATTTCTGATCCCTGTGGTGTGCTTGGAGAAGCACTTCCTTGACTTCTTAAAGCTGTTCGAATTCCAGCTTGTGGTGTGGTTTGTTGTACTTGTTGTGGTGGAGGAGGAGCCACCAAGGAAGGATTATTTGCGGTTGTCCCTTCCTCTTCTTCTTCTTGAGACACTGTTGTCTTCACATTCACTGTCTTTTCTAAGCTTCCATCCCAAGCTTCATCTTCAATGAACTGCACATCTCTACTTACTATTAACTTCTTGGTGGATGGATTATAGAGTTTGTATGCTTTTGACTCATCACAATAGCCAATAAAGACACACTTCTCCCCCTCACTCTCAAGCTTTTGCCTTAGCTGATCTGGTACATGTGCATATGCTAGACAACTGAATACTCTCATGTGAGTGATAGTTTGTTTTTGACCACTCCATGCCTCTTCTGGTATTCTGTTCATGACAGATTTAGTTGGGCATCTATTCAAGATGTAGACTGCGCAAGTAACAGCTTCTGCCCAATACTCATGCGGCAAGTGTTTTGCCTTCAGCATACTTTTGACCATGTCAAGAATGGTCCTATTCTTTCTTTCACCAACACTGTTTTGCTGAGGTGTATACCTTGCGGTGAACTACTTTTTTATGCCATTCTCTCTGCAAAAACACAGTAAGTCTTGGGAGATGTACTCTCCTCCTCTATCTATTCTGAGCACTTTGATATAATGCCCACACTGCTTTTCAACAAGAGTTTTGAAGTGGCAGAATTTCTCAAACACTTCACTCTTCTGTTTCAGCATATACACCCATGTTTTTCTGGTGTAATCATCAATGAAGGTTAAAACATATTTATTTCCGGCAAATGATGGTATTTGCATTGGTCCGCACACATCAGAGTGAACAATTTCCAAGGGTGCTTTTGCCCTTATACTCTTTCCGGCTGGAAAGCTTTCTTTGTGTTGCTTGCCCAAGATGCACCCTTCACAAAGGCTGTTCAATTTCTCAATCAACGACAATCCCTTTACCATTCCCTTTCTGTGCAACAGATTCAGGCCTCTGAAATTGAGATGTCCAAATCTCAAATGCCACAACCAATTCACATCTTTCACTTGTTCCTGAAAGACTTCTTGTGTTATAGCCGCAATAGTTCTACCTTCCTTCAAATTTGCCCTGAGTTTGAGAGGAAACATTCTATTGCTGGTCATCTACACTTGTGCAATGATATTCTTACTTGGAGGTATGTCTCTAATAGTACACAAATCCTCTTTGAAGAACACGTTGTAACCTTTGTCTATGAGATGTCCAATGCTCAAAAGATTACATTTCAGACCAGGTACATAGTATACCTCTCGCACAATCATTTGTTCTCCATTTTTTGCTCGAATACTGATTCTGCCCTTACCCTTGACAATTATCTTATCATCAGTCCGTGTTGTTACCTCGGATTTCACATTTTCATCCAGATTGGCAAACATTTCAATATTTCTAGTCATGTGATTACTACAACCTGAGTCTAAGAACAAAAAATCTTCTTGTTTGTCTTGTGCTATGTTACACGTTAACAACACATTCTTTGGGTTCTTATCTTCTTCATTTGTAAAATTAGCATTCTACCTATTATTCATGTCACTTTGTTTTTTCCTACATTCATTGGCATAGTGCCCATATTTCTTACAATAATGACATTGGACTTGGGATTTGTCATACCTTTGTCCATGAGCTTGCTGTTTGCTTGAACTTTCAGCTTGGTTTTGATTGCACCTCCTTCCGCTTGTGCTAGCAAGATAATTTCTGCCTCTGTTTGGCTTCTTCCAGGACCTCTGTTATTTGCTCTACCTCGACCTCTTCTTTGGCAAAAAGACATCTGAGTATTGAATGCTTGCTCAGCTGAGGAATCTGTTCCTCTACTCAGTCTGTGTTCATGAGACAAAAGTGAAGCACTCAGCTCATCTACCGTGAACTGTGAGAGATCTTTTGTTTCTTCTATTGCTACCACAATAGATTCAAACCTTGAGGGTAAACATCTCAAGATTTTCTCTACAATCCTTCTATCTTCAAGAATCCTCACCATGAGATCTTATCTGGGTTATCAAGCCAATAACCTGAATGAAGAATGAATCTATTGTATCAGATTCCTTCATGCTGAGATTTTCAAAGTCTCTCCTCAAAATCTGCAACTTTGCAGTCTTCACCTTCTCCATACCTTGATAGGCAGTTTTGAGAATATCCCATGCCTCCTTAGATTTTGTTGCTGTTGCGATCCGCGGAAAAACACTTTCATGTACTGATTGGAAGAGGAAAAAGATGGCTTTGGCATCCTTCTTTCTGTCACCCTTCAACTGGTCTCTTTCTACTACTGTTAAAGCAGCCAGTGATGTTGCATCTGCAGGTTCAGCATAGCCAGTTTCAACCAGCTCCCATAGTCCTTGAGAAGCAAACAATGCTTTCATTGTTATGGACCAATAACTGTGATTTCTCCCATTAAACTGTGGCAGTTGGGAATTTGTCAAACCTGTTCCAGCATCTGCCATCTTAACCTATACTGGTAAAGAAGAGATACTGACTGTGTTTTGAAAAACAAGCAAAAACTCTCTGCTGGAAAAATCTGCTCAACAAACTTCTTACAGCTCCTACAGTGAAAAACAATCTCTGTTTTTGACTCAATGAGTGCCTAGACCTGCTATGATACCATGTTGGAAATTTGTGATAATTTCATAACAGACAAACAAAAAAATGCTCTGTTTTTGACACTCTGTTTTTTTTAGAAAGCTGAAAAACGTTTGCTGGAAACTGTGTTGCAGCAACGTAGTTTGGTGTTGCAACAATGGTGGAACTGGTGTAACAACAATGGTGACGGTGTAACAGCAACAGGAAAAATAACTTGTATTTATTAAAAGTAAAACTAACTATTACAGTTTTTTCCTTCTCTCACAGCAAAGAAACATAAAACAAAATTACATTCAAGATATCTGCACTGTTGTGCATTTTTCCCTTGCTGTTCTCTGCTACGCTGTTGCGTCTACTCTGCTGTGCACTGCTGTGCGTTTCACTGTTCTGAAATTATTCTTCTTCACGCTGCTGCGTGCTCTCCTCTGCTCTGTGTGATTCTTCAGCTGCTAACATTGAAACAGAACTGTTGTGTGATGTATTTATATGCTAAAACATATCTGGTTTAAACAATAAAATATTACAAAATATCTTCTAATGCCTATCTTTGTATTTAATGCAACAAGGCGGTAATACTTTTATCAAAAAACAAGTCGGCTGTCTGCAGGGGAAATCAATTCTGTGAGTTTAATGCACATTTATGTGCAAAAATATCAAAGGCGACTGCGGCATCAAACAGCCTGGAGTATTTACTGCTAATCGAATTCCTGTCCAGTTGTTCATTGTTGCAGTTGGAATTAAATTCCAACAAATGTGAGATGTGTAGATGCCGCAAAGAATATGGAGGTCTATTTGGAATAGTTGGAAAAGCTGGGGAATGGATGTTATGCTTCAAATGGATGTGGGTATAATAATATTCACTTGGAGGAAGTTTGAACAAAGATTTTAAAGGAAAAAATAAAAATGGAGGATAAAAAGAAAAGTTGTGCGGCCATAGGTGAGAGATGAAAATACAAATTTCTCCCAACAATTTTCCAAGGGAAGAAAATTCATATACCCTTTTTCTCTTTATCCACTGATCTTTGTCTCTCTCTATTTTCCCTCCATATTTTTCACTATCTCATTCCCTAGATATATGCCCCCTTCCTTGTCTCTCTTAAATTTTTTTCCATGATATTGTGTTTAAATTATCGAAATTAAAAATACTCAATTTCTTGTCAATGTGTGAACAATTATTCTTGTAATTATTGATAGAATATGTTCTATTTTATCTTATTAATTCGCATGAAATAGTTCCTCGTTGTCCATTTTCAGAGTTAAGGCCAGGTGAATTTTTTATACAAATGAAATATCATAGACTCTGCAACACTACTTATTACCATTAACGATTCTTTATGCTAGTAGTTTATTTGCGTATACTTAATATAAATTTCAGTATACACTCTGAGGGTCTTCTAAAGCTAGTTGGCTACACTATCCTATCCAACCTTCAGTCCTATCGGAACTGGAAGATTTTCAAGTCCCTCAGGGCCCATGGGGTATTCTTTGTTGTTTCCTTTGTTGGGTACAAGATTATTCAAGCCTTGAGTGTTTCTTTCGAGGATTGAACTAACTTGAACCAATTTATTTGCGATGAATATCTGACATGCCAATATCCTTAACTAGCCTTCAATGACTATTTCTGCGACCTTTGTCTACACACTTAGGTTACATCAGTACTGATATGTGAATTACTTCTTTTCATTCCTACAACAGATCCAGCTCAAGTCACATGCAAGTGTTCACTTACATTATAGGGTTATAATATGAAACTTAAATTTATAGTTTCAGTTTGAGTTTCAGGCCGTCTGAGTTTAACAATACCAATTTAGATATTTCAAATGAAAAAAAGCAAAACAAAAGCTACATCCACATGCAAGCTATTGTATTTCAAAACCTCAAACGCACTTATATGTACAATACCAATTTAGAAATTTCAAATGCAAACAAGCGAAACAAAAAATACATCCACTTGCAAGCTATTGTATTTCAAAAAATGAAAGCCTCGATCAGACTTATATGTACAATATTAGGCATCTCAAGAACTTAATCTAAATAGCACTCTACTCTCTTCCAATGACAGAGACAAGTAATGTTGTATCCACCCTATCTTCCCCAACATCTAGAGGAGTGAGGGAATCAGAGTAATTTACCGGCATCAAAAAGCCTCATTTTTAGTTTTATTGAAACCTTGACTTAATTTCTGTGGGAGTCACTATAGAGGGTTTAGATATATCTCATAAGTAAGGATAACTTTTTTGGTTTTATATTTAATTAAAAATGTTACAAAATTAAATTAAAATAAAATATCTATAAAATATTTTTATTGCGAAATAAGTTATGTCTTTTGGGCATGTGGTATTCATAGTCCACAGTATTGTAACAAAGCCTATTTAAATATTAATAATATACACCATCAAATTAATATCAAAATCAAAATATTAAAAATTAACTTTAGTTGAGCCAACATTTAATCAAAGTTACTCAAAATATTACATAAAATTACTTTTAAAAGATTAATGTATAATGATAACATAAAAAGATACCATTCTTAGGTACATAATATATTGACACATAAGTGTGTCATTGGTTGCTTTTTTAAAGCTAAGTGGGAGACATCAATCCCACCGTAACAATAACATATATCATGCCAAATAAAATGATATTGCATTATTTTTCAAAACTAAATGAGATCCAACGATAACAATAGTTTAGTTGTAAAGGTAAAATTGATTTGACCACTTGATTTTTTTTTCTCATCTGTGTGAAAAACACGCTAACAAAAATGATCAATGATTCAATGTATAGCTTGTTATATCTAATTACCAAAGGAATGCCAATTACTTAATGTAGTTGCTCATCACGACTGGGATCTTCTTCAACTTGTAAATCCACGTTGCCAAGATGAATGTCATGATGTGGTTGAGTTAAAGCCATGTTTGCCACCTGATCAACATCACCTAATTTGAAGAAATCTGGTCGAGGAAAAATCATGTCTGCAAGTTGATTACCAATTTTGAAGTCGTTTAGGGGAGGTCGCACTGAAGGGATGGCCATGTTTTCAAGAAGGATTGTGTGGTAGGTAAAACTTGATGTATAGTCATGTTTTCAATCTAATCACCATTATCAGATGTGAAGAAGTCTCGTGGAGATATAGCCATGTTTTCCAGCTGATCACCATCACCAAATCTGAAGAGATGAAGTGGGGGAGTGGAGGAGGTACACCTATATCTGCAAGTTGATTACCAATTTTGAAGTCATCTATGGTAGGCTCGAGTGTAGGGATGGCCATGTTTTCAAGGAGGTTAGCAAGTTCGAAAGATTGTGTTGTAGGTAAGAGTTTATGTATAGTCATGTTTTCAAGCTGGTCACCATTATCACATGTGAAGAAGTCTGGTGGAGGTATAGCCATGTTTGCTTGCTGATCACCATCACCAAATCTGAAGAAATGAAGTGGAGGGAGCAGAGGAAGTACACCTATGTTCGCAAGATGAATACCAATTCTGAAGCCATCTAGGGCAGGGTGCAACGGAGGGATAACCATGTTTTTGTCATCATGTCCGAACGATTGTGTGCTAGGTAACAGTTGACGTATAGTCATGTTTTCATGTTGATCACCATTATCAAACGTGAAGAAGCCTGGTGGAGGTATAGCCATGTTTGCAAGCTAATCACCATCACCAAATCTAAAGAAATGAAGTGGAGGGAGCGGACAAGGTACAACTATGTCTGCAATTAAACGTTGCAGATTATGCCACTACTACTCTTAGGGATGTTTTCATTTAAACCCTTTTGATAGGAGGCCTAGTTTCCACATCAAGCAACTCAGATTTTCTTTCTACCCATTCCTTCAATACTTCCTCCCAGTCATCCACAACCTCATTATCTTATATCTTGTTCAATGTATCACACCTATTGCATACTTCACAAGGTCTCCTCGATGCTCCACTGTATTCAACACGCCTGAAAAAATAAGAAAATTCGAAGGTTGATATTCTCTTTCTGCAAACATAACACATTTGGTTACCACACTCACATGTCATAATATTGCATCAAGAATTGTTGATTAACTCCGTGTGGCAAATGTTACATTCTCTTATCACAACTTTCATCATCCTCTCTTCTACCACCCTACAAAGACCAGTGTCATAATGTTTCTCCACCTCTTAACAACGTAATGGTGAGTGACTCATCTTATTGCATTGAATGCAGGAATAAATTAAATAATTAGGGTTTGGACAATCCAAAACTATGAATCCATTCTAATAGGCGTCCCCCTATCGGAATCGACAACTTTATCATTTTTTTAATTAATTCTTTTTATCAGATGGCCTGAATTGAAAGATGCCAATATATTCTCATAGTCATCACTAAATCAATCGATAGAATTCGCAACAACAACCTTCTTGCATGTCTATAACACATGTTTAAACCATACTTAAATAAATTTTTTACAAAGCATGATTAAAAATTTACTATGACTCTTGTTGATAACCAAGTATGTTCATTAGTGAGAAATGTATTAAAAAAATTATAAAATATTAACCTAAAAGATGTGGATCAAAGAGGAAAAATTCTTATGCCTCTTCATATTCTTAAACATATACTCCAACCACATGTCAATTGTAGTTTATAATTAAGAAATTATATTATAACGTTTCCAACTCTTGCAAGTAAACCTTTGCAACATTTCTAACTCGTGTCGAGGTAAGCCTTAAACTATTTCCAGTTCACAGCCTTTGTAACATTTCCAACTCACATCGAGGTAAAATTTAAACTGTTTCCCGTTCACATTCTCAAGAGAAAATGTTTCTTGTTCATAAAGCTTACAAGGTTAAAGTTCTAACTGAATTCAACAGGCATCCTGTGGCTATAAATCCCTATTCTCCCTATTAGAGTGTACCATTTCCATTATTCATTCCTACATTCCTCACCAAGAAGCCATTGATTTTTGATATGGTTGTTCCATATATGTCGTGCTCTTGGCCTTGATATGTTTTATGGCGAGCTATGGTGCTGAGAACAATACCTCAGCTCACACCCTCCTCCCCGCCATTTTCTCAATGCTTTCCCAAGTTGCAGGGATGATTCATCGAAATTTACTCAACCTGCACAACTCGATGCCATGAATGAATCACTACGAAACTATAGGTAAATAACTAGGGTTTAGTTTTAGCCATTTTTTTCATTATTGTTTTGACCTAATGGGTTACCATTTTTGATTGTTTTTTTGGTTTCTTCTCCAATGCAGGATGTGATTCCGTTCATGTGAATGGCATAGACTAATCAATTTACGAGCTTGGAAATCAAGGGTCTATCACAGATCCAGAGGCTGTCTCTTTTGTTGAAATTCTAAAGCGTGTGGAGAAAGAATCCTTGCGCTCATTGCAGAACAGAATGGGAAAACCATAGCTACATTCTCCAACATTGCTAGTCAATACGCAGTGCAGAGAAATTTCACGTTTGTTTGCCATGTTTATGTACACCTTTGTATGTTCATGCTTCTTTACATTACACAGGCAACACTTATAGTATTACTGGTTGGTTTATAGTGGGCCATGGGACTGTTTTTTTAACTATGTACAGAGAGTTGAAGTCAATGTATGGATTAAATAAATAAAAAGGTTAACTACGTAACTCAACTCTGTGTTGGAGAGGTTGTTTTAGGGTTGGCACGAGGATTGTAAATGCACCTTAGTTTGATAATTATAAATGAAATATCAACGTAAAAGACCTAAGAATCCTCAAATATTAAGGGCAGCAGCACCATGCAATAAGTCACTAAGCAGTAAATTGGTTTACTTTCTTTTGATCATTCTATTATATTTTAATGTTCTAATGTAATTGATAATGTGATAACCTAGTGAGCTAATAATTGTCTTACTACTTGTGAGCACCAGTATTGCAACAATAATGCTGCAACTCCTCGGCTTTCTACTTTACTTTTATCAATCTAGCAGTTTGTAACAAACTTGGTAGCGATGGCACTGTATGCACAAGTACTAGTTCTTACTGTAGGTTGTCACTTGGTCAACAAGCGCAACATCACTAGGAGCTCAAGAAAAATTCTATGGATTCCAGAAGAAGCTCTATATATGATGAAAGTAAAAAGAGAGATTACTCTACTGATGCTATTCTACTTGCAGGAAGGAAGACTGAAATGTAAAGCAAATCAAGGAAATCCTAGTTATCCAACTAATCCTACTTTTGCGGAAAGCACTATGAAATCCATGAAAAGAAAGCCATTATCTACTTAAGGAAGTAAGCAACATCTACCTAAGCTATTTCTCAAAGTAAATGAGTATAAAGAATCTTTTTGGATTTTTATGTATTTTTATGTGAATTCGTCATGCATGTAATTTATTTGTTTGTGAATGTGGCAGTGAATAGGTGGCAACAGAGGGATCTTTTGTGACTTGAGAGGATGTAAGATGGTGTGGATGGGTCCCAGGAGGTCTCAGGTGGCCTTCTAGAGGTTTTTCTCAAATTCAGCCTTCAAAAGAAAGCCTATAGGAAAATCTACACGAGGAAAAACAACGTTCTACAAGAGGCCTATAGGAGGAGGCCGAGAGAATTTTTCACTGTTTTGAAGGTGAAAGAGTGGGTAGAGAAGGTAGAAGAATTTTGGGATGAAGTGCTAGGGCACCTAGTGTCTACCAAGAATCATTAGGAGAGATACAGATGATTGGATTTTCTCAAGGAGAGAGAGGAATGTCTGTGAAAAATGCAGGAAACTAAGGCATAATTGAGGGGAGACTTGGGCAACCTGTAGGGCATGCATCAAATGGAGAATGGAATGGATGATAGGATGGAATACTACTAGAATATATCTGCTACATAAGCAACTGACAGTCAACCAATCAAGTTAAGAAAGCAAGGAAATAAGTGCATTTAATAAAACGGAGTTTTTGCATCAAAATAGCGTATGATCTATGAAAGGAAATGGTGATAACCATTGCATGAGAGAAAAGCATGAAAGAAGATTGTGAAAATAAAGAAATGAGCAAGATGAAGAAGTTCAGAAGCAAAGGAAACTAGACGATGAACCAACTAGGAAGCTACAAACACCAAAAGTCCTATGAATGAGGAAAATTTGTGTTTTTGGGGCAGCAAGAGGGTCTTTTCCTCAGATAATATTCCCAAAGGGAGTAAGAGAGGCCAAGACACTACTAATATCATTTTGGATCTTTTTTTTTATCACTGCTTAACCCGTTATTGAAAACACAAATGGAAGCAAACTACTGAATCATCAAAAAACCCTGTTGTTAACCATAAAAAAAATGCATCTAATAACAACCTATTCAACAATTGAAATGAAACATACAAATACAAGTAAAGAGGAGCTTCGTTTCATGGATTGGGCCCTAATAAAAGAGCCTCATCCCTCTGACGTAACTTAGTGTTAACTTAAAAAGGATTCCATCTTTATTTCCAAAACAATAACAAGACTACGTGAATTGTCAAAAATAATAAGCTCGAAGTTTGAGCAGAGTTTACATAAAACTGGTGCAAAAATTCAACAAAAGTTCAACCAACTCCCTAGTGAGGTCATAGGCCTCTCTAATTATACAAATGAAGCTTCCAAAAAATTTCTCAAAATCAAGGAGGCTTGGCTCCCAAAACTCGAGATAAACATTAGTTATCCTCCACTTTGCTCGTTTGCTTGGTAATGAATGACTTGGCTCCTTATACTCCAAGCTGAATGAAGGGAAATTTGAAGTGGGGAGTAATAAATGAGGGGGATTCCCTCCTATAAGTCCTCTCATTTGTCCACTTCAAGTTATTGCTGCCATTTGTCCACTGGATCCTTGACTTTGACCACAAAAATCATCAATAATCTGCGTTAAACACATATTAGACCTCATGGAATCATCACTAACTCAACTCACTCCATAAGAGTAAATATAATTAGAGAATCATGCAACAAGATAAGAGAATGGTTGATTTGACTAGGTTAGGAGGTAAAACGAGCGCATGTAATTACCAATTTATGAGGCTCATCATCACCCCCTACTGAAAGTGTTGCTCATCCTCTAAGGAACTTAGTCCATCTCCTCATCCTTGATGGCCTTGGTGGCCTCCCTAACATCCCATGCTTCTGATGTG
The DNA here is from genome assembly GCA_031772625.1 of Pinus tabuliformis. Lineage (NCBI taxonomy): Eukaryota > Viridiplantae > Streptophyta > Pinopsida > Pinales > Pinaceae > Pinus > Pinus tabuliformis. The sequence continues at coordinate 1,205,917,919 of CM062805.1, read as the reverse complement.
CTCTCATTATTCTTTGTCATGGAATCCTGCCTTTCTGTCTACCTCTTCCCCCTATTATTTCTCTTCTTCTTCTTTTCTGCCTTCTAGCATGCTTAACAGCAGTGGGGGACTCAATTTGAGGCAAATCCAATTGACCTTCAATCTTTGCATGGAGTGTTTGTACATTGGCACTCTCCTTAATGCCTCTTTCATCTTTACTGGGGAATGATACTCCCTGATCTAAAAACTGTGTGGTAAGGTGTTCCATCTCCTCCTACAAGCATGCACACAATCATCACCATGTAAGCTTTCCATAACCTCAAAATGTGAAATGGGTTGAGTCTGATCACTGATATATCTAGGGGCAATTTGAGGATTATTTGCAAGAAGGTTATGTGTGCTAATGAGTGCCATGGGGTCTCATGGCTCAGCTCTGATCATTAAGGGCTCATTCTATTCTATTATCATCAACCTTCTTATTTTTGTTGCCCTTAACTCTTCATGGTTCATCCATGAGGCCATGGCGATACATTGTAGGTCACCTAGCCTAGCATTGGGGTCCCACACATTCATGTATGTAAGGGCCATGTTGCACAGATAGAATTCTGCCATATTTTCCTTGTCTTCTAATGAGCTTTGGTCTCACAGGTCCATAAACTGCGTGTAATCTTGGAAATGCATTGTGCCTCTCTGTGCCAAAGTCTTGATCTGAAATTGCATCCATTGGTCCTTGAGATACATGCCATAGGACTTTTCTCGTATCCTACATTTCAATGCCTCCATCGACCAGCTTGCCATGAATGCCAGTTGGGTCTCTTTCTCTTGCAGATGTCTTCTTAGCAAATCATTTTCAGTTTCAAGGTGATTTCTTGTGATTGCTTCTCTATGTCTGACATCACTTAAATCTCTACCCATTTCTATGAGTTTGTTCTCCATATGGCCAATATCATCAACTCCCTTGGATTTGGCTATTTACATCCACCTATGTGTCCTTACGCTTTCTTTCTCCAATTCAAAGAATAGTGGAATTGCAAATTTCTATGGAATTATTCTTCCCCCCTCAAGAAGATTGTAGTAAGAGCTAAGACTAGGTTGGGGGTCAGGTTCTTATGCCTCTGTTGCTTCCTCCTTTCCCTGTGGCTATCCTTCTACCATTTTTTCCAGTTTTTTTCTCTCCTATAGTTTTGACAGGGTCTCCTGTAGAATAGTCTGCGCCTCCTATACAGTTGTTTTTCAGTCCTGTAGTTCTACTTTTTCTTTCCATGTGGGAGATCTAGGAGTCCCCTTTTCATAAGTAATAGCTGACATAGAAGGGGATTCTTTTCCTTGGGTAGAGGGTGAATCTTAAATGACAATAAGAACTTTATGAGAAGGTTGGGGTTTCCGTATTTTGATCCTTTTGCTCTTCATAGCCCTCGAACGCATTGAGGTCTGCCCCTTCCTCTTTTGTTTTGGTTTAATTCAGGTGTTGAGGGTAGTGAGAGTAGCTACTACCTCTCTTTCTAATGTCTCAGGAGACACTTCTGTCTTTTCTTCTCCTTTTCCTCCTTCTTTCTTTTTCATTGTCTTTGTTTCTTCTATTTCGACTTTCTTCTCCTCTGTTTTAGTTTCTTCCTTCTTCCCTTCCTGTTCCTCTAAACCACCAGTTTCTTCTCCTTCTTCCCCTTGCTACTCTTCCTCCTCACTACCAATAGGGATAATACCATAGGTCAGGGCCTTGATGTCATCTTCAGCAATCATGTTTTCAAATATTTCCCATGCTATGGGGATTGTAAATATATGGAGGGCTTCTTCCACTAAAATTTTAATTAACTCATGGTGAGCTAGTTGGTATGGTTTTCTTTCTTTTGCTTTAGTACTGGAGTCAATGAGGGACTGCAGGAGGAAGTAAGGGATGTTGAGCTTCTGAGGGGCTGGAGTGGCCATGCCATACCTTAATTCATGCATGATTCCAAAGTGGTAACCATAGACAATGTTATACCTCCCCTCACAGGAAATATACTTGATTATCTTATAGCTAACTTCATCCCAAGGGTATGGTATGTTGGCCCTTCTTATGCCTTTCTCATCTTCTACAGGGGTTTCATTGTTTTGGAAGACGTTCTTCTTAGTAACCTGGCCAATTGGTTTTTCATCCTTGCTCCAAGGAAACCCAAGAGCAATGGTAGTGACCCTACTAATCAATTTAGGGGTTATCTCCATGGAAAGGCCTCTAAAAGTAACAGTGGCATGTGTTATGGAGTGAGGGACGAAAGAGTGGGAAAATTCCTGAGCAATTTCCTCATCATACCCTCGGACTTTCTCAAGAAAGTTCATCCAATTGGCTCTTGTGAATATGTACACTACTTCGGGGTGTGCATGGAGCCTAGAGGAGTTGGTTGGCTCCTTCCTCATGAAACCTCCTATCATTTTGTCTATGCTTCCTTGAAAAACCAACTATGGAAATAGGGAGAACAATTTTTTATCATTTTTTAAAAACAAAGAGACAGAGACTGTGTTTTTTTTAACAATAAGAAACATTTTTTTATGAATTTTCTCCACCCCACATTTCTATTTTCTCCTCAAAAACTAAACCATTGTTAGCATATTTTGATATTCAATGGAGGTATGCCAAGAACCTACCTCTGTAGGTCGAGAATTGTCATAAAAACCATGTTTTTCCTCTCTAAAACAACTTATTGGCCCTCCTGTAGAACACTTCCAGGCGTCCTGTAGGATTCTTGTAGGTTCTCCTGTAGAACCTATAACTCCTTCTGTAGAATGCCGAGAGCAAAGATATTGGAGATATTAGCAGAGAACGATGGGTACGAGGCTTTTTTGGAGCACGAGAAGGTAGGAGGAGTGGAGTTTCGAGGGGATAATGAAGGAGAAAGGTGGTGAGAGTGCTTTAGCGAGGAGTGCCTATGGATTTTAATTGATATTTCCAGTAATGGAGGGTGATCTAGCCAAGTGTACATTAGCCTCATTCAGACTGTTGGTCTCCACCTGCGTTGTTGTCATTTCCCTTTCTTTGTAATCATCTCTCATGATTGCATCAAAGTTCACATCACCTCCACTACCTCTTCTTGACATCTCTCTTGAGTTTGACTAAGCGCACGTGTGGTGACACCTCCGAACAAGTGAATTAAACTGGGTGAGGGTGGCCAAGTTAACTGGCCACCTCATCCCCAACCAACCTCAACCATCTCGTTGTTGTTGCATGCTCTCTAATTATACTAATGCAAACAGAGGAGCAGGTTAGTCACTTACCTGAGATCTGAATGTGTTTGCTATGAGTTTCCATGGCTTTTCCTTCTGTTGCATGCCTTTATTTCTTTTGATGCATGCTTGTCTGGTTGCTCATATGTGGTTGTGCTTTGTGTAGGTACCTTTCTGGCTAGATTTGATCCTCAGGTCTCATCTTCAGCCTTCCGATTTGCACCCTCATGCTACTGATGCTAGATTTTAATGGGATCAACTGCTACAGGAATTCCTACATGATCTCCTATAGCTGCATCTCACTTTGAAATTTTAGCTTTTTCTGTGCTTGGAGTTGTGAGGATGATGCAAAAAGTGCAGATAGAGGTGGAGAGGTAAATGATAGGCTTCAGGTGAGGTGAATGGTGTTGTTCCCTTTTTTTTTTTTAAGAAAAATGTTTTTTCTGGGCAGGGAGAATAATGGTGCTTGGGATATGATGCAAGTCTAGAAATCAAGGAAGAGAGGTTTGAAGACTACAGGATGATTTATAATCCTTTATGACGCTTCCATGTTCCTCAAACTACTTTTAAAACCCATTTCTAGCTCTCCGTAATTTCTACAGGAGCCTCTTGTAGAAAACACATGGCCTCCTATAGAAAACACAATTTTCGGAAAAGAAGCACAGTGAGGTGAAAAGAATGTCAAGAATGATGGAGAAAGGTGATAGAAGGTAGGATAGGTACTCGTATTGGTTTCAGAGCTCCCTTGGCACCTGCTGCTACTTCTTGTAGTCCTCCTGCATACCTGCAATACAACTGGAAATTCTTTTTTTTCTTTTTCTTTCATTTTTTTTTCAAAACAACCAAGGTGCCTCAGGGATATTTTCACCATAGTTGCCCGCCCTAGGCACCTCCAAGGGAGGTTTTCACTTAGGGACCTTATCTTATTTCTTCTCTTCTTTTTTTTTGACATCACTGGGCCAAATCAGAAGATGTTTTCAACCAAATGATGGGACTCAAGCACCTCATGGATGTTTTCACTTGAATCCTTATTATTATTTTTTTTCATTTTTCTCAGTGAGTGGGTGAAGTGGAGGATAAGATATTCTCCACTACCATCACTGACTTATTCAATCCATCAATGAACTCTTGCTTGGAGAGGGGTTTCTTGTATATTTTCAACCTCTGTCCATTGACAAGCATGGGGATGGCTTCATCACCAATGGTTCTAATTAGAATTGAACCATTGTCATTGAAATTCTCCACAGTGTAGGGTCCCATCCATCTTGTCCTCACCTTGCCCTTGAAATATTTATAACTTGAATCATAGATTAGTGCTCAATCTCCCGCTTGGAATTTCTTCTCTTTGATGTTTTTGTCATGACATATATTCCTCTAAAGTTGAAATACCTCGGTATGGAGAAGGGCTTGCATTCTGTGTTCATTCAATCCATGGAGCTGCAGTAATCTTTCTTGTGGTGCATGGATAAGGTCTAGGTCTAGATGAGTTGCCATCCTCGGGGTGTTGAAATCAATTTCTATTGACAACAAATCCTTCTTCCCATAGACCAGCTCATATGGTGTGAACTCTATAGTGGTCTTCCATGTTGTGTTGTAGGCCCAAGTGGCCTCAACTAATATGTCCACCTAGTCTTTTCTACTGTTGCTCACTGCCTTTGTCAGGATCCCTTTCGATGCTCTGTTAGTGACCTCCACCTGCCCATTGGCTTGTGGATGGTAAGGGGTGGAAGTCCTATTCTTGATTCTATTATGTGTGAGCAGGTCTTCAATCAAATTGGAAGTGAACTAGCTGCCTTGATCTGTAACCAACTCTCCTAGATACCCGAACTTGTAGAATATGTTTTCTCTAAAAAATTCAACTACTTTTTCCTCTGTCACTACTTTGATTGCTTTTGTCTCTACCCACTTTGTCAAGTAGTTTATGCACAATGATGTACTGCTTCTGTTTTGAAGGAGGGTTGATATGTCCCACATAGTCCATGCCCCATTTCTCAAATGGCTCAAAGGTCACATGAGGCTGCACGGGCATTTCATCCTTTGGAGTGGGTTTCCCCATCCTTTGACACTGATTGCACTAGTTGACATATCTTCTCAGATCCTCATGAAGAGTGGGCCAATAGTAGCCTACTTGCAGTGTCTTGAAGGCAATTATTTTTGCTGCAAAAAGACCTCCAAAAGGTCCATCATGACAAGTCAGGAGGATGTCAAAAACGTCCTCCTCCCTAACACATCTTCTCAAGATCTGATCTGGGAAAAGTTTGAAGAGATTGACCCCAATCTAGGTGAAAGGGGAACCTTTCCTTACTATCTTACTCTTCCCTTTTGAGGATAAGTGTGGTGGGAAATGTGTTGAAACCAAGTAGTTTTATATATTGCCAAACCATGGAGAGAGTACCAAGATAGCAAACAGGTGTTCGTCTGACATTTGATCATCCACCATTCCTTCTTCACCTACAGGAAAATTTACTCAAGACAAAATTTCGGCAACAACATTTTCATTACTAGGCTTATCAACAATAGTCAAATGAAACTGCTACAGTAAAAGCAACCATCTAATAATGTGAGCATTTACATTTGTTTTTTTCATTAAATATCTAATTTTAGCATGATCAATGTGCACACATTTTTGACAGCTTATGATATAAAATATGAATTTGTTTAAGGAATGCACGATAGCTAGGAGTTCCTTCTCAGTTACCGTATAGATCAAATCCGCCTTTGACAAGTGTTCACTTATAAAGTATATGGAATAAGGTAACTTTTCATCAATTTTTCTCAAGGATGCTCCTATTGCTTTGTTCAAGGCATCTATGTGAATGTGGAAAGGTAGGGCTTAGTTTGAACCTCTCAAAATTGAAGCAATCACGACTTTATTGTTCAAGGTATCTAGGGGTTCTTGACAGTTTTATGACCATATAAATTCGACATCTTTTCCTAAAAAACCAAACAATGGATAGGATAGCTTGCTGAAATATTTAAAGAATCTTTAGTAATACCCAACTAAGCCTAGGAAAATTTTGACATTTCTCACCTTTTGTGGAGGTGGGACCGTTTGGATGATGACAATTTTGTTGGAGTCCACTTGCAATCCTTGTTGAGATATCGTATCACCTAGCATGGTCCCATCAGTCATAAAAAATTCACATTTTTCTGGACTGAGGAACATGATCATCTCAATACAATTGTCTAGAAATTTTCCTAGGTTAGATAAAGCTTCGTGAAAGTCATAGCCATAAGGAGTAAAGTCATCCATGTAGATCTCTACTGCATCATGAACTAATTCAAAGAATATACTTAGTACCGCTCTTTGGGAAGTGGCTAGAGCATTACAGAAACCAAAAGGAAGGACTTGGTATGCAAAGGTACCCCAAGGACATGTGAAAGTGGTTTTATCTTGGTCCTCCAGGATGCTTTGAATCTGATTGTATGGCTAAACCCATCTAGGAAAGAGAAAAACTTTTTCCCTACCAGTCCATCTAACACTTGATCTATGAAAGGTAGAGGAAAATGGTCCTTTTTAGTGGCTTTGTTCAATTCCCGAAAGTCAAGAAAGATTCTCCACTTACCATTTTCCTTTGGCACCAGCATGAAAGGAGAGATCGATTCACTGTCATAGATGCGATAGATGAACCTTGAATCAAGCAATTTCTGCAGTTCTTCCTTAACAATATCTTTAAGTGCTGGGTTCATCCTCCTTTGAGGTTGCCTCACTGGATTGCATCCTTCCTGGATGTATATATGATGAGTACAAACTGAAGGGTGCACTCCCTTCATCTCCTTATAACTCCAAGCGAAGGCATCGAAGTGCTTTCTCAATAGGCTACATAGTTCCTTCTCCTAGGAAGTGGATAGGGATGGATTGATTTTTAAGGTTCTTTCTGGACCAAACTCTATATTATTAACATTGAGGGAAATGGAGTTGGCTACACAGAGATCAATTGAGGGGTTATTTTTGGTTTCTCTTACTATGTCCTTTAAAGGTGATACACTAGGACCTGGATTTTCAATCATATCATCCTCATCTTGTTGTTTTCCTCCCATGGCGATTTCTAATGTACAAAGCAGTGTAGAATAAACTTCATCGTCATCTTCATCCTCCAATGGGAGAGGTAGATCATGTTCTAATGAAGGTTGGGCAGGAGGATATAGGATTAACTGCTTGGACATATACCCATTCTTTATGGTGATGTTCCCAGCTCAACAGCTGATGTAGGCATCGACGGTAGCCAACCAGGGTCTTCCCAGAATGGGAGGATACGCAATGAGCTTTTCCTTCGGCTAGAGAACTAAGAAATCAATAGGGTACTCCAAAGAATCAATGGAGACAACCACAACTTCCACAATCCCCTCATGGGTCACGGTGGAGCAGTTTGCTAACTGTATCATGGTTGTGGTCTTCCTCAAGGGACTCTGAAGGTTTCTGTTTGAGCATTGTGTCCTTTGTCATCACATTAATGGTACCTCCTAGAGCAATCAAAGTGTGTGGGATCATGGAGCCATTGATGTGGACATCAACTATTAGGCTTCTAGGGTTTAGATATTTCAGACAAATTACCTGCCCCAATATTAGGTCGAATAGTTCCACTATGAAATTGATGGTTGGGGCATCTCTATTTCTCCTTCCTGGATGCCTAAAGGACTTCTCTTTGATCAACCTATTGTAGATAGAAACATATTTTATGGTTTGGAGAAGTGGTATCTTTACGCATAAGTGCTTTAATTCCCTTGGAAGTCCAGTTTGTTCTGGGGTAGGCTAGACTGTCACGGATAGTCTTTTACGAAAGGTGGAGGCTGGCTATCTGGGAGAACTTTCCAAGATTGCAAGTTAATTTCCTGAATCTCCACAGCATAAGTTAGGCATGATGGTTCCCCACTATATACTTTGCAAGCCTATCTATTGTTCAGGTTTGAGTTGAGTTGGGCAGACAAATGGGGTTGCATTGGTGGAGCAGGAGGTAACAGTTGTGGTTAGCCAGGTGGTGGAGGCAAAAGAGTGAGAAGAGAGTTGTATTTGGGCCTCCACCCTTGAGAAGGTGCATTCCATTGAGGTGGTGGCTGAGCATATGATTTAAATGAATGGTTAGCTAGCTGGGGATGATATTGAAATGGGAAGGACCAAGGAAGAGGCGTGGACCAGGAAGGATGAACAGGGGGACTCCAAGAAGGTACGAAAGTGACTTGGTTGGCGTGGTAGTATGCCTAGGATGTCCCTTGCATCCCCTGCTGGTATGGTCTATGTCCATGCAGCCTTCTTTGGTTTATGTAATAGAGTTGTTCAGTGGCTCCCTCAGCCCCTTGATATATAACTTTAAGTCTAGGCAACGAAGGGCACTTATCTATACAATGATTCTCCACACAAACTGAAAAAACCTCTATAGAGTTCAATGGGCATTCATTCCAAGGATGCCTCCTTGTGCATCTAGGGCAAAAGGTGGCTAAAGCCCTCTCTACTTCTTCTTGTTTTCTTTTGATATGCAAGGTATCCACTTGCATGGCAAGAGTCTAGAGAATCTCACTCTTGAAGTCTTCCAGCATGGTTCCAATTTCCCCATTAATGGATGAGTTAGAGGAAGAGGTACTTGCTATTGGTTGACTCCCCCTACCTTCATTTTTGGTTGCTTTAGAATGGTTTCTAATAACAGTCTTTATGTCTTCATAGGAGAGTTAGTAGATATCTCCCTCGGCCAGTAGATGGAGGGTGTCTAAAAGATCTTCCCAAATTCCCCTGAGCAGAACCATTTTTAGAGACTCAGGGTCAAGTGTACACCTGGCCCTTTTGTAACAGAGCTCGAACCTTTCCTCATAGTCTTCCACGGACCCATCACTTCCTCTAGTCATTCAAAAAATTTCTTTCTTTAGTATCCTTTGACCTACAATAGTCTCAATACTTCTTGTTAAAGGCTTGCTACATCTGATCCCAAGTTGTGATAATATTGCCAGGTAATCCCATGAATCAATGCAATGTTGCATCCTTGAGAGTAGAAAGGAATAGTTTCAAATTTTGATCATCTTCTGCATAGTCATAGGTTCGACAAATAACAACAAACTCGAACAAAAAACTTTTAAGATCTTCTGTAGTCAGACCATGGAAATGAGGTAGGGCGAAAGGGCTTATATTCTTCGTTTCAGTGTCCCCATTGGCCTCTCGAATGGAAAAGCTACCCACTATTCTTTCTCCATTGCCCCTAACATTTTTGTGTTCAACCATTGACTCTAAAGAAATGCTTTCTTCTTCTTCTTCCCCTATAGGTTCTTCAAATAAGTCTGGCTATTCTCCTAAGGATTCCTCTTGATCGCAGTGACTAAAGAAGAGAGAAGGTTGGTTGTGTGAAGCACTAGTGGTGTTGGGAAAAAATTTACTTGAACTATCTCTATTCCTATGAGGCACGAAAGGAAATATTTTTAGTTGGTTTTTGTTTCTTATTCCCGACACTGATAGTACCTGCAAAACTGAAATTGATTGAACAAAACAATTTGCAACTAGCTGGAATGAAATTATAGAATTAAAGAGGAATGCAAGGAAAAGCAGAACTAAAAGCAAGGAAATGACTGATCCACTTTGTTGAAATGTAAATTTTAGAATTGGAAGGGAAAGCAAAAGAAATGCAGAACTGAAAGTAAGGAAATGTATATTCTACTTTTAGTCAGTTACGACTACCTCTCATGGAAATGGTCATACGTTTGAATGACTTACTTAACGCAGTTGAATCCCAAAAATGATATCTAATATAATGCACTGCGTAAATCCCCCATACTAATATTCTACTTTTGCTGAAATAAACTATTAGTAGAGTGTTGCAAGAGAAAATGGAAGAAAGTAGTAATCACAAAATACTCCGACGCTTCGCTCGAAATGGCGCCAAAAATATGGTGGACCTCAGTGTTGTAGTAATATTGCTACAACTCGTGGGCTTCCTACTTTACTTTTATCAACCTAGTAGTTCGTAAAAAACTTGGAAGAGACAGTTCTGTATGCACAACTACTAGTTCTTAATGCAGGTTGTCACTTGCTCAGTGGGCACAAGATAACTAGGAGCTCAAGCCAACTTCTATGGATTCCAGAAGAAGATCTATATATGATGAAAGGAAAAAGAGAGATTACTCTATTGATGCTATTCTACTTGTAGAAAGGAACACTAAAATGTAAACCAAAAGAAGGAAATCCTAGCTATCCAACTAATCCTACTTTTGCAGAAAGCACTATGAAAACCATGAAAAGAAAACCATTATATACTCAAGGAAGTAAACAACATCTACCTAAGCTATTTTTATAAGTAAATGAGTAAAATAATCTTTTTGGATTTTTATGTATTTTTATGTGAATCTGCCATGCATGTAATTTATTTGTTTGTGAATGTGGCGGCGAATAGGTGGTGATGGAGAGTGGTTTTGGGAATTGAGAGGATGTAGGATCATGTGGATGTATCCTAGAAGGTTCTAGTTGGCCTTCTCGACGCATTTCCCAAATTTGGCCTTCAAAAGAGAGCCTACAGGAAAATATACAGAAGGACATATGAAATGTACAGGAGAAAAAATTGCGTTCTACAAGAGACCTGCAAGAGGAGGCCGAGAGCAGTTTTCACTATTTTGAAGGTGCAAGAGTGGGATGAAGTTTTAGGGCACCTAGGGTCTACCAAGAATCATTAGGAGAGAGACAAATGATTGGATTTTTCCAAGGAGAAAGAGGAAAGTCAATGGAAAATGCAAGAAACTAAGGGAGAATTGAGGGGAGACATGGGAAGCTTGTAGGGATTCGATTAGATGGAGAATGGAATGGCTGATAGGCTGGACTGCTTCTAAAAGATATCTATGCATAAACAACTGAAAGTCAACCAATGAGGTTAAAGAAGGAAGGAAATAAGTGAATCTAAAAAAACAGAGTTTTTGCATCAAAATTACCTATGGTCTACGAAAGGAAACACTCATAACCATTGCATGAAAGAAAATAATGAAATAAGATTGTGCAAATAAGGAAATGAGCAAGATGGAGAAGTTCAAAAGCAAAGCAAACTAGACTATGAACCAACTAGAAAGCTACAAACACCAGAAGTCCTATGAATGAGGAAAATCTATATTTTTGGGGCAACAAGAGCGTCTATTCCTCATATCATTGTCCCAAAACGAGGAAGAGGGACCAAGACACTACTGCTAGCCATTTGGATCTTTTCTTTATCACTGCTTAACATGTTATTGAAAACACAAATGGTAGCAAACTACTGAATCATAAAAAAAATTTATTCTTAATGATAAAATAAATGCATCTAACAACAACCTATTCTTCAACTGAAATGAACCATACAAATACAAGTAAAGAGGGAGCTTTACTGATTGTATTGGGCCCTAACCCAACAGCTTCAACCCTCTGAGGTAGCTCAGTGCTAACTCAAAAAACATTCCATCTTTATTTTCAAAACAATAAGAAGATTACATGAACTCTTAAAAATAATAAGCTCGAAGTTTGAGCAAAATTTACATAAAACTGTATCAAAAATTTAACAAAAATTCAACCAACTCCCTAGTGAGGCCCTAGGCATCTTTACTTATACAAATGAAGCTTCCAACAACATCCTGAAAATCACCGAGGTTTGGCTCTCAAAACTCGAGATCAACATCACTTATCCTCCATGCATGACTTACCTACTTGTACTTCAAGCTGAATGAAGGAATTTCAAAGTGGGGAGTAATAAAAGAGGGGGATTCCCTCCTATAAGTCCTCTCCTTTGTCCACTTCGAGTTATCGCTGCCATTTTTCCACTAGATCCTTGACTTTGACCACGAAAATCATCAATAATCTGCATTAAACACATATTAGACCTCATGGCATCATAACTAACTAAACTCGCTCTATAAGCATAAATATAATTAGAAAATTATGCAATAAGCTAAGAGAATGGTTGATTTGACTAGGTTAGGAGGTAAAATGAGCCCATATAATTAACCATTTATGAGGCTTATCAACTACATCATGCTTCATATTTGACTAAAAAATCTAATAATGCCAGTTAAATTTAAATAACTACTATAGTAGCTTAATGTTTGAAAACAAAAAATGATTATATAGACTGTATGTTTCCATAGTAACTCTAAATTTAGGTGTTAGAGAGAATCATAGGGCATATAACATAAAAGTTCATGGGATCTCTCTTGCTTGAAAAAAACTATAATCGATTTAGATTGCAGTAATGTGAGGTAATAATGCTTATGGAAAACTATAATGGACGAAAATTTACAGTCGAAACTGCTTGTCATCTCTCTATTTTACTGTTAAATTAGTAGTTTGTGAAAGCCCATACCCACCTCACTACTTAAAAGAATAGCAGTAAGCAGCTGATGAGGTTTTATGAAAGCAGACACCTGCAAAATAGAGTAGCTGTTCCAAACCAGCAACCTGTAAAAGCAAGGAGGTGTTACAAACCATACAAGGGAGCTGCAAATAAGTAAAAATAACAGTTCTGCAAATGGGAAGCAAACAAATTCGTAAACGTGGAAAGCTCAGTTAACTAGTCTGGCCGAGTTGCTTTTTGGATAAACGAAAAGCAGAACTTGTGTTTCCCTTATTTGTGAATAAAACCCTAAAAGAATAACATATATTGGATAAAGAAGTGAGCCATCCCGATGTTGAAAACTTCGCAAAGAAAAAATATAATAATGATGCCTTACGTTGCCATGGATTTCTATTAAGGTGCTTCCAGAGATCCTTCAACAAAACACTATTTGTCTCCCTCTCATTAACATGGGTTGCCATTAATAAAAGCTAATCGTTGGCTGTAGCATCAACCCATCGAATTGTTGTTAGGTTTAAAGGGTCAATGCTGCTCTCAATGATGAGCATTTATATCACCACGGAAATTCCTTCAACAAGATAAACAGTGCGTATACTGCAGCAAGACGAAGGGAAGCGGCCCATCGATATGTTTTTGCATCTGTGTGGAATGGGGGTGACATTTATAATTGTCTCATTCATGAAACGAGGAGGCATGGAGGAGAGTAGCGTACCTTACAATTAGTGTATTTGTTGTGGTAGCTTGAAGATTGACTAAGTAGAATCGTAGAAAACTGCTTTGAATACTTTAATGAGAGAAAGTTATTAGAAGCTAAGCAAACGGAGGAAAGAAGGATGCATGAATGAAGCATATATTTAACAACACTGTCTTTGCTTACTCTACCTTATGATACTAAATGAGGGAAATGTGTTAAATCGGGTCAACTAGAACCACAAATTTATCTATAACTAAATGTGAAATCTAACTCTTTTTAAGTTATAACACTCGTACTCAATTCAATCACAGTTTAGATAATACAATCTTTACTCCATTAAATTAATTTGAAATTCTTCTCAATTTTCCGCAACTAGGACTCCTGGAAAAATAACTGTGTCTAGAAGATATGATGGGTTCCTCGAAAGTAATAATATATATATAAATTATAAGATCTTTACCTAAGTCGTAAAATCTAACGCTTGAACAGTTCATGCTATTGTTTTCAGTGCAGGTTCAACTTGCATATTTTTTATTAAAATCAAAAGCATGAGAATAATCAGAACAACTGAAGCACAGTCGCTACCAGAATAATCCTCACCATTTAATTATTCCAATCTAATTCTCACCATTTAATTATTCCAATTTAATTATCGACAATCGTTGTCTACAATTTCACATGAAACAAAACAATAACATAGTGTTCCAACAACCCCCATGTGATAGTCCACCATGTGATAGTCACTGGACTATCAGAAATTGTTATCGGAGATTCCAACACTCCAATGCTAGTCTCATTCCATTTCGATCTGGTGATGCAATAAAAATCGCCAACTTGATAACCTTTCCACTCTTCTCTATAGTGGAGTTCAGATTTTGGAAAGATCACTTCAATTCCACTTGTGGTTCTTGTGATGTCATAATGGTTCTTGTGATGCGATAATGACGTGATTACGATAGAATTATAATTCTTATTTTACTAATCAAATCATTTGGAAAGGGAATAATTAAAAAAAAAAATTATCCCACAAAATTATTTTTATTTTTATGAAATAGTGATCATTTATTTTTTATCTTTTTCTTTAAATATAATAAAAAATTTAAAAAAAAAAATATTTAAATTGTAGTAAAATTTCTTCCACACTCTTGAATATATTTAAGCATTTAAAATTACAATTTCATTAATGCAAACTCTCTATTTTATTAACAATTTTAGAACATGATACTAGTGATTATTAAAAAAAAAAAAAACAAATTCTATGATTAAACTGAAAACGTAAATATGGTTATGGAAAATTTCCATAACTCCATAACATGCTTTTAGTGATGGTTGTTTCAAAAAATCCAAAAATGTAAATATGGTTCGAAAAAAATGCAATAAATGCAAAGATGATTTCCCAGAAAAACACCAAAAATGCTATAAATGCAAATGTGATTGCCATGAAAAATCCCAAATTGCTACAAATGCATATTGCATGAAAAATCCAAAGCTATTAGAAATGTAAATATGATTGTCTAGAAAAAAAATCCAAAACTTGTGGAAATGTAAATATGGTGGCCAGTAAAAAAAATTGAAAAACAGGCAATCCAAATATAACTACGTAGAAACATGGAAAATCCACTTAAATTACATATGCAAGATGAAACTAAAGCTTTTTAGATACTAATACAATTTCAGTAATAAAAACTTACAGTTTCCTCATTAATTTCATAATTGAATTATCCTTTAAATATTAATATTTGCATTTGTTTGATAAATTAAATTATAAACTTTAAATTAAATTAAAACTAATTTTTAATATAATTAGTATTTTTATGATTATAAAAAAAAGAAATTGGTAATTCTTTACTTTTTTTCATTTTAATAATAGTATTTTAAATATGACTTTATATTTTTAAATTTATGTTTATATTTTATTTGATTATAAATTAATATATATATGATCAAACACACTATATAGCTATATAGGAGTGAGTACTTATGGTTTAGTTTAAATATAGCTCAATGAAAAAAAAGACAAAGATTTCATTACAAAAGTAAAAAAACTAATAAAATATTATATTATTGAATGCCATCACAAAAAATAAAGAAATATGATTAACTAATATTATTATAATAATAATAAGTTATTTTATATAGAAAATATTGTGAAAAAAAATAAATAAAAAAATGAAAAAGTTAAATAAAAATGAAATAAAACTAAAAACAAAAAATTAATAACTAATAAAAATGAAAATTACTAAAACAAATAGTAACAAAACTTTAACCAATAGCTTTACAAATAAATAAATTTTATTAATAATAAAAATTAAATTTTAATATTAAACTACATACAAATTTCATAATTTTTTTTTATGTAAATAACTTAATACCAAACGTCAAAAATTTCTTTATTCATATAATGTTTTTTTTATTTCCTTATTGATATAACATTTTGCTATTGAATTCTTCTCTCTCATGAACCATCCATGAAATCTCCATTGTGCCATTGGCAAGTATAAATCCTTGTCGGTTCACAGAATTGACAACAACATAAATGAAAACGTCAAAAGTCAAAATGGGATTTCTACGGGGGCCGGTCGATGTAAAAATTCTTGGTACTGCCGGTACCAACCCCGTATCCACAAGTCAAGTAAACGTACAATTTTATATGTCCAATAAATATGGAAATGTAATTAAAAAAAAATCGAAAATTATATTTATTAAACACACATACACATATATATTTAAATTTAATAGGAAAAAAAAAGAATATTAATATATAAATACAAAATTGTTTATCTCCATAAATATTTATGAGATTATAAATATTGAAAATGAATTTTTATAATAAAATTATCATATCGAATATAAAATTAATTAAATATCTTGTGTATTTATTGAATTATACATGTTCATATTTGTCAAATTGTAAATTTTAAGCTTACTTTAAAAAATTTATGGTTTCACTAAACATAAATTTTAGAATGTAAAGTGGGAAAGAACAATACAACATTATAAATATATACGGTTTTGAAATAGTAGAAAAACATTAAAAAATTGATGTAAATTGGAAAATAACAACACATCATAAATATATGGATTCCAAGTTGTAATTATAACACATAGAATTTTGAAATATTATTTTAATTTTGTCTTTATTGAAGATAGAAATGTTAGAATATGAAGTGTATATTAAAATTAAAAAAAAAAAAATGGATATGTATCCAATTATCCATGTTCATTGTGAAACAACAAATTTTGAAATGTAATTGTAAAAATTATTTTTATTAAACATAGAAATTTTAAAATGCCATGTGGAAAATAACAACAAAACATCAATTAATAAATGATAAGTATCTATTTTTGAAAAATATTAAATATTGAAGTATAATTCTAAAATTTATCTTTGTTGAACATTAAAGTATTAAAATGTAAAGTAGATTAAATTTAACTTGAAAAATCATAGATATCAATACTAGTGAATGAGTAAGCTTTGAAATATATTTGTTAAATAATAATTTTTGAAATGCAATTGTAAAAAAAATATCAAAATATGAAATAGATTAAAAGAATAAATTGAAATAGATGATGAATATAATTAGAAGAATAAATTATACGTTCAATTATAACTCTCCAATATTAATATTCGTAACATTTAATTGCAATATTAAAATTATTAATGACATTAAGATTGTTATTATAAATAATATCATCAACATTTAATATTAAAAATAATATTAATTTTCTTAATTTACAATCTTATCTATTATTATTATTTTAATTTGTTAATATTATTGATATTAATTAATTAATTAATTAATATAATATGCCATCAATATTAATAACATTAAATATTAATAGGACGCAAGAGAGAATGTGGGGTAGTCATCCTCTCAATGCAAATAGAGGAAATCTCCTGAGAGATAAACTAGCTACATGGCCTTGGTTGGGAAGTGTGTAGCAACCAAACCTTCTTCTTTTTAGGAGGCAGTGTAGAAACCAGTTTGGGTTGATGCAATGGTAGAACAGTATGATTCTCTCATGCGGAACAGTGTGTGGGATATTGTCCCTTGACCTGCAGAAAAATCAATGGTTAGTTCCCAATGGCTTTACAAGGTAAAGCAGGAAGATGATGGTAGTGTTGACAAACACAAGGCAAAGTTTGTTGCCTGAGGTTTCTCATAGGCACAGGGATCACATGCAGCCATACCTCTAGATAGGAGGTGGGGAAATGTGGAGTGATCTTCCCAAGGAGGATGGGCGGGATCCTTGAGGTAGACCAAACCTTTTTGATTTGACTTTGCTATGGGAGGCCTGACGAGGCGTAGTAGGACTAACTGATTTGGTAGAGACAGATGCGGATAGAGCGATAGAGAGAGCTAGAGTGCAGGAGTCCCATGACTGTGTAGATCTAGGAGGTTGCAATGGTATGAGATGCATGGAGTGTTGCACCAACTGACAGGTTAGAGAGGGAACACTTGTCAGTGGAAGATAGAGCTTTAGCATTAGAGTATGTTTCTAGCCCAAAAGAGAGGTGAATGGGGAGTTTTATTTTTTGGTCTGAGAGTTGCTCGAGAAACCCCACTTGGTAGAAGTTTTGCATGCAGAACATCCCAGAGTTACAAGATTTGGTTCAAGTGTAAGCCTTTCTTGTTGAGAGGGAGTGTTGAAAGATGTGCAATAAGAAATGCTAGAAATAGAAGTGCTAAAAATAGCACTACTAAAATTAGCAGTTTGGGTACGAGTGCTCAATTCGCAATAAGGAATGAGAAATGGAAGTGCTAAAAATAGAAGTTCTATTTTTAGCAGTTCAGGATGGATTCTTATTTTAGTCAGTCCCTGGACTAAACATAAGAAGTAAAATTCGAATTTGATATCGAAAGCAGTTTGAAAATTAATTAACTAATTCATCTTGAGTTAATTAGTGAAGGAAATTCAATCTTGAAGTCTATGTGAGGACATGCAAAAATTTCTCTATTAATTGAGGAATCTAACTTTGAGTTAAAGAGATAAGAATGAGTTGTAATATTGAGTTGTAATCAGTTGACTTAGTTTAACTTAGTCAAGTCCAGTTATATTAATCTAACAGTTTTTTAAATTAATGAGAGTTCAGTTAGTTAATGATTGCATGTATGTAACTACTGTAATTCAGATAACTGAGTATTCACTTATGGATAACTCATGCATGTCAGTTCAATCAGAGACCCAATTGAGATCAGATGGAGGGACAATGTACTATCAGTTGCTAGGATATTCCTTGGTGAATATTCCTTGCATGCAAAAGGAATATTATTTCTTATGGATTGCACATTGGACCCGAGGTTACAGTGAGTGCGATGAGGCCAATTCACACATGTAATATCATTGGACCCCAATCAAAACTGCGGAAAGAAATAGGAGGCTCGGAGGGCTTGAGGAAGATATATTCTATGTATATTGAGTCTGTGAGTTGTATTGTTTCAGTGCAGATAGATCAGGATAGTCTACCAGCTAATTCTTTTTGTAAATTGAATAAGATTTCAACTTGTATGATAATACAAAGTTGGGGTTTTAGGCTAGTTCTTTCCTCAGTGATATATCTTTTGTGTTATGGTTGATTACTTCTCATTCTCACTTACATCTGTTCATGCTTGATGTTAATCATGTTCGATTAAGCTTTTGCTAAATTGTTTGTAGAGGTAGATCAAGTGTTTTGCATTAGTACATTGCATTACCAACTGATCTAGAGTGGGAATTTCTACACTTTGGCTTATGTGTTAATTTGATACATGAGCTATTTTAGATATATATTTTGGTTCTAGCACTTAAAACTATCTAGTCCAAGGTCCCAATTATCCATGTTATGCATTTGTATTATGGAATTATTGGCATCTATTGTAGGCTTGTTGTACATAATATATATTTCGATATTCTCTGACTATGTCATAGGACATGGACGATGATAATTGTGATGCATTTATGTTAATGTTTCATTAATACTTCTATAAAGTCAACTTTATTCGTGTTGAGATAGTTATGGGCACGATATATCTATGCCTGTGGAACTATAGGTATTAATGCATCTAGTTATGTAAGTGAGTGGTTCAAGTCACCTTTTCCATGCGTGTCATCACATTTACAACCATGGAGACTAGACTAGCTAGTTATGCATGTGGAAAAAAAGGATGAGCGAGTAGAACTTTGACTATGTCTGAAGGACAATGATACTAATGCATGGCCAATCTAGCTACGATATACTTAAGATAAAAACTTCATTAGTTATTTGGCACACAAGAACTTTATAGGCTGCATGCCGTGAGAAATTCTCTAGGTTTTATGGGTGAATCAAAGAGTTGGGATGATAATATTAAATCCTTCCTCCAATTGTGAAGTATGCTTAATAATTGATCTAAGATACAAGTATTGTCGATGAACATAAAAAACCACATCACATATCCACTTTTGACATTATGAAATTGATAAGAATATGAATACAATTGTATGAAAAATAGTGTTTATATAATGATACCATTGATAACCACAGTAAATGAAGAAAATTTTAAAGTAATGGAGCCTAGTAGTTAATTGTTTGGGATACACTCATGAGGTACATTACAAATGATATGAGAGCTATAGGTTAACACATTGAGGCCTATGGACCAACCCACCTCTTCAAAGTATGAATGAGCTTCAAGATGATGTTGGGTTTTAGCTATAAATTATGTAAGGAAAATAACCCAAAATTGATAGTGGCAAAGTTAAATAAGGAAAATTGGAACATGAGACTATCATATTGAGTTCTCGTCATCAAAGGAAGTTAGGATTCCTTAAGAAAGTATTCCAATATTAACATGTTTATTGAACGGTCAATAACATATATATGTTAATTCACTATATAACACATGATATTATGTCATTAAATTATTGGGGGTTCTTAGGTATACAGACCTTACGAAGTGAGGGTTAATTTATGGCATTAAAAAAAATTGAGTTGTGCGTAGTGTGAATGCTGGGATATGGGGTGACAAAAGATTTACAATGCGGCCCTATCCATTAGTTAGCCTATGATGTGTTGATGAAGAAAATGGGCGCTCGACGGGTTCCAATGACAACATATATTAATCACATATCACTTTGGAATACTGAATTTTGTTTTTAATGCGAGAATTGATTAATGAACTCAATTAACAAATGAACGAATATATCGTACAAGGTTAATGATGATATAATTTAGAACTAGACGTTGTGTCTATAAATTTTTCCTGCATATGCTGCTCCCGGCATCGAAGGGTGATTAGAATGTTAGCCAAAGACAATATAGCTACATGGATAGGAGATTTGTGCCCTAATATTGATTATATTCTCAAAACATGAAAACTGAACCTCATTTAGTTGAGTGACACTCTTGAAAAAAATCATGTCCCTAGGATCTCATGGTACTATTCATTTCATTAACCTAGGGCATTGCGGAACGACAGAGTGGATTTGAAGAGAAATATGGCTCAGCATAAGAGTCAAAAAATTTCTTTGTCGTTAACGATAGAGATAAGAGAGGTAAAAATATTCATAGTGAGAGTTGCTATTAGAATAGTAAACCAAGAGACGGATAAGGTTCTGGGCATGATGGCTCAAATTACATCAATTCCATCACACATATGCACGATTCCTCCAATCACGCTCATTTCTTGTGTCTTGGCGCTAGATATGTTGGATGGCCTCCTAGGTGGAATTTTTTATTTCCCATCCACTATTAAAAAAACATTGTGTTTGTCTATAGGATAGGATGTATGCTGATGAGGTTGCACCAAGACCGTGTTTTACGGACAGTGTGTAAGTAATAGCGCAAAATCGAGATTACTTGTGTTCCTTCTTTTTAAAACGCTACCTTTTGGTTGCCTTATCACAAGTTTGGAGGTGCGAGTTGGAAACAAAGTCAAATGATACTCTTTCCATGCAGGATCATAGAAAAGTTGTAGATCGCTATTTCTGTTGTTGACTATCCGCTGGGTTGAAGGAGTTAGGTTGAGATGATGATTATCCTCATCATCAGTCTTCGTTACATAGTGATTATCCATAAACCCCATGACACTTAATCTTATCCAAACAATAAACCCAGAAAGAATAAAAGTATTTAACTGAGCGGTCTACTCCTTGATGTGCGAGAAAGACTCGCAGACAGCTTGTTTATGTATTGCTTCTCTCAGTCGATTTTGTTGTGTTTGAATAAGTTTGACAGTGTGTTAAAAACTATTCTCGAATGATTTATTTTGTTAGCATTTGATGTGGCAGATTTGGTGTCTGCAAACTCTTTAGACAAAAAAATTTGCACTACATGCTTAATAAATAGATGTGGAATGAGAGTTAGAAGGGTGCTTTCCTTTTGGGCTCTCGACTTTGCATAAAGTGTTGAATTCAACAGTACAGGGATCACCGAAACTTCTTCACTAGGTGGGCTGCAACGGCTTGTTTCCAAACACTTCCAACTATGGTAGATCGACCAAATTGTAAGTATCCTACATGTCTCTGAAGAACATATTTGGTGGAATTGTGGCTCCAAACCATAAAAGACATAGAAGAAGCCCCGTAAATGTTGGAATATTAATTCCAACTGCAGGCAGTGTTTGCGGACCCGGACGTGGACAACTACGGCAGCCAGTGCAGGAAAAACCGCTTCAGCAAAACTTCTGACACATATGGGACCCCTTTTTGCTGTGAAGCAGTTTTCGTACAAACTGATCCGATACAATCAGTTTTTGCGGCGCGTCCACTGTACCTTTCATAAAACCACCTTTTTATCGGAGCCTAAAGTTCGGCATGAAGTGGGCTCTCGATATTCTTGTCCACCGTCCCATGCAGCTCATCGATCTCCGCCGTCCATCGTTTCAACCTGCATTCGAGCCAAAATTAAATAATATTGAGTGGAGTGAAAGTCTTCCTTTTGACCACTGTTTGAGTAGTAAAATATTTAATTAAATTTATTGTGGTTCGTAAATGGTTGGTGAAGATTTAATTTTAATGTTTTGTATTTGGTCAGGAGAGTAATCGCTGTCAAATGAAGATATGCATTGTAATGCAAGAAGAAGTGGAATGCATATGCTTTAGATATGTTTTTGGTGATGTGTTGACCAGGTAGTGTAAATATATTGTAAAAAACACACAACAATGCTAGTGTAGAAGAACACGTGAGCAGCGTGGAAGTTTTTGGCATTTGATGACTTCGTTTTGTAATTAAGGATCGCACAGCAGTGCGAAAACGATTTTGATGTAAATCCTCTGCATTGTAATGCAAAGAAAGAAACGCATAGTAGTGCGAAGAAAACGAAATTGGAGCAGCTTGCAAATGGAGTATAGATTTTTCACACAATGTGAATGGGAATGCACACCAGCGTGGTAATCTTTGTGGAGCTCATGCATTGAAATGCATAGTAGTTTTTATGTAATGTGAAGAATGGATTTGTAAGTTCTTTTTATTACAGCAGTATATATAAAATGTTTTCACAAAAGTAAATGTAAAATGGACTTTTACACACCAGCAATGTAAAATCTTAGAACGAGACAAAGTTTATTTTGTTGGTTGGAATGTATTTATGATGAATCCCTCTCAGTGAAAGAGGATGAAATATGTATCAAGCATTTTGTTTTAATGAATACAAATCTTTTATGGCTGTGTAATACTCTGTTCTCAAACATTTTTTTTTAAGCTTCCCTGTGCAAAAAGATCCTGTGGAAAGAAGGAAACAGAGCATTGTCTCTGTGTGCAGTGTGTTTGTGTGTTTTTGGGATTTTACCAGAAAAATCCCCAACAGTGGTATCAGAGCTAGTCGAGGCTCTTTGAAGGCGTCAAAGAAGCTGAATGAAGATTTCTTTGCTGCGGCAGCTTCTCGAGCAGCGTGAAGACTCAGCAAAAGGATCCAGGTATTTCTCAAGTTTTCTGTGTTACTGTTGAAGACAGTGAGTTATTTTAATACACAATCAAGCATTTTAAAGCATAGTTAAGAAGTGCAAGGAATGGCCAACACCAGCACTAGCATGGGTATTTTTAATACTCAGCTCCCACTACTCAATGGGAAAAACTATGACTATTAGGCAATAGTTATGAGAGCTTTTCTTTTCTCAGAAGATTTATGGGAACTTGTTGAGGATGGTTTTGAAAAACCAGCAAATGATGATGAGTTTAATAGCTTAACTCAGACAGAGAAAGAGTTGTTGAAGAACTATAAGAGGGAGGATGCTAAGGCCCTCTACTTCTTGTATCGAGCAGTGGATGAGAGTGTGTTTCCAAGGATAGCAACAGCTAAGACATCCAGAGAAGCATGGGAAACTCTCAAGACAGCCTATCAAAGCATGGAGAAAGTGAAGACAACAAAACCTCAGTTCATTGAGGAGAAAGCTTGTGATGAAATCTTAAAGAAAACAGTAAATGTTAAAAACTGTTTGTCTCACGATGAAGGTGATGAGGAGATGGCTGAAGTACATCCCCAAATAGCAGTGCCAACGCAAGGGCATCAAGGGACACCCTTGAGGAGAAATGAACAAGAGGTAACAAATGAAGGTATGAATTCTTTGTTTTCTTTATCCAATCATGTTGATGATCGTGTTCATTTAGAAGATGGTTAAAGATAAGAAATGGACAGAACCCATGAATGGGAGAAAGGAATTAAATTTCCTTGAAGATCTGTTTAAAGAATATAGAGTTCGATATGTAACTCTTGCCAAGATGGTTGAGATGGGCTTCACTGCCAACACCCTTATCAATATGACAGAAGAAGAGATTGAAGATTTGATGAAGACCCTGGTAGAACTCTATCATATGGATCATCTTATAGGGGAGAGATATGAAATTAAATTTGCCATAAGAGCAGAGAAGGAGCAGGTAGCAGATATTCTGACCAAACCATTGGATCAGAAAAGTTTTGAATTTTTGATGAAGTGTTTGGGTATGACTGAACGCCCAGCAGTTGAAATTAAAGAGGACTGTTGGAATATTAATTCCAACTACAGGCAGTGTTTGCGGACGCGGACGTGAACAACGATGGCAGCCAGTCAGTTGTTGACTCAGCCAGTACGCAGCAGGAAAAACAGCTTCAGCAAAACCTCTGACACATATCGGACCACCTTTTGCAGTGAAGCAATTTTCGTACAAACTGATTCGATACAATCAATTTTTACCGTGCGTCCACCGTACCTTTCATAAAACCACCCTTTTATTGGAGCCTAACGTTCGGCATGAAGTGGGCTCCCGATATTCTTGTCCACCGTCCGATGCAGCTCATCAATCTCCACCGTCCATCGTTTCAACCTGCATTCGAGCCAACATTAAATGATATTCCGTGGAGTGAAAGCCTTCCTTTTGACCGCCGTTTGCGTCAGTAAAATATTTAATTAAATCTACTGTGGTTCGTAAATGGTGGTTCGTAATCGCTGTCAAGTGAAGATATGCATTGTAATGCAAGAAGAAGTGGAACACATATGCTTTAGATATGTTTTTGGTGATGTGTTGATCATGTAGTGTGAATATATTGTAAAAAACACACAGCAATGCTAGTGTAGAAGAACAGGGGAGCAGCGTGAAAGTTTTTGGCATGTGATGACTTCATTTTGTAAGTAAGGATCGCACAGCAGTGTGAAAACGCTTTTGATGTAAATCATCTGCATTGTAATGCAAAGAGAGAAACGCACAGCAGTGCGAAGAAAATGAAACTAGAGCAGCTTGCAAATGGAGTATAGATTTTTCACACAACAGTGTGAATGGGAATGCACAGTAGCGTGGTAATCTTTGTGGAGCTCATGCATTGAAATGCATAGTAGTTTTTATGTAATGTGAAGAATGGATTTGTAAGTTTTTTTTATTACAACAGTATATATAAAATGTTTTCACAGCAGTAAATGTAAAATGGATTTTCACACCAGCAGTGTAAAATCTCAGAAGGAGACAAAGTTTCTTTTGTTGGTTGAAATGTATTTTTGATGAATCCCTCTCAGTGAAAGAGGATGAAATATGTATCAGGCATTTAGTTTTAATGAATACAAATCTTTTATGTATGTATAATACTCTGTTCTCAGACATTTTTCTGAAGCTTCCCTGTGCAAAAAGATCCTGTGGAAAGAAGGAAACAGAGCATTGTCTCTGTGTGCAATGTGTTTGTGTGTTTTTAGGATTTTACCAGAAAAATCCCCAACAGTAAAGCCTTTGTTCATCTGCCTACAACTATGACTGTCGATAACAAATATTTCGACAAAAACATGATCCTCATTATCATGGAAAAGAATAGAATGATGGTCTTTCAGATTATCACCAAGTTTCTTAGAGCCATGGCGGTTTAAATATTGAAGGCAAATGTAAATTTGGACAAAGACTCTGTTGTTGAGAAAATTTTCATAATCGATTATGAGGATGTCGAGAATTTCTGGTTATTCCAAACAAAATACAGTGAAAAATATCCTTTGTTTCCACTGTTGGGAATTTTCTGATCAATTCTGAAACAACAAAAAAAATATGAACAGAGAGTAATACTCTGTTTTCGGGATTTCTGATAATTCAAAAACTCAAGAACGGAGCATAAAATGATACTCTACTTTGCCTCAGGATCAAAAATTGATCAAAATAATACTTTGTTTTAATATAGCGAAAACAGAAAAAAAATCTCTTTGTTGTAACTCGTGTTGCAGCAACGCAGTTTTTTTTTTAGTTGCTGTTCGTGGTGTTGCAGCAACGTAATTTTTTTTTACTTCAAGTATTTTTTGAGTTACGGCGTAACAACAACGGTGATTTGACGCAATAACTTTTGATGTAACAACAACGGAGATTTTTGACGCAATAACTTTTGGTGTAACAACAACGGAGATTTTTGACGCAATAACTTTTGGTGTAACAGCAATGGAGATTTTTTACGTCAAGCCTATTTTTGACTTACGGTGTAACAGCAACGCACAAAAAGAAACTTTTATTTATGAACGATAAACTAACAGATAAAATAAGTATTCCTCACGCAGAGGGATCTTCACAAAATATTATGCTAAAGAGCATATTCCTCTTGACATAGGGATTACAACAGGAACACTTCAGTTCCAAAAACTAGCTATCTTAGAAAATTACAATTTCAGCACTGCTGTGCAATACAAAAAAAAACTCTCAATTTATTTCCTCTGTTTTTTACTTCTATTTCTATTTCTATGTTTTCTACGCTGCTATGTCTGCATTTTATAGTGTGGGAAAGGGTCATCACTACTTTAACTTGCTGATGAAGTCTCTGTTGTACTCAGCTGCTCATAATGAATAAAATCTGATCTTTTTCTGTATTTCTTGAGTCGGTGGTGATGAAATATATGGCTCATAAACGCTGCGTCGGCTCGAGGCTGCTTCTTTTCTCTTTCAGCCGTTCTGCTCATTAATATGGTTGTTGAGAAGTAATGGTGTAACACTGGATGTGATCTTCCTCCAACGGGAACACAAAAATAATTAAAGAGTGAAAAGATTGTAATGGCGGTGACTTAAAAGATCGAGAATAAATGTGGAGCACCGGATCAGGACAAATAAGTAAAGTAGCTGTTGTTGTTTGTTCACTACAATTGAAATTATAATTTCAACACTCCCCTTTAATTTCAACTGTTGGGTTATCAGTCATACCCAGAAGTTTCCTTAAAAACTCAAAACTTTTCTCGTCCAATGGCTTAGTCAGAATATCTGCAACCTGTTCCTGTGTCCTACAATGTTGT
This sequence comes from Pinus tabuliformis, assembly GCA_031772625.1. Taxonomy (NCBI): domain Eukaryota; kingdom Viridiplantae; phylum Streptophyta; class Pinopsida; order Pinales; family Pinaceae; genus Pinus; species Pinus tabuliformis. The sequence continues at coordinate 1,205,891,087 of CM062805.1, read as the reverse complement.
AAAATGATTTCTCCATTGTTCACCAATTCTCTGATGTAGTGAAACTTTGTGTCTATGTGTTTTGTTCTCTTGTGGAATACAGAGTTCTTGGATAATGCAATAGCTGAGCTATTGTCACAAAAAATAACTGTTGCTATTGCCTGCTCCTGGCATAGACTTCTCAACATTCTCCTCATCCAAAATTCTTGACATGCTACTGCTCTAGCTGCCACGTACTCTGCTTCTGCTGTAGACAATGCCACAATTGGTTGTTTCTTGGAAGCCCATGAAATGGCTCCTAAACCTATGTGAAACATGTAACCAGATGTGCTTTTCCGGTCATCTACACTTCCAGCCCAATCACTATCTATGTATCCAACTAAATATGAACATTCTAAAACAGTATAAAATATGCCATACCTTTTTGTACCTTTAACATACCTCAGAATTCCCTTTGTTGTCTACCAATGTGTTTCTTTTGGCTTCTCCATGAATCTGGAAATTAAACTAACAACATACATTATGTCTGGCCTAGTTGTAGTTAAATACATAAGGCTGCCAACTATGCTCTTGTACACGCTAGGGTCAAAATCCTTGTTGCTGTCCTCTTTGCTGAGTTTTAATCCCATCACTGTGGGAGTGATTGCTGCCTTGCTGTCCTGCATGTTAAATCTGCTCAACACTTCATTTACATATTTTGCCTGTGAAATAAAAATTCCATTTTTATTTTGATCTACTTCTAATCCTAAGAAGTATCTCAGCAAACCCATGTCACTCATCTCAAATTCTTCTTTCATGACTGATTTGAAATTTTCAATGAGGTAGTCTTCATTACTTGTAAAAATCACATCATCAACATATAACACAACAATTAAAATTTTACAGTCCTTTTCTTTGATGTAAACAGTGGGTTCTCCCTCACACTTCTCAAATCTGTTCTCTAGTAGATAGGAATCTATCCTATTGTACCACGCTCTTGGTGCTTGCTTCAACCCATAAAGAGCTTTCTTCAATCTGCAAACTTTGTGCTCTTGGCCTTTCTTCTCATAGCCTAGAGGTTGCTCAATGTAAACCTCTTCCATTAATACTCCATTCAAGAATGCTGACTTCATGTCCATTTGGTAAACTTTCCATTTGTTTTGTGCTACTATGGACAACACTGCTCTCATGGTTTCCATTCTTGCAACCGGAGCAAAAGTCTCCTCATAATCTCTTCCATACTGCTGCTTGTATCCCTTGACAACAAGTCTTTCTTTGTACCTTTCTATCTTGCCTTCAGCATTACTCTTGGTCTTGTAGACCCATTTAACTCCAATGACTTCTTTACCTTTTGGTAGCTCAAATAAATCCCATGTCTTATTTCTTTCTATGGCATTCATCTCCTCATCCATAGCTTCTATCCATTTCTTATCTTTAATTGCTTCTTCGAAATGAACAGGGTCATCAACATGACAATACAAGGCAAACATGGAATTCATACCTTCATCATAAATATCACTTAAATTTTTGAATTTCTTACCTCTTTCATTCAGTGTGCAAGTGCTTGTAGATGCACTTGAATTTCCTCCTTGTGGTGTGCTTGGATAAGCACTCTCATTTCTCCTCAAGGGTGTCTCTTGCTATTCTGTTGTTGGCGTTGCTGTTTAGGGATGTGTTTCAGCCAACTCCTCATCTTCATCATTATAAGACAAACAGTTTTTAACATTAACTGTTTTCTCTATGCTTCCTCCTCAATAAATTGAACATCTCTGCTCATAAAAAACTTCTTGATGGATGGGATATACAACTTATAAGCTTTGGATTCCTCACTGTATCCAATGAAAATACATTTCTCCCCTTTGTTGTCCAATTTCTTCCTTAGCTGATCTGGAATGTGTGCATAAGCCACACAACCAAAAACTTTCATGTGGGTGACTCCTTGCTTTCTCCTACTCCATGCTTCTTCTGGCACTTTATTCATTACTGCTTTTGTAAGACACCTATTCAAAATATATACTGCACAGTGTACAGCTTCACCCCAATAATCATTTGGAAAATATTTTTCCTTCAACATGCTCCTCGCCATATCCATGATTGTTCTGTTTTTCCTTTCAGCAACTCCATTTTTCTGCGGGGTATAGCTCGCTGTAAATTGCTTGTGAATTCCATTTTCTCTGCAAAAACGTAAAATTTCTTTGGAAATATACTCACCTCCTCTGTCGGTTCTCAAAACCTTGATACGCAGCCCATTTTGATTTTCTACAAGTGCTTTGAAATTTTGAAATTTTTCAAACACTTCTCTCTTATTCTTCAGAAAATAAACCCAAGTCTTTCTAGTAAAGTCATCAATAAATGTTAGAAAATATTGGTTGCCTGAAAGTGATGGAGCTTGCATTGGTCCACATAAATCTGAGTGGATAATTTCTAAGGGTGCTTTTGCCCTTATGCTTTTTCCGGTTGGAAAACATTCTCTCTGTTGTTTCCCCAATATACAACCTTCACAAAGACTGTCTGGCTTTTCTATCAATGGTAATCCTCTTACCATTCCTTTTCTACTCAACAAATTAAGACCTCCAAAGTTGAGATGTCCAAATCTCAAATGCCACAACCAATTTTCATCCTTTGGTACGCTTTGGAGAGCCTCTTGTGTCACTGCTGCAATTTCTTCTTTATTTTTCAAATCTGCCCTTATTCTAAGAGGGAACATCCTGTTCCTTGTCATATTCACTTCAACAATACAATGTTTGCTGGGTAATCTATCCATGATGGTGCATACATCATTCTCAAAGAAAACATTGTAACCCTTCTGAACAAGCTGTCCAATACTCAAGAGGTTACACTTCATTCCGGGAACGTAATAAACATCTGCTATGGTTTTCTTTTCACCTTTCTTTGTAAATATTTTAACTTCTCCTTTTCCCATAACAAAAAATTTACTATCAGTCCCAAGTGTGACTTGTGACTGCACACTCTGATCTAAAGCAGAAAACAGAGCTATGTTTCCTGTCATATGGTTGTTGCAACCAGAATCTAGAAACCATATATCCTCACTGTTTGTTTCAGCCATATTACAAACTAACAACACATTATCTTGACTAATATTTTCTCTAGTGATATTTGCACTAGATCTATTACTCATATCATGTTGCTTCTTCCTACGTTCATTTGCATAGTGCCCATATTTTTTACAATAATAACATTGGACATTGGATTTTTCATACCTTTGTCCTTGAGCATGATGTTGTCCACTTTGTTGGTTGCTGCCATGGCCTTGGTTCTGATTTGGATTGCTGCCTCTTCCTTGAAAATTTGCTGAACTGTTTCTTCCACCTCTGTATTGGCTTCTGCCTCTTCCTCTTTTGTTTCCTCTGCCTTGACCTCTTCCTCTTCCAAATGACATCTGGGTCTTAAAGGCTTTCTCTAGAGATGATTTTTCATTACTACTCAACCTATGCTCATGTGTTATCAGTGATTCATGAAGTTCATCAACTGAAAAATTTGAGAGATCCTTTGTCTCTTTTATGGTGGTAACTATCACATCAAACTTTGAGGGTAGGCACCTCAATAGTTTCTCCACAATCCTTCTTTCTTCAAGAGTTTCTCCATGAGACCTTAGCTGTGTGACCAAAGCAATTGCTTGTGTGAAGAATGAGTCGATATTTTCTGACTCCTTCATACGCAAGTTCTCAAAATGTTTCCTCAGCAACTGTAGTTTTGTTGTCTTCACTCTCTCCATACCTTGATAAGCTGTCTTGAGAGTTTGACATGCTTCTCTGGATGTCTTGGCTACTGCTATCCTTGGAAACACACTCTCATGCACTGCTTGATATAAGAATACAAGGGCTTTTGAGTCCTTCTTCTTATTTCTCTTCAACAACTCTTTCTCTACCTGAGTTAATCTAATAAATTCTTCTTCATTTGCCGGCTATTCAAATCCATATTCAACAAGTTCCCATAAATCTTGTGAAGAAAATAGGGGTCTCATGGTTATTGCCCAGTAGTCATAGTTTTTCCCATTGAACTGTGGGAGCTGGGTATTAAACATACCCACGGTGGTGCTGGCCATTCTTTCAATACTTGACTGTGTAAAAAAAATCACTTAATTGTCTTCAACAGCTACAAAAACTAAACTGAAAAATACCTTTACAGCGTTTTCGCTCTGCTGGATAATTTGCTGCAGCAAGAAATATTCTTTCAGCTTCTTTGATGTCTTCAAAGAGCCTGGAGAAGCTCTGATACCATGTGGGGAACTTCTGGTTATTCCAAACAAAATACAGTGAAAAATATCCTCTGTTTCCACTGTTGGGAATTTTCTGATAAATTCTGAAACAACAAAAAAATATGAACAGAGAGTAATACTTTGTTTTCGGGATTTCTGATAATTCAAAAACACAAGAAGAGAGCATAAAATGATACTCTACTTTGCCTCAGGATCAAAAATTGATCAAAATAATACTCTGTTTTAATATAGCGAAAACAGAAAAAAAAATCGCTTTGCTGTAACTGGTGTTGTAGCAACACAGTTTTTTTTTTAGTTGCTGTTCGTGGTGTTGCAGCAATGTAAGTTTTTTTGACGTCAAGTATTTTTTGATTTACGGTGTAACAACAACGGTGATTTGACGCAATAACTTTTGGTGTAACAGCAACGGAGATTTTTGATGCAATAACTTTTGGTGTAACAGCAACGGAGATTTTTGACGCAATAACTTTTGGTGTAACAGTAACAGAGATTTTTGACGTCAATCCTATTTTTGACTTACGGTGTAACAGCAACGCATAAAAAGAAACTTCTATTTATGAACGATAAACTAACTGACAAAATAAGTCTTCCTTATGTATAGGGATCTTCACAAAATATTATGCTAAAGAGCATCTTCCTCTTGACAGAGGGATTACAACAGGAAAGCTTCAGTTCCAAAAACCATCTATCTCAAAAAATTACAATTTCAGCACTGCTGTGCAATACAAAAAAAAAACTCTCAATCTATTTCCTCTGTTTTTTACTTCTATTTCTATTTCTATGTTTTCTACACTGCTGCGTCTGCATTTTATAGTGTGGGAAAGGGTCATCACTGCTTTAACTTGCTGACGAAGTCTCTGTTGTACTCAGCTGCTCATAATGAATAAAATCTGATCTTTTGCTATATTTCTTGAGTCGGCGGTGATGAAATATATGGCTCATAAATGCTGTGTCGGCTCGAGGATGCTTCTTTTCTCTTTCAGCTGTTCTGCTCATTAATATGGTTGTTGAGAAGTAATGGTGTAACACTGGATCTGATCTTCCTCCTTCGGGAACACAAAAATAATTAAAGAGTGAAAAGATGGTAATGGCAGTGGCTTAAAAGATCGTGAATAAATGTGGGGCGTTGGATCAGGAAAAATAAGTAAAGTAGCTGCTGTTGTTCTGTTCACTGCAGTTGAAATTATAATTTCAACAGAGGGCAGTGAGATAAATGATCCATAGCGCTTGGACCATATTTAGCAAGATTTTAGGGAAGCCTTTAATGAGCCCATAAGGGTCACAGTTCGCAAGATTAGAGGGTTCATTATAAAGCCCCAGTCGAGATATCTTGATTTTGAAAGTTATGATGAAGTGAAGGCTAGGGGGGAGATGTTTTTTGATTTGATGGTATCACGCATGAACATTTTTGTTTTGAAGTCAGATAAAGCCCAAAAGATGGTTGGTCTTGAATGAAAAAAATGTTTTGTGTTTTCCGAGAAATGTCTTTTCATTTTTAATTTATGAATTTGGAGGTTTGATTGAGGGAAATCATTCTTGATAGGGCGAAAATATACCTCTAAATATTTGTGATATTGTAGTAGCAAAAAAATCTGAAATTTGAAAGTACAAGCGATATTACAATTCCTGTAAGTGTTTTTTTTCCTTTTACCACAATTGGATTTTAAACCTAGTCGAAAACATGTATCTTCTGGCTAGCACTTGTTTACAATGGGCGAAAACAATTCAAGAATAGGAAATTGTTTTATTAAAACTAGTTGTGGAATTAAGAATCATATGAGTCAACACCATCCATATTCAATGAGTGGTAGAAAGGACAAATAAGTATAGCAATAGGTATTGCATTTTAAACTGTAATGGGTGCAAGAATCACAACATGGAAATAGCTATGTCATGTTTGTTGCAAAATACATGGACATTGCTCTTTCCAATTGTCTTCAAACATAGTTAAGCAGCAAAAAAAAATGAGAGTAGTGTAAAATAATTGTTTTGAATTAGCATGCGTCATTATGCTAAGCAAATATTAGCAAACTAAATAACATGAGGTTATCTAAGGTGGAAGAAAATCGTAGATAAGCATGAGTACCTAAATTATTTTGTTCCCTAAATAGAGTTATGTGAGTTACTTTATTCTTTTAATATGCTTCCACAAGAATATGAATATTCCTAAGTTGGATTGAAGGCTGGAAATAAATTTAATATATTTTGAAAAAGATAAAGTTGGGTTGGATGAGTAAATAAGAAGGTATATGAAAACTCTCAAAACTAAGTTAGTATTGAAAGCTTTGGGAGCACAAGAAAACTATATACCATAATGAACAAGTGGTTTAAAATAATGATGATAGACATTGTTTAAATAACTATGGTTATGGTATTCAAATATTTCACGAATAATTGATTATATGCTATGTTTCATATGGATATTAGAATTTCTTCATGATTTGCTGAACGATATTCTCGCCTTGATATTTAGAGTGATGGTTATTTGAGACATTAAGGAGTCTCACAGGTAATGTGGTCATATGTAATGTGAACATAAGTATTTTTTTATGTTTATCTTATCAATGCTATCATATAGACCCATCAACAAATAAGCTTTGATTATCGATTAATGATGATATGATTTTCAGTGGGAGCATATATTGTCTATGGTTAACAAGAGATTTCTCTGGTATGTTGCAAGCATAGGACAATGTTAAAGTGGAGAATTAACATAATGTTAATAAGTTTCTTTTATTGTGTCCCCTCCTAGATAACAGACTTAAAAAGAATATATTATTATGTAAGTTGTCTAAAATTATGAGTTGGGAAATTATGCTTGCAAATATGTAGAGCAAGATAGATAAATAATTGATAATGATGATAATGATGGGGAAGCTTGGTCATCAAGTAAATGCAATATTAAATCTTAATAACAAGTTATGCATATAGGAGAAGAATATGATTACTTGAATCGTACACTTGCATGTGTGACTTGCATATAATACTCATTGTGGGGATGCACTGAGCTCCATAGATATGCCTTTATTCTTGAATGAATCACAATTCTCACAAACTAAATTATGATAATAAAACAAAAAAGAAATTTACTGTGAATGTACATACAATATGTGGTGTAATTGATTCTGATGAGATACCATAAGGGTCAATAATTAAACTATGTTTATCTTAAATATCATTAAATAAATTCCTAAGTGAGTATATGAGCAAAGTGGCAATTAATGATTACACCAATGAAAAAATTGAAGTTGTTGGATAATTATAGTACATGGGGATGAAAGAGTCCCTACAAAACCATATTGGTATGAAACAAAATTGACTAATTCAATAAATAGGGAGTGGTGGATTTAATGATATGTCCATCATATCATTTTACTCATATTGTTAGATTGCATGTTCGCTATTACAAGGGAAATGTGTAATAAAATAAAAACTAATAAGTCATCTTATTACTATAACCAAAATCCATAAGGGTGAAGTTAAATCTGGAAGTTAAATCTGGAAACTTGCAACATGAGAATATCATATTTAGTTCTTGTCATCAGAGGAAGTTGTTGAAATATTAATTTCAACCACACATTTACTGCAGCGTGGTTTGGAAAAACCACTAAGACTTCCCCGCACCACCATTCGCAAAAAGTTGTTTTCGTCAGAGGGCCTACGACACAATCCGTTGCTACCACGCGTCCAATGTACAACCATGAAACTGCCAATTCCCCGGACATTAAAATTTGATTGTTTTGTGTGAGTTTGGTGTGCGAAATGAATCCGTTCAAGTCAACGGACCAGGATCTTCTTCAACTTGCATGAACATTTCTGGTTGACTGCCGGTTTCGTCTGCAAAAGAATTGAATGGAATTTAAACCTAGTCGTAGAAAGTTGGTAAAATATTTAAGTTTTTTATACGGCATATATTTTTTTAACATAGATAAAATGTATTATATCTTTTTGTTTGATATACACATTGTGTGTGTTAAGTTTTTTGTTGGTGTTGATATTGTAATATGAGAGCTCGCGGCAACGAAAGAAAAAAATGGGAGCGCATATGTTTGAGTGATGTACGTAGAATATCGCACAGCAGTGCGTAGTGTGAAACAAGGAGAGTATAAAGAAACCAAGTTGAAATGTAAATCTTGCTCAAACGTGGAGGAAGCATGAAGAATCGTATGGTGTGAGTAAAGAATTTTTTTTGTGAATGTAATGTAAAATTTTGCTGCATATGTAAAAATTTATTTTTAAAGCAGTATATGTAAAATGTTTTCACACCAGTAAATGTAAATGAGGTTTTTACACACCAGCAGTGTAAAATCTAAGGAGGAGATAGAGTTTTATTTTTGATTGGTTGAATGTATTTTTGGTAAAACCCTGTGAGTGAAAGAGGAAGAAATATGTATCAGGCATTTTTATTTTAATGAATACAAGCATTTTCTGGGTATGTAATACTCTCTTCTCAGAAATATTTTGTAAGCTTCGCTGTGAAAAAGATCCTATGGAGAGAGAAAAACAGAGCATTGCCTCTGTGTTGAGTTTTATTTGTGTGTTTTTTGGATTTTACCAGAAAAATCCCCAACACTGGTATCAGAGTAGATCCAGGCTCTTTGAATGTGTAAAGAAGCTGAAGGAAGGTTCCTTTTGTTGTAGCAGTAAATCCTATCGAGCAAAGTGAAGTCTGAGGCAAAAGGATCCAGGTATTTCTTAGACCATTTTTTGTGTTGCTGCTGAAGAAACAATCAGTTTTTTTAATATGCAGTCAAGGATTTAGAAGCATAGCTGAGAATGCAAGGAATGGTTAGCACAAGCATTAGCATGGGCATGTTTAATACTCAGCTCCCACAGTTTAATGGGAAAAAATATGATTACTGGGCAATAACTATGAGAGCCATGTTTGTCTCACAAGATTTATGGGAACTTGTTGAGGATGGTTTTGAAGAACCAACAGATGAAAACCAGTTTAATAGATTAACTCAGGGAGAAAATGATCTATTGAAGAGTAATAGGAAGAAGGATTCAAAAGCCTGTGTGTTTTTGTATCAAGAAGTGGAGCAGAGTGTGTTTCCAAGGATAGCAGCAGCTAAGACATCCAAAGAAATATGGCAAACCCTCAAGACAGCCTATCAAGGCATGGAGAAAGTGAAGACACCAAAATTACAATTGCTGAGGAAAGATTTTGAGAATCTGAACATGAAGGTGTCACACAATATTGACTCATTCTTCACACATGTGATTGGTCTGGTCACACGGATAAGGACTCATGGAGAAATTCTTGAAGAAAGGAGGATTGTGGAGAAAATATTGAGGGTCCTACCCTCAAAGTTTGATGTGATTGTCACCACCATAGAAGAGACAAAGGATCTCTCTAACTTTTCAATTGATGAGCTTCATGCATCACTGATAACACATGAGCAGAGGTTGAGCAGAAATGAAAACTCGTCTCTAGAGCAAGCCTTCAAGACCCAGATGTCCTTTGGAAGAGGAAGAGGTCAAGGTAGAGGAAACAAGAGAGGAAGAGGTAGAAGCCAGAACAGAGGTGGAAGGAACAGTTCAGCAAATGCTCAAGGAAGGAGCAACAATCCAAATTAGAACCAAGGCCAAGCCAGCAGCCAACAAAGAGGACAACATCATGCTCAAGGACAAAGGTATGAAAAATTCAATGTCCAATGTTATTATTGTAAAAAATATGGGCATTATGAAAACAAATGTAGCAAAAAGTAGCATGATATGAGTAATAAACCAAATGCAAATGTCACTAGAGAAAACATCAGTCAAGATAATGTGTTTTTAGCTTGTAACATTGCTGAAACAAATAGTGAAGACATATGGTTTTTAGACTCAGGTTGAAACAACCATATGACAGGAAACTTAGATCTGTTTTCTGCGCTAGATAAAAATGTGAAATCAGAAGTCACACTAGGAACTGATAGCAAAATTTCTGTTATGGGTAAAGGAGAAGTCAAAATATTTACAAAGAAAGGAGAAAGGAAAACCATAGCAGATGTCTACTATGTCCCTGGAATGAGATGTAACCTCTTGAGTATTGGACAGCTAGTCTATAAGGGGTACAATGTTTTCTTTGAGAATGATGTATGCACCATCATGGATAGAGCACCCAAAAAACGATGTATTGTTGAAGTGAAGATGACAAGGAACAGGATGTTCCCTCTCAGAATAAGGGCGGATTTGAAAAACAAAGATGTAATTGCAGCAGTTACCCAAGAGGCTTTCCAAAGCGTGCCAAAGGATGAAAATTGGTTGTGGCACATGAGATTTGGACATCTCAACTTTGGAGGTCTTAACTTATTGAGCAGAAAAGGGATGGTAAGACGATTACCATTGATAGAGAAACCGGACACCCTTTGTGAAGGTTGCATACTGGGTAAACAACACAGATAAAGTTTTCCATCAAGGAAAAGCATAAGGGAAAAAGCACCCTTAGAGATTGTCCACTCAGATTTATGTGGACCGATGCAAACTCCATCACTAGCAGGCAGCCAATATTTTCTAACATTCATTGATGATTTCACTAGAAAGTCTTGTGCTTATTTTCTAAAGAACAAAAGTGAAGTGTTTGAAAAATTTCGAAATTTAAGGCACTTGTAGAAAATCAAAGCGGGCTGCATATCAAAGTTTTGAGAACTCACAGAGGAGGTGAGTATATCTCCAAAGAGTTCCTAAGGTTTTGTAGAGAAAATGGAATCCATAGGCAGTTTACAGCTAGGTACACCCCGCAGCAAAATGGAGTTGCTGAAAGGAAGAACAGGACCATCATGGATATGGCGAGGAGCATGTTGATGGCAAAGCATTTGCCAAATGATTATTAGGCTGAATTTGTACATTGTGCAGTATATATCTTGAATAGGTGTCCTACAAAAGCTGTGATGAACAAAGTGCCGGAAGAAGCATGGAGTGGCAGAAGGCAAGGAGTCACCCACATGAAAGTTTTTCGATGTGTGGCTTATGCACACATTCCAGATCAGCTAAGGAGCAAGTTGGACAGCAAAGGGGAGAAATGTATTTTCATTGGATATAGTGAGGAATCCAAAGCTTACAGGTTGTATATCCCATCCACCAAGAAGTTTTTTGCCAGCAGAGATGTTCAGTTCATTGAAGAGGAAGCTTGGGATGGAAGCATAGAGAAAACAGTGAATGTTAAAAACTGTTTGTCTGATGATGAAGATGATGAGGAGATGGCTGAAATACATCCCCAAACAGCAGCGCCAACATAAGGACAACAAGGAACACCCTTGAGGAGAAATGAAAGTTCTTCTCCAAGCACACCACAAGGAGGAAATTCAAGTGCATCTTCAAGCACTTGCACACCGAATGAAAGAGGTAAGGAATTCAGAAACTTAAGTGATATTTATGACGAAGGAATGAATTCCTTGTTTGCCTTGTATTGTCATGTTGATGACCCTACTCATTTCGAGGATGCAATTAAAGATAAGAAATGGATAGAAGCTATGGATGAGGAGATCAATGCCATAGAGAGAAACAAGACATGGGATTTGGTAGAACTACCAAAAGGTAAAGAGGTCATAGGATTTAAATGGGTCTACAAGACCAAGTGAAATGTTGAAGGCAAGATAGAAAGGCACAAGGCAAGGCCGGTTGTCAAGGGATACAAGCAGCAGTATGGAAGAGATTATGAGGAAACTTTCGCACCGGTTGCAAGAATGGAAACGGTGAGAGTAGTGCTATCCATAGCAGCACAAAACAAGTAGAAAATTTACCAAATGGACGTGAAGTCAGCACTCCTAAATGGAGTGTTAATGGAAGAGGTTTATATTGAACAACCTCTAGGCTATGAGAAGAAAGGTGAAGAGCACAAAGTGTGTAGATTGAAGAAAGCTCTTTATGGTTTGAAGCAAGCGCCAAGAGCATGGTACAATAGGATAGATTCCTATCTACTGGAGAATGGATTTGACAAATGTGAGGGAGAACCCACAGTCTACATCAAAGAAAAAGATGGTAAATTTCTAATTGTTGTATTATATGTTGATGATGTTATGTTTACAGGTAATGATGACTACCTCATTGAACAGTTCAAAACAGTTATGAAAGAGGAATTTGAAATGACTGACATGGGTTTGCTGAGATGCTTCTTAGGAATAGAAGTAGATCAAAATGAAAATGGAATTTTTATCTCACAAGCAAAATATGTAAATGAAGTATTGGAAGGATTCCATATGCAAGAGTGTAAGGGAGCAATCACTCCCACAGTAATGGGATTAAAACTCAGCAAAGAGGACAACAGCAAGGATTTTGATCCTAGCTTGTACAAGAGCATAGTTGGCAGCCTAATGTATTTAACTGCAACTAGGCTTGACATAATGTTTGTTGTTAGTTTAATTTCCAGATTCATGGAGAGGCCAAAGGAAGCACATTGGTAGGCAGCAAAAAGAATTCTGAGGTATGTTAAAGGTACTAAAAGTTTTGGTATCTTACATAATGTCTCAGAACATTCAGATTTAGTTGGATACACTGATAGTGATTGGGCTGGAAGTGTAGATGATCGGAAAAGCACTTTCGGTTATGTTTTTCACATGGGTTCAGGAGCCATTTCATGGGCTTCTAAGAAGCAGCCCATTGTAGCATTGTCTACAGTAGAGGCAGAATATGTGGTAGCTACAACAGCAGCATGTCAAGAAGTTTGGATGAGAAGAATATTGACGAGCTTAGGTCAAGAGCAGGCAAAAGCAACAATGATTTTTTGTGATAATAGCTCAGCTATTGCAATATCCAAGAATTCAGTGTTTCATAGGAGAACGAAACACATTGACACAAGGTTTCACTACATCACAAAATTGGTGAACAATGGAGAAATTGTTCTAGAACATTGCACGACTCAGGAACAGGTAGCAGACATTCTGACCAAGCCACTGGATCAGAAAAGCTTTGAATTTTTGAGGAAATGTTTGGGTATGACTCATAACCCAGTAGTTGAAATTAAAGGGGAGTGTTGAAATATTAATTTCAACCACACATTTACTAAGGCATGGTTTGGAAAAACCACCCAGACTTCCCCTCAGAACCATTCAAAAAATGTTGTTTTTGTCAGAGGGCCTCCGACACAATCCGTTGCGGCCATGCGTCCAGTGTACAACCATGAAACCGCCAATTCCCCGGACATTAAACTTCGATTGGTTTGTGTGAGTTTGGTGTGCGAAATGCGTCCGATCAAGTCAACGGACCAGGATCTTCTTCAACTTGCATGAACATTTTTGGTTGACCGCCAGTTTCGTCTGCAAAAGAATTAAATGGAATTTAAACCTCGTCGTAGAAAGTTGGTAAAATATTTAAGTTTTTTATACGGCATATATTTTTTTAACATAGATAAAACGTATTATATCTTTTTGTTTGATATACACATTGTGTGTGTTAAGTTTTTGTTTGTGTTGATATTGTAATATGAGAGCTCGCGACAGTGAAAGAAAAAAATGGGAGCGCATATGTTTGAGTGAGGTATGTAGAATATTGCACAACAGTGCATAGTGTGAAACAAGGAGAGTATAAAGAAACCAAGTTGAAATGTAAATCTTGCTCAAACTAGGAGGAAGCATAAGAATCATATGGTGTGAGTAAAGAATTTTTTTTGTGAATGTAATGTAAAATTTTGCTGCATATATAAAAATTTATTTTTAAAGCAATATATGTAAAATGTTTTAACACCAATAAATGTAAATGAGGTTTTTACACACCAGCAGTGTAAAATCTGAGGAGGAGACAAAGTTTTATTTTTTATTGGTTGAAAGTATTTTTGGTAAAACCCTCTGAGTGAAAGAGGAAGAAATATGTATCAGGCATTTTTATTTTAATGAATACAAGCATTTTCTTGGTATGTAATACTCTCTTCTCCTAAATCTTTTTTAAGCTTCCATGTGCAAAAGATCATGCGGAGAGGCATTGCCTCTGTGTTGAGTTTTATTTGTGTGTTTTTGAGATTTTACCAAAAAAATGCCAAGGGTGAAGTTAAATCTGGAAACCATGACAATATCATATTTAGTTCTTGTCATGAGAGGAAGTTAGGATTCCTTAAGGAAGGATTCCAATATTAACATGGTTATTGAATGGTCAATAACATATATATGTTAATTCGCTATAAAACACGTGATATTATCTAATTAAATTTATGGGGGTATTTAGGTATACAGTCCTTGTAAATAATAGTTAAGTTATGGCATCAATAAAGACCGAGTGTGCACGCTGGGATATGGGGTGACAAAAGAATTAGAATGCGGGCATATCCATTAGCTAGCCTATAATTTGTCGCTAAAGAAAATGGGTGGGTTCCAATCACAGCAATGTGAATCACATATCACATTTGAACACTAAATTTTGTTTTTAATGCCGTAACTTTTTGATGACCTCAATTAACAATGAAGGAATACATCGTGCGAGGATAACGCTGTTATAATGTAGAACTAGAAATTGTGTCTATAAATTTTTCCTGCATATGCTGAGCCGGACATCGAAGGGTGATTATAATGTTGGCCAAAGATAATATACCTACATGCATGAGATATTTGTGCCCTAAGACTGGTTATGTTCTCAAAACATGCAAACTGAGCCTCACTTAGTTGAGTGACACTCTTAAAGAAAAATCACGTCGCTGGCTCTCACGGTACTATTCATTTTATTAACCTAAGGAATTGCACAATGAGATAGTGGATTCGATAAGAAATCTGGCTCACCATAAGAGTGAGAAGATTTATTTGTCGTTAATGACAGAGATAAGAGAGGTAAATGCTAAACCAACAGAGTGATAAGGCTCTCAGCATGATGGCTCGAATTTGGTGCTGGAGAAAAGTCTGACGAATGTCAATTCCATCACACATATGAGTGATTCATCCAATCATGCTTATGTCTTGTGTCTCGGTGTTGGATGCGTTGACCATCCTACTAGGTGGAATGTTTTATTCATAACGCACTCTAAGAAAAACAGTGTTTGTATGTAGGATAGGGTGTACGCGGATGAGGTTGGTCGTAGACCGTGTTTTATGGATATTGTGTAAGTAAGAACATAAAATCCCTACTACTTCTGTTTCTTCCTTTTAAAACGCTACCTTTTGGCTGCCTTATCACAAGGTTGGAGTTGCGAGTTTGAAATAAAGCCAAGTGATACTGTTTCCATGAGGGATCGTAGAAAAGTCATATCTCTTTGTTTCTATTGTTGACTATCCATTGGGTTGAAGGCGCTAGGTTAAGATGATGATTATCGTCATCATCACTCTTAGTTAGATAGAGGTTATCCATAAACCCAACGATGCTCAATCTTATCGAAGTGATAAAACCAGAGAGAATAAAACCTTTAACTGAGCGGTTTATTCTTCGATGCGCAAGAAAGACTCGCAGACAGCATGGGTAAGTATTGTTTCTTTCAATCGATTTTTTTGTGTTTGAATAAGTTTGAAAGTGTGTTAAAAATTATTCTCAAATGATTTTTTTGCTAGCATCTGATGTGGCAGATTTGGGGTTTGCAAACTCTTTAGAAAAAAAGAATCGCATTGCGTGGTTAATAAATAGATGTGGAATGTGAGTTAGACGAGCGGTTTTCTTTGGGCTCTCAACTTTGCATAAAATGTTGAATTCAACAGTACAAAGATCGTCCGCACTTCTTCATTGGGCAGGCTGCAATGGCTTGATTTTAAAAAACTTCATAAATGACTACCTAAAATTACTTTTAAAAGAATAATATATATAATAATAACATAAAGTGGCTCATAAGTGGGTCATTCATTATTTGTTTAAAACTAAATCAGCGACATCAATCCTACCGTAACAGCAATGTATATCATGACAAATAAACGGATACTACGTTATTTTTCAAAACTAAATGAGATCCAACGGTAACAATAGTTTAGTTGTAAAGGTAAAATTGGCTTGACAACTTCATTTTATTATTATCTATGTGAAAACATGCTTATAGAAATGGTCAGTGTATAGCTTGTTATATCTAATTGCCACAGGAATACCAATTACTTTGCTCATCACGGTTGGAATCTTCTTCATCTTGTAAATCCACGTTGGCAAGCTGAATGTCATGATGTGGTTGAGTTAAAGCCATGTTTGCCAGCGCATCACCATCACCTAATCTAAAAAAATTAGGTGAAGGAAAAACCATGTGTACAAGCTGATTACCAATTCTTAAGTCGTCAATGGGTGGTAGCAGCGGAGGGATGCCCATGTTTTCAAGCGGGTCATCGAATCCAAAGGATTTTGTGGTAGGTAAGAGCTGATTACCAATTCTGAAGTCGTCTAGGGCAGATTGCAGCAGAGGGATAGCCATGTTTTCGAGAAGGTCATGAAGTCCGAAATGTTGTGTGGGATGTAACAGTTGATGTATAGTCATGTTTTCAAGCTGATCACCATTATCAGATGTGAAGAAGTCTAGCCGAGGTATAGCCATGTTTGCGAGCTAATCACCATCACCAAATCTGAAGAAATGAAGTGGAGGGAGTGGAGGAGGTACACCTGTGTCTGCAATCAAACATTGCAGATTATGCTACTGCTGCTCTGCGGGATGTTGTCGTTTAACCCTTTTGAGTGGAGGCCCATTTTCCACATCAAGTAACTCAGATTTCTTGTCTATCAATTTCTTCAATGCTTCCTCCCGAGCAGCGAGAGCCTCATTATCTCCGATCTCATTCTGTGTATCACACCAGTTGCATACTTCACAGATTTTCCATGGTGCTCCACTTTATTGAAGACACGTGCAAAAATTAGAAAAGTGATCCAATGCCGATATTGTTTGTCTGCAAATGTAACACATTGTGTTTCCACAATGACATGTCACGACATTGCATCCAGACATCTTGATTAACTCCGTGTGGAAAATGTTACATTCCCTTATCACAACCTTTGTCATCCTCTCTTCTACTGCCCTACGAAGACGAGTGTCAGAATGGTTCTCAACCTCTTCACAGCGTAATGGTGAGTCACTCAGCTTCTTGCATTGAATACAGGAAGAATTTAAATAATTAGGGTTTGGACAAACCAAAACTTGTGCACACTTGTCTATTTCATATGGGATGTTAGAGAACAGCCAATAAACCAGACGTTCAATTTTGGCTTCAACTACCACTTGTTGTGCCTGGCGATGTTCATATCTTTCAATAACATCGTTTGGAATAGCTCTCTTGACGTCTCAGACAGAAATTGACTCCAGCACTAATAGGGATGCGGCATAAATAGTAATCTGCATTGATAACTCATATTGACAAGCTAATAACAAAATCTAAATATTAAAAATGGACTTTAATTGAGCCAGTTGTAGCTTTATATTATTTTTAATATTTTTTATTACTTTTAATATTTTTTTTTTTAATTTAAGCTACATAGGTTAAACATTTACACCTATACATATGGCAAGGGCTAACCAGCCATATATTGTGTCATAAATGCCCTTGCCAGCTATGTATGTGGTGCAAACTTGGGATGGCATACATATCCATAGGCATCGGACTCCGTCGGCCACCTCGCGTTTCCGATGACCCACGCGGGACCCACCCCGTCTCGTTCAATAACATAATTCTGAGAAATACTTTCGCGCGCCAATTTAACTCTGCAACCAGAACCCGTTTGCTCTGCAACCCAGTGCCCGCAGGACTGAAGCGCTGCGCGCATTGAAACTCTGCAACCCAGTGCCCGCCGGACTGAGCTCTGTTACCTCCTGGTAAATTCCTGCACCGTCTCTGCAGTCGTCAAATCGTGGTTTTAAACATTCATTTTGTTTTAAATCTGTTTTAAAGACTGCTAAAACCCTCGCATTCTCTCAACATTCTGTAATTATAAATCTCTGTGTTCGCTTAAGGAGTTCGATTCGCATTTTCATATTAACCAAGGGTATTGCATTTCATATTAACCAACGGTTTGGCTGGATTGATCGACTGTGTAGAAACCCATACACAATTATTGCTCTATTAATCTACAGGAAAATCTTCACATCGTGAATAGAAAATCGTTGAAACAAAAGGGTAATGAAAGCTCCGCTGCTATCGAGTAGTTTATGTGAATGATCCGCATTAAAATGGGTCACAAAACCATAGATTATAATCATGCAGAGCCAAACTTGTAGCTGAAGGAGATAAAGAATAAGAAGAATGGCCAAATCCTTCTAGTCTCAGATAAACTTGTAGTGTAAGATAACATATGCATTACATAGTAGCAGCAGCTGATTGTTACCTTTCATCAATTATGCATGCTTGGTTGCATAGGGTATCCCATCTGAGGCACACCTAAAGAAGAAATGGGAATTATATGCCCAGGCGAATGACCACCAATACCTTTCTGAGAATATGGACCTAGTGAATGGGGAGATAGCATCATATGGTTGCCCCCTGTTGGAGATCCCATAGAATTTACCATGGTTGCTCCTCCCAGTGATGACGGATACATCATATTTGAAGAGCGACTAACAGCAGAAGGATAAACTTATGTGAATGATCAGTAGCCCCTTGTGCAGATTCTGGAACCGGCATACCAGATAAGAATGTTACCCTTGAAACTGCCATAAGGGATTTCTCAGGCAAATTGGAAGGATCTATTTGTGAGGAAAACAGGGAGGCAGAGATTTTCCAAAGCTTCACTTCCCATACCTGCCATTGTAAATTTAGAATTCAGTTCTTTGACAGTAATAGCTCAGTTCTTTGACAATACTACTATTAGCCCTTAATGATACTTGCATCCGCAATGGAGGAGGAAAAAGATATTGGTTATTGAATTAACCATAAACAACAAATCATGACAGATAAAAAGAGATCATCTAAACTATAGATGATTTAAAATGGTTAGTTTAGTTGAGGATACTGGACTTTCCAACAGAGAATAAGCTTTACAAATATTTATATAGGACAAGGCTGTGTAAGCATTCTTGAATTATGAGACTAGTAACAGAAAAAGGAAAAATGGTTACTTCAAGTTAAACTGATATATGGATAACCACAATTACATACACAATATTAGCAAGTGGATGTGCAACACCAGCTTGTAGACACATGAAGCTACTCCCCCAGGGACTTGTATAAATGATTATTTTTGGCCTCGACTGCTATATGATTTTTTTGGCCTGGACTGTTAGGAGTGAACATTCACCCTTGATTGTTTGTCCGAATCTACTAGAACTTAACATTTAGGCCCGCAAGTCACCAAACTAGTGCTCTGAGCATTGATCCCTGAGATTGTTTACTCTTATTTCATAAGATCACACTATTTACAATTGCTCAGATCCCTGAGATTGTTTACTCTGATTTCATAACATCTACACTACACTTTTTCCTTTTGGATAATGCTTGTATTTTGATTATTTATTTTTGGTTATAAATTTTGAGCTGACAAAGAGTATATATATATAATTGGCTCGTTTTGTTATATAAGGCCATGGCGGGTATGCGATTGCATAACAACGTGTTTTTTTCTTTTTTGTTACAGCTGAAGCTCCTCCTGGTGCTTTGTTATTGCGTGAGGAGATCAAGGATCAACAGACCTTGGCTCAATCTACAGTTGCAACAGTTGCTCAATCTACAGGACTAGTATCTCTGTCTCAATCTACTGGGTTACCTGTTCCTCTATCTATGAGTTCACAGTCAGCCAACAATATAAATTTTCAAACGCCTTTGCAAGGAGTCAAACAGAGTGAGTTGAAATCAGCTTCATCAATTGCTAAATCCAGTGAAGTCAATCTGGCAGGTGCAAAATTTACCTCAGATGTATCCCAGTCAAAATTGCTTGAGATTGTCTCCAGAAGTAACCGACTTATGCAATGGGCATCTGCCAAACCAGCTGAACATGTGCAACCTGTTTCAAGTGTCCAGACGACAACTTCTGGCAGCACTGGTTTTGATAGAAGGTTGGATGGTAATTCCAATTGTGTGGCCAGGGAACCATATGGTGATACAAAGCTATCAGGAATTTCTAGTAGTGTTCCTCAATTTATTCAACAGCAGGCACCCATGGACATGCCTCTGTATATGCGTTCACAGCTGAGCTGGATGCATCCTCAGAATCTGTCATCTCATGCCACTTCTCAAGGAGGTGTAAACTCGATGTTAGAATTGCCAAATTCAACCACACAGAGTCCTTTTAATTGCAGGCAGATACCAATGGGAGCTGATACATCCCAATCTCAAAAACAACTATGGAAGTCTTTACCTTCAAAACAGCCTTCTCAACAGACATCTGAATTTTCAAATTCGATTCCACCAGATTTGAATGTAGAAAAACAGTCTCCAAGGTCTCCAGTTAGGCAGTCTTCTGGAATGTTGGTTGATTCACAGCCTGATTTGGCCCTCCAGCTTTGATTTATTGAGCATTTAAAAGGTTGACAGGGAACATAATTATGTGTGAATCTCTTGGGACAGTTTTGAATAACTTGAACTTCTTAGTGGTTGGTGAAATTTGTTGGCTAGTTAGGGCATTGAAACTGGTTTCCTTCTATTTGTATGTTTAACTATGCTTGTGGTTCCTTCGCAGGCAAACCAACTTGGTCTTTGTAATATCAAAAGCTCTGCATTTTTGCGACCATTGAAACAGTTCTGTTAATATTATTAAGGGAAAAATTCATGAACTCTTTTAATTATTTCAAATTCTGAGTTTTTCTTGTTTTCATTAATTATACACATTTCCCACTTGGTCCTGAACTTTGGCTGCTGATGACCTGTGATTCTCCAAGCAAGTTTCTAGGAGTACTGCACTGTTTCTAGTCTATTCTGTCAGCATTGTCGTCAAATCTATATCAAACCTCTTTTTCCATCCATATTTTCAGGCCTTAAAAGAAGTGTGGATTGATAGCACACCATAATTCAGGTGGAGATTGAGAGGCACAGAAATGTCTAAAATATAGCATTTGAAGCTGTCAAGGCAGACAATATATTACAAAACCTAATAAACTCTGGAATTGTTGATAAGGAAGTAATTTTGTAATTATTGAGGAAGATAATGCTTCCTTGACAGTACCCTCATGCTATGAAACTCTCGGTAGGCACAACCATCAGCAATATAAACTACAATCCAGCACTGTAAAATGATTGGCATCATTAATCTCTTGGTTGACTAGAAAGTCTATGCATCTCTGCATATGATGTTGCAGGAAACAACTTAACGATACCAGTGTCATATTGGTGTGATAAGAACTAGTGTATTATGGCAACTCTGACATTCTATTGGAAGCCTGAATCACTGTAACAGAATTTTTGCAAGGTTCCAGAATGACCAAAGAAATTGTGCTTCCCATTGCTATATGAAATGAGGACAGTGGGATCTTTGAAACATTCAGAGGCATACAAAGTGAACGGGCTTCCCATTGTTGTGCATCAATGGACATGATTATCACAGCTCGTTTAACCATTTATGTCAGATTGGTTTTCAAAATTTACTTTGAAAAGTGGCATTGATTATTGTTCTTTTGTTGAGCCTGAGATTTAAAAACAGAGGTCATGGTTTTTGATTACTCAGTTGTTAGGACTGCAATCTTAAGTTGGGAAGTTGTGTTATCTTAACAGACTTGCATTTAGTAAATAGAGTAGCATTGATCATCTTCTAGAAACTGAATTAAGACCATCTCATTCTGATTAAATGGTTACTGGCTTGCTTGTGCTCATTTCTCATTGCTGTGTATGCTCGGATTAGTTTTCAAAATTTACTTTGGAAAGTGGCATTGATTATTGTTCTTTTGTTGAGCCTGAGATTAAATAACCAAGGGCATGGTTTTTGATTTTTTACTGCTAAGAATTGTTATATGTAACCCTTCATTTTCATATTATGGATTACTTTATCTTGTTTTATGTAGATTTATTTTTTTGATATCAGTCTACTTTGCAATTAAAATACAGCTATTAGCCTATTGCTGGGCAAATGACTTTACATGTTAGCCAGTTCAGACTTTCATTTCATGGGTGTATCTCTGTTTCTGATTTTGCTTAGTGTTTGCATTCTAATCTGGCATATACAACTTTGTAAAAATCAAGTTTGCATTCTTAATCATCATGTTATTATGAGTACTGGATACAGAGAGTTCAAGAAATATCTCCCTCTGCAATATTAATGTCTCTGTTATTTATTTGTTCATGCTTATTATAGCAATTTGCTTTTGTATTCATGGTGATAGGAATGCGTATACTTCAACTAAATTACCGATTGTGATATGTGTAGAAGATCGTTTATATAGAGATAATTACATATATTAGCTAAAGTTGTTCAGTGCACATAACATATGCCTTTATTGTCGTTATTGGATTTACACATGTTCCACTACAACAGGCCGTGTACATTTGTATGTTTTTAAACAAAAGTTTGCTTTAGCTTGAAATACAGAAGAAAAATAGTTTTGTTCGTATCACTTACCTATCAAAGCATGTAACTAAACAAGATTAATACCAACAGAATTAAGGAGAAAACTTCTAGCTACTTGGGCAATGCCATCCAGCACATCAATAATATTATTGCAAGAGCTTCTAATTGATGATGCAAAAGAAGTGAGGAAGCTAAAAATTAAAGCCCAGCTAAAGCAGCTCAGCCTCAAAAAGAACCCAAACCCCATTATGTCATTCTTTGTCATTCTCAGCCTTTGGTGGCATGAATGGCTAATATTATTACTTTCAGTGTTGTGGCCTATTAGTTAGAACCATTACTAACAATTGTACACATTACAATTATGCATTTCTACAATGTCTGCAAATCAACCAATCCCTTCACAGAGTTCTTGTCCTTTGTTCAGCTAGTTAGTTATTTAATAATGATTAAACTATAAAGATTGTAATAATTTCTCCTGCTCATAGGATTGCACTCATCATGAACAATCCTGATTAAATGTCATTTACTACTGTTTGATTTATCATTTATACTTGAAATTAACATCGACTATCACATGCTGGAACCAACAGCTTCCACCAGGGCAGCCACAACAAGAATTAGGAGTCATGGATTTTCTACTAAGTTTGCAAAATCATATTGACTAGTCTTTAAATGATACAAATTGAATTATAACATAATCATCAAAATGGTTGAATAGTGTATTACGTTACACTAGTTTTTTTATGTTGCACGATAAAAGGTTCATTACTCTCAATCAGAGAACATATCTATGAATATGTCAATTGGGGCCTAGCATGGAAATCTACTTAGGAGCTTGGATTATATGGGGACGATGCCCTGGAATGAGAGAAATATATTGCATCCCTGTGATGTTCATGTAAGGATTAAAGGTTAGCCAGACGAGATTATTTGGTCAAAGAGACCAGTTGGTTAGCATTATATTCCCAATATTGGGTCTCGATTTTTATTTTTTTTTGGGTGAAAGTAGGGTTTTTGGGGCTTTAAATGGTACTTCAAGGTGATATGGAAAATGAAATGTTCATTACAATTAAGGGTTTTCCACTGGCTAGAACTTGGACAATAATGTTTTCACCTGGAACAAGGTTGAAGAAGAGAGTGTGCATCATTTGCTTATATTCTGTCCTTTTCTCACTATTCAAGTTTTATATTCTGTCCTTTTCTCGCTATTCAAGTTTTGGAAAGAGATAGAGGGGCTTGCAAGATATGTTTGTAGGAGTCCTCTTGCAGAAGACTGATTGTAGGAGTCCTCTTGCAGAAGACTGATTAAATCATTGGTGTGAAAATCATACTGTGAAGAGGTTTGAAGCTTTACTTACTATCATTGCCTGGGGAGTTTAATTAGCTTATTTGAGAATAAATTAACCCTAATAATCCAATCTACATAGCAAGGACTGAACAATCTTAGTTTTTTCAAACAGTTGAAAGATAACAAACCCCCCAGATATTTTACCCAAGATAGATTGTTGTGCAACTAATTGATAAATCAATGGCTTAGGAATTTTTTTTGATGATGCTGCTCAGGGACAACCTCAATTCAGTGGAGCTGGTGGAATAATTTTCTTTAAGAGGTGCTTATTTTTTTAGTCTAAAGCCGGTCTAGAGAAAGAACTAACCATTAACAAATTTCAGAGTTCAATTAACAAATTTTCAAAGCTCGTGACCTTAAAGTTGACTCTCTTTCTTGCTGATGGAAAAATGTGTAAACAACATCCAAATTTATGTGATTCATAAATGGTAATAAACTAGATGAAGAGTGCATGCACTATGGAAAGACAAATGTTAAGATCGATTTTGAGGAAGTCTAGTTCATCACAAAACAATTTTACCATCTTTTTTCAACATGTGTAACAGGAAAAGGATTGAGATGACAGATGGTCTTTCCAAAACTGTTAAAGATCCATTTTAAGTCGAGTTCATCACAACCAATCTCTTTTCAACATGAGTACAGGGAAAGGATTGAGATGGCAGATGGTCTTTCCATAACTACTTTCTGGTTGATTCCTGGTCGTTGGCACATTATTCAAGAGGAACGTGGTCTCTCAGTTGACTATTTTCATCCTCTTTTTCCTTTAAGTCGTCTGCTCTGCTCTATGTATGAAATGTATTCTTGCAGAAATTTATTCTAACGAAGTTGTGGATCATTAATGCTATTCCATGATAATGTGAGCATCCATGCATTGAGAGTGTAGCGTAATTATGCATGGAGGTTGATTAACCTACAAGAAATAAGAGGTCTAACATGAATGTTACTAAAGTTCAGTTGTGACGGTTGTCTCACCCAAATGTCGAAGAATGGTTATCATCAGACGACCATAGGTTTGCAAACATGCTTGAACCTGGCTATAAAACAGTTGTCCTTAAAGAAACAAAAAGAGAATTAATACTTACATGTTCCAAGTGATCAGCATTCTAAGTTTATATGTAGGTGTTAAGGATTCCAACTTCGTGTCAAGCAACAAGTTGAAGGAAATAAATATGTGGTGAGTGCATATAGTATGGAAAGCAAGGAAAAGAAAGGATACATTACCTAGAATTGCTTGTGTGTTGCAAACCCTACTCAACAAAAATGCTTCAAATGAAGGAAATCAGATTGCTTGTGCAGATAGTTGTGTTGTTTTATGGAGCAGCTGCAAGTATGTGGATGAAATTAACAGGTGTAGATAACAAGGTAACTATGAGCCTTTGGTACCCTCCAAGTATTAATAGGCAATCATGAATGATGCTTGAAGAAGATTGTGCATACATATTATTAAGCTGAGGAGTTATAATTCCATGTCCAATAGTAGTCTAGTCAAGTTTGAAAAATATTAAATGGACATAATTAAAACCAATCAAACATTCACATATTCATATGCACTGAAAGCAATGATCCACACATTTGCCAACTTGTGGATGGCCTTCAGAATCACCAGTAGGTTAAGAATAATTAGTTCACCTCAAATATAATGTACATAATTGGACACATGAATTTAGTTATAACATGATTGGACATCCAAGGTGAATGATATTACAAAACCAAAAAAAAGTACATTAACGAGTACTTTACTGAAAGAACCACGGTATGAGAATCCCAATAAAAATGACGGCACAACCATGGTGTATACACATAGTCGAGACCTATATTGATGCTGATCAATGTTTGCCAGTGGAATGAACGATGATCCTGAATCATCTCTGGCACCTGCATCTACACTTGAGATTGCTCCAACCATTAGATGAGTAGAGATTTTATGGATCTCTGCAACGTGCTTTATCGAAAAAGAATTAAATCGAGCACTCCAGATTTTTGCCTCTCTGTAGAGGGGCCTCAAATTGTCTGCGCGAACATTGTAGATGCCTTCCATGTGATTACAGATTAATTCTGAGTTTGTCAGCATTGTTATGTTATTCACCCCATTGTGTTTTGCCTCTTTTAAACCTGCAACAAGTGTAATGTAGTATGCTTCGTTATTGGTTGTCTTTCCCTGCACTTCCCATATTCTATAAATCACATGATTTTTTGCCCCATTGTGAAGGACAATTTTTAAAGATGCTGGACCCGGATTGGGGCGGCATGATACTTCAATGCATAGTGTCCACTTTTCCACCATTCTGTGGGCTTAGAAGCACTGCATAGTGACAACAACAAAATAGATTCATGTTAGAATACTTTAACATGACAAAATATCCTGATTGAAATTGATTATTTTTATGCTACCTCAAGTCTGAATGCACATCCTTGAAAAATAACAGAAAATACCATATCAGTGATAAGACTTAGAGGATGCACATCCTCAGCATCAGCAAGTGTCAGAGACACCTACACCTAACTTTCCTAATGTGTCTCGGTGGTACAACCATATCAGTGCCCTACTGGCTTCGAGGTACTGTTTTCTTACGATATACAGATGTTAACAGTCAGAATTTGGATTTGCTTAGTGAGATTTATTATCTTTTTAAATGAAAACACACTTGTTTTTGGTAAAATTGAAAATTTCTTATTTAGAAGATACACATATTACATGCAAGAGAAGGCTTGTAGGCGTGTCCTATTTAACTTTCTAACATTCTATTCCTTTAAGCAAAGGTAACTGCAACTATATTTATTGTTTATAACGTTTTCATTATATTCTGGGAATGCCAACACTAATTAAGATTTTCTTTTAGATTTCTCATAGCCCTTTTCCGTCTTCCAGTGGATTCTCTTTAGAAATCATTGCTTTTACCAAATTCATTTGACTCTGGTATTCTCACCCTTGTCATTTTTCTTCCCTCTCTGTGAGAAAGAGTGAAGAAAGAGCTTTTTCCATGATTTGGGATATATTCTTAGCCTCACTGCAGAAAAACACCTCTATATCTATAAATTACAAAACCTCACTCAAGGTAATGTAACTGGCTTTTAGAGAGGAAAACTTAGCAATGGGGATAGCTTTATTATAGATATTCCTTCTGGGTAGAGTGGCCCAAATCTCATCTTTGTGAAACTGCTTAGCTCAGGGATGGGCCAATTTCCTGAAACTGTTTACAGCAACAATGGGCAAATTTCCTTCAAATTATCGAACTAGTTTTGAAATGTAAAATATTAGAGAAGCTATTTGGCCAGCTGCAATTGCAGGTTGGAGAGTTGTCCTTCAAATGTTTTTTTTTAAATTGTTTCCTTCTTTTATTTTAATTTTATAGTTTATTAAAGTTGGTTTTGTTCATGTAAAAATTATCCAAGCCACGTTAATGGCTGGATGGAAGGTTGTTTACTAGGATGGTATTCCACCAAACAATTCCTTACATCGTACAGTGATGGATCTGGAAACCCTCTCGATGAAGGTGTGTTTTTGAAAAGTTGATATTGATGGCAGCTGTGTCCTTAGAAGTTAGTAGGAAATTTAAAGTTGTTTGAGCTACAACTTCATGCCCCTTAACCTACTTTTTCTCTCTTTTCTCTGTATCCATTCTGCATCCACATTGACATGAAAGTGCAAGCATTTCAGGCTGGTAATGATCTGATAAAAATACTTTTAAGTTGAATTATAAATTTCTTACTGGGATTAATGTGTTTAGTACTATATAATCCATCAATAAAAGGCACGTCCAGGCCCTTGTAGACCAGGACCTACAGTATCAAACTATGAATTCTATTCTCTGTTTTGATTTTGGGAGGTCTTTGGCTACTTCACAATCTCATTTTTTATGTTCTATGCTAATCCATAAATGAATATCTGTTTATTAGTTGTAAATAATTTTTGTTATTTTTTAGTTAACACAAAGAATGAAACTTTGGTTTTGTTAGACCTACTTATTTCTAACTTCTCATTGACAATTATTTAGATTACACTTATAACCTATCATGAGTTATTTAGGATTATAGTGGCACATTTGACTTTATGATCTAGAAAATTTACATCTTATTTCATGGTCATGTACTGAGAATTTAATGACTTGTTTTCAGTCTCCTCCTAAAGATGAGGAAGATGATGATGACTTGGACCTCTTTGGTGAGGAGACCGAGGACGAAAAGAAGGCAGCAGCAGAACGAGAAGCATCTAAAAAAGCATCAAGCAAAAAGAAAGAAAGTGAGCATCTATTTGTTTACTTGGACCTTGTTTCTTGAACCATTTTTATAAATGTCTAGATGCATTTGGCTTATCCGACTGAAAATTATGTGCCTTCAGGCCCATCTATTGATGTGGCTGTATCTGTGTTTACAAAGTTATCCGTTGACGTGGTTGTATCGACTGTTTACAACATTAACAGGTGGAAAGTCTTCTGTGCTCATTATCTAAACTTAATACCAAGCTATCTTTATTGATTGTGATAATTCCATATACATGAATGAATAGGGAATAAGGTGGGTTTCTGCAGGATACCCTGTTCTGATATTTTTGTTAACAATTTATATCTACAGATAAAAGGTTATGGGTTCCAAGCACTCCGGTGTTCTCCAGCTTGGTGTTTTGGTTAAAATCCATGCCTATGAATTTTATCTCCTTCAACAGTCTTTCTTGATTGCAACATCTCCTGATATCGAGAAAATCTTAAATAACTACTGATATCGATTTAAAACCTGGAGAAATCTTTAATCACGCCTGCTAAACTAGAGTAATGAATTTTCGGATCACCGAGAACCTTTAGATATTCAACTTCGAAATTTTAAGCGCGCTCAGAGGGAGAAAACGAGGTTGCAGAGGCAAGAAAATGTTTAGATGCAAAATTTAAATGTTGTTTCTAATGCATTCTCGTATCTAAAATTATCTGTGCTGAGCATGTCAGATGGTAAAACAATTTTCATATAACAGTGAACTAATCAGGGGGCGCCCGAAAATGAAGGCACGGCGTTGATGAAGCCATGGCATTTGTTTATGGGTTTCAGCCCATCTCATTCTGCCCACTTCACTCCCAAATCCTAAGAAGAACCCACCGTTGAATAAGTGTAGAAATGATTGAATAGAAGATGAAAGGCGGAATAAGTGCCAGATTTCGCAGCAGACAAATAGCAGACTTGTCAAATGTCCAAAGTCTTATGGAATTTTAGATTGCAGAGAAATACCTGTGATCGCAGAGCAGTCGTAGAGCACGTAGCAGAGGACATGCGAAGCAGGATGCAGCGGTTGTTAGCAACGGATGCGCAGAGCAGGTTGCAGAGCAGGTTGCAGAGCCATCGGTGTTCGAAAATCAATTTTAATGAAATGGGCGCGAGGGAAGAGTTTCATTTGAAAATGGATCCCGTGCGCTGACGTGGATAGCGAGAACGGAGGGACGGGGCGGGCGGGCCCTCGTTGGTGGGTCCCGGGTATGTCACTGGAAACGCGAGGTCGCCCGCCGGAGTGTTTATGTATGCCATCCCAAGTTTGCACCACATACATAGCTCGCAAGGGCATTTATGACACAATATATGGCTGGTTAGCCCTTGCCTATACATATACCCTATAGTATATTCCGTATAGTATATTAAATTATATTTTTTAAATGTTAATGGTTAAATTAAATTGAAGTTACTCAAAATATTACATACATTTTTAAAGATTAATATAAAATGATAACATAAAATTGTACAGTTCTTACTTACAAAATATATGGTAGATAAGTGGATCAGCATTTCTTTTTTATTTAACTAAATGAGAGACATCAATCACACCATAACAATAACCTATATCATGCCAAATAAACTGATATACTGCATTATTTTTCAAAACTAAATGAGATCCAACGAGAACAATAGTTTAGTTGTAAAGGTAAAATTGGTTTGACAACTTGATTTTTATTATTATCTATGTTAAAACATGCTAATAGAAACGATCAGTGTACAGCTAGCTATATCTAATTGCCACAGGAATACCAACTACGTATTATACATGCTCATCACGGGGATCAGTGTAAATCCCCGTTGGCAAGCAGAATGTCATGTCCAAAGAATTGTTAAAGCCACATTTTCTAGCTGATCACCATCACCAAATTTGAAGAAATGAGGTGGAGGGAACAGAGGACGTACGGCGATGTCTAGAAGCTGATAACCAATTCTGAAGTCATCTAGGGGAGGTAGCAGTGAAGGGATGGCCATGTTTTCAAGGGCGTCATCAATTTCGAAGGATTGTATGGTAGATAAGAGTTGATGTATGGTCATGCTTTCAGGTTAATCACCATTATTAGATGTAAAGAAGTCTAGTGGAGGTATATCCATGTTTTCCACCTGATCACCATCACCAAATCTGAAGAAATGTGAAAGAGGGAGTGGAGGTACAGTTGTGTATGCAAGCTGATTACCAATTTTGAAGTCGTCCAGGGCAGGTAGTAGCGAAGGGATAGCCATGTTTTCAAGGTGAAGGATTTTTTGGTAGATAACAGTTGATGTATAATCATGTTTTCAATCTGATCACTTTATCAAATCTGAAGAATTATGGAGGAGGTACAACCGTGTTTGCAACTTCTTGGACATCATCAAATCTGAAGAAATCTGGTGGACGTACAGCCGTATTTGCGAGATGATAACCAGATCTTAAGGATTCTAGTCACTGAGGTAACGGTTGATGTACATCAATGTTTGAGAGTTGATTGTCAAATCTAAATAATTGTTGCGGAGGTAACATTGGAGAAACACCCACGCTTGCCAGCTCATTACCAAATCTGAAAAATTCTGGGGGACGTAACGGTGGAGGTAAACCATGTTCCTAAGTTGTTCACGAAATCTCAAGAATTGTGGAGGAGGTAGTGGTGGAACTACAGCCATAGTTGCAAGCAAGCGTTGCATATGATGTCGATGCTGCTCCCAGGGATGCTGCACTTTAATCCTTTTGAGCGGAGGCCCAATTTCCACATCAAGCAACTCAAGTTTCCTGTCTACCAATTCCTTTAATGCTTCCTCCCTAGAAGCCAGAACCTCATTATGTCCCATCTCATTTTGTGTAATACTACACCTGTTGTATACTTTGATAGAAATAATAATCCCAACCAGTGTAATAAACAGCTGGACAACAGCTATACATGTGAGACACTTTTGCACGTTGTGTTTGTGATTGAAGACATTATTTTGCAAGTTGTGTCTCTCATTGAAGACATTTTTGCACGTGAAGATAAAAGGTAGGCGAACCATTCAAAAACCCAGTAAAGGCATTTAAAGAATTTATGTACTTAGGCAAACAAATATAGGCAAGCATTAATTCAACAACCTTACCCACACTCCAAAAATATTTGCACGACTCTCATCACACTCAAAAACAACATCATAATTAATTTGAATGTAAAAACCATTTCGTAGACTGTGTAGAGAGGTTAGAGAGTAAGAAGAAAGAAAAGAGACTCGTGGAGCAATTTTTGGTGGCCGCCTGAAAACAAGAGTTACTCTGTTTTATTGTGTGTTACTCTGCGTAAGTTTAAATCTATGTAAAATTTTATTTTATTTTGTAAATGAGCCACACTCTCATGAACATGTATTTTAATGTTTAAGAAATGAATACTAAGTTTTAGTGTGTTGTTTCAATCCTATTTTGTTATTTTTCCAAGTATGGGAAATTAGCCTTGCCCTGCGCGAATGTAGCTCTGTGAATGTAATAGTTCTGAGGTGTGCGAAATCCAAGTATGGGAAATTAGCCTTGCGTGGGAATGTAGCTCTGTGAATGTAATAGTTCTGAGGTGTGCGAAATCCAAGTATGGGAAATTAGCCTTGCCGTGCGCGAATGTAGCTCTGTGAATGTAATAGTTCTGAGGTGTGCGAAATCCAAGTATGGGAAATTAGCCTTGCGTGCGCGAATGTAGCTCTCTGAAATCTTCTTCGCGAACCTAGTTTCCCAAAAGTTATAACTCTGTACCTCTTCCCTATGCGAAAACGAAAGTTAAAGAGTGGGTTAAACTTTGTTAGTGTAAAAACAAGTGCTTTTACTGATAGTGAAAATTGTTTTGAGCACAAATTGCTTTTTAGCATATTTATCAGTAGGTAGAAAGTTTATTTTTATGCTAAAAAATGGAAACATCAAACACAAGCTTGACCAATCCTCAAATACCTCACTTTAATGGAAAAAATTATGATTATTGGGCATTATAATGAAGGCCCTGCTTTCTTCTCAAGACATTTGGGATTTGGTGGAGAATGGTTTTCAAGAACTAGCCGATGCAACATCATATAATGCCTTACCTCAACCTGAAAGAGATGTGTTAAGAGACAATAGGAAAAAGAATTAAAAAGCCTTGTTTTATATCTTTGAAGTAGTTTTGAAAGTATTTTCACAAGGGTTGCAGCATCAACAAAGTCCAAACAAGCATGGGACATCCTCAAGACAGCCTACCAAGGCATGGAAAAAGTCAAGACAACAAAGCCGCAAATGTTGAGGAGAGATTTTGAAACACTTTCTATGAAAGATTTTGATAATATTGACTCGTTTTTTACACAAGTGCGCTGGTTACTCAAATCATGTTTCATGGTAAGACACTTGAAGAAAGAAGAATAGTTGAGAAAGTCTTGAGAAGTCTGCCATCAAGGTTTGAGGCCATTTTTGTGGCCATAGAAGAGACAAAGGATCTCTCACAACTCACATTTGATGAACTTATTGCATCACTAATATCTCATGAACATAGATTGAATAGAGCAGCAATCTCCTCATTGGAACATGCCTTCAAGACACAAGTATTATTTGGTCAAGGTTGAGGTAGAGGAAGATCATATGCTAAAGGAAGAGAAAGAAGTGCACATAGAGGTTGAAGAAGCGGCACTTCAAGCTCAAATGGAAAAGGAAACAATCAAAATCCATGTCAAGGCCGAAGCCAAAATCAAGCACAAGGTTAGAGGTATGATAAATCTCAAGCTCAATGTTATTACTGTAAGAAGTATGGTCATTATGCAAATGAATGTACAAAGAAGCAATATGATATTAGTAACAAACCAACTATAAATTTCGCAAGAGAAAATCAGAGCCATGATATCATTTTTTTAGCTTGTAATGTAGCTCAAGAAAAATAGAGTGATATATGATATCTACATTTAGGGTGTAGCAACCACATGCCATGAAACATAGAAATGTTTTCTGATATAGATGAAAGTGTGAATTATATGAAGTGACATTAGGGGTTGATAGCAAAGTCTCTGTCATGGGAAAGGAAGAGTTAATATCATAACAAAGAAGGGGGAGAAGAAATACATCTCTGATGTTTACTTTTTCCCCAGTCTGAAACATAATCTCATGAGCATTGGACAGCTCATGCGAAAAGGCTACAATATCTTCTTCAAAAATGATGTGTGCACAATTTTGTATAGGCCTCCAAGCAGACAGTTGATTTCAAAGGTTTAGATGACAGACAATATAATGTTTCCCTTGAAAATAATATCAGATTTGCAGAAAGAAGGTGCACAAGCACAACTATCTATGAACTCACAAGAAAATGGAAGAGAAGGGGCAGCTATCACACAAGTAAGCTTTCAAGCAGGCAAAAGATGAAAACTGGTTATGGCACTTGAGATTTGGACATCTCAACTTTAGAGGTTTGAATTTGTTGAATAGGAAAGGCATGGTGAAGGGTTTACCACTCATAGAAAAACCAGACAGCATATGTGAAGGATGTATCTTGGGCAAACAACATAGGGAGACATTTCCAGTAGGAAAGTCAATGAGGTCAAAGGCACCTTTGGAGGTTGTACACTCATATTTTTGTGGACCAATGAATACACCATCAATTGTTGGCATTCACTATGTACCGAACTTCATAGATGACTACAGAAGGAAGACATCGGTCTTCCTCCTAAAATAGAAAAGTGAAGTGTTTGAGCACTTTCGCCAATAAAGGCTCTCGTTGAAAAGCAAAGTGGACATTTCATCAAAGTCCTTAGGACAGATAGAGGTGGAGAATACATCTCAAATGACTTCCTTCAATTTTCCAAAGAACATGGAATTCATAAGCAATTTACCACAAGAAATACACCACAGTAAATTGGTGTGGCAGAAAGGAAGAATAGGACCATTATGGAGATGTCAAGGAGTATGTTGAAGGCAAAGCATTTTCCAAATGACTGTTAGGCTGAAGCTATCACTTGTACAGCATATATCTTGAATAGATGTCCAACCAAAAGTGTTCAGAACATTGTTCCTGAAGAGACATGGAGTGGAAGAAAGAATAGTGTCAATCACGTGAGATTTTTTGGATGTGTGGCTTATGCACATGTCCTAGATGAGTTGAGAAAGAAGTTTGACAACAAGGTGGAGAAATTCATATTTCTTGGATACAATGATGAATCCAAAGCATACAAACTCTACAATCCATTAACAAAGAAGTTCATAATCAGCAGAGATGTGCAGTTCATAGAAGAGGAAGCCTGGGATGGAAGTTTAGAAAAGACAATCAATGTCAAAGCATGCATACCACATGAGGAGAAAGAGGAATTAATAGCAACAAGTAATTCCTCAATAGTGACTCCCTCTACTCCTATTGAATCGCAACAAAGCAGGCAACAAGAAATGCCATCAACAAATAATAGGACAGAATTGTGCAGCCAGGCAAGTGCTTCTCCAAGCACATCACGAATCGCGACACCAAGTGACATATCAAGTCCATCTTTAGCAAGCATAAGAAGGCTAAAATTCAAAAATTTAAATGAAATTTATGAGAAAGATGAAGTTGATAGTGGCACAGGTCTCAATTCCTTATTTGCATTGTTTTGCCATGTAGATGACCCAATCAACTTTGAAGATGTAGTCAAAGAAGAAAAATGGGTTGCGGAAATGGAGGAAGAAATAGAAGTAATAGAAAAGAATGATACATGGGAGTTAGTGAGCCTTTCAAAAGGAAAACATTTTATTGGGGTAAAGTGGGTCTACAAGACCAAAAAAACATTGAGGGAAAGATTGAAAGGCACAAAGCAAGACTAGTTGTCAAAGGATACAAGCCGCAGCATGGAAGAGATTATGCAGAGATGTTCGAACCAGTCATGTAAATGGACAGTCTATCAGATGGATGTAAAGTCAACATTCTTGAATGGAGTGCTAAGAGAGGAAGTGTATGTTTCGCAACTGCTTGGTTATGAGATTGAAGGCCAAGAAGACAAAGTATATCGGTTGAAGAAAGCTCTTTATGGATTGAAGCAAGCACCGCGCACATCGTATAATAGCATAGATTCTTACTTGTTGAACAATGGTTTTGACAAATGTGATGGTGAGCCTACTCTCTACATCAAAGAGAGTGAAGGTAAGATTCTCATTGTTGTCTTATATGTACATAGTTTGATATTTATAGGCAGTGATGACTTCCTCATCATTGATTTTAAACAAGTAATGAAGAGCGAGCTTGAAATGACTGAATTGGGATTTCTAAGATATTTTTTGGGCATAGAAGTGAAGAAAACATAAAATGACATTTTTATCTCTCAAGCAAAGTACATGGCGGAAATTTTGGAGAGATTTAAAATGCAAAATAACAAGTCCACACCAACTCCAACTATCACAGGGTTGAAGTTGAGCAAAGAAGATTGCAGCAACAATGTCAATCCAACATTACACCAAAGCATGATAGGTAACTTGATGTATTTGATCGCCACTAGGGCAGATATAATGCATGCAGTAAGTTTTTTGTCAATGTTCATGGAGACACCCAAGGAGACACATTAGCAAGCAACAAAAAGGATTTTAAGGTATGTCAATGGGACAAAACAATATGGAATTTTGTACACAACAACCAGTGATTTCAGGCTGGTTGGTTACACTGACAGTGATTGAGCAAGCAGTGTCGATCATAGAAAGAGAACATCACGATATGTTTTTCATTTGGGTTCCAGAGCCATTTCATGGGTCTCCAAGAAGGAGCTAATAGTTTCATTGTCAACAACATAAGCTGAATATGTCGTAGCAATAGAAGTTGTGTGTCAGGAAGTTTGGATGAGAAGGATGTTCAGGGATCTTCGTCATGACCAGGAGGGCGCAACAACTATTTTCTGCATCAACACCTCAATAATTGCATTGTCAAAAAATTTTGTCTTCCACAAAAGGACCAAGCATATTGATACTAAATATCATTTTATTAGAGAGTTGATTAACAATGTTGAAATTGTGTTACAACAGTGCAAGTCACAGGAACAGCTTGTTGATATTTTCATAAAGCCATTGGCAGGAGAAAATTTTGTTTATCTCAGAAATTGTTTGGGAATTGTCAATGGCAGTAGTTGTGATTAAGGGGGAGTGTTGGAAATAATAATCCCAACCACTGCAATAAATAGCCGGACAATAACCATACATGTTAGACACTTTTGCAAGTTGTGTCTCTACTTGAAGACATTTTTGCAGGTTGCATCTCAGCGTGAAGATAGAAGGTTTGAAGTCGGATGCGAACCATTCAAAAACCCAACAAACGAATTTAAAGAATTTATGTACTTAGGTAAATAGATATGGGCAAGTATTAATTCAACAACCTTGCCCAGATTCCAGAAACACTTGTGTGACTCTAATCACACTCAACAACAACATCAGAATTAATTTTGCTCTTTCATGAATTAAATGTAGAATTGTATGTTGAGTTATATATGAATGTAAAAGTCATTTTGTAGAGGTTAGACTATGTAGAGAGGTTAGAGAGTAAGAACTAAGAAAAGAGCACAAGTCTCTGTGGAAAAAATGGTGGAGCAATTTTTGGTGGGCACATGAAAACAACAATTACTCTATTTTAATGTATGTTACTCCATGTAAGCTTAAATCTCTATAAAATTTTATTTTATTTTATAAATGAGCCGCAGTTTCATGTAGATATATTTTCGTGTTTAAGAAATGAATACCAAGTTTTAGTGTGTTGCTCCACTCCTATCTTGTTATTTTATATGTGAGTATTTATTAAGTATCTATAATAGTTATGAGGTGCGAAGGTAGCTCCACGAAATCTGCTTCGCGGTGCATGAACCTAGTTTCGCAAAAGTTATAAAACTCTCCCTCTCCCATCCGTGAAAATTAAAATTAAATTCGCCAAATATTTCTAACATACTTGACACATTTTCCCCCGTGCTCCACTGGATTGAAGGAAAATGCAAAAATGAGAAATATCCAAGACCAAAATTGTCTGTAGGCAAATGTAACAGATTTTGTTTCCACACTTATATGTCATAGGATTGCATCTAGAAATCTTGATTAACTCTGCATTGGAAATGTTACATTGTCTTATCACAACCTTTTTCATCCTCTCTTCCACTACCCTAC
This sequence comes from Pinus tabuliformis, assembly GCA_031772625.1. Lineage (NCBI taxonomy): Eukaryota > Viridiplantae > Streptophyta > Pinopsida > Pinales > Pinaceae > Pinus > Pinus tabuliformis. The sequence goes on along the minus strand of CM062805.1, from coordinate 1,205,853,938 downwards.
GAAGATTTCATTTAGCAGCAATCCAGCTCAACATAAGAGAGCATATTTCTTTGTCGTTAATGATAGTGATAAGTGATGTAAAAGAATTTGTATGGAGAGCTTCTATTGGAATGGTAAAATAATAGAGGGATACGACTCTTAGCGTGATTTCTAGAATTTGTTGTTGGACAAAGTCCAGCGAATTATATAAATTAGATAAAGTAATCCAATCGCACCATTTTCTTGTGGCTTCGTGTTGGATACGTTGGCCTTCCTCCTTAGTAGAATGTGTGGCTCGGTGTGGATACGTTGGCCTTCCTCCTCAGTGGAATGTTTTATTTTTCATGCACTATTAAAAAAATGTAGTGTTTTTCTGTAGCATTGGATGTAGTTCGATAAGGTTGGTCATAAACCATGTTTATGGATAGTCCGTAAGTAAGAGCACAAAATCCTGACTACTACGATCTCTTCTTTTTTAAATGTTTCCTTTTGGGTGCCTTATCCCAAGTTTGGAGATGCAAGTTGGCAACAAAGCCAAATGATACTGTTTCCATGAGAGATCGCAAAAAAGTAGGATCTCGTTGTTTCCTTTGTTGGCTATCCGCTAGGTTGAAGGTGTTAGGTTGAGTTGATGATTATCACTCTTAGGTGTATAGAGGATGCTCAAACTTATCCAAGCGATAAACCAAGAAAGAATAAAATCCTTTAACTCAGCACCCTATTGGTCTATGCGCAAGCATGACTCATAGAAATCATGGGTAAGTATTGTTTCTTTCGCTCGATTTTGTTTCGTTTGAATAAGTTTGACAGTGTGTTAAGAAAATTTCTCAAATCTTTGTTTTTTCCAAGCATCTACTGTGGCATATTTGGCGTCTACAAACTCTTTAGAAAAATAAAAAATTCCACTATGTGCTTAATAAACAAATTTGGAATGCGAGTTAGAAGAGTGTTTTTCTTTCTGGCTCTCAGCTTTGCACAAAATGTTGAATTCAGTAGTACAGGGATCACCACCACTTCACTGGGTGGGCTTCAATGGCTTGCTTTCGATCCCTTCCATCTATGGTGGATCGATCAAATTATCACTATCCTACATGGCTCTCAAGAACATATTTCGTGGAGTTGTTGCCTCCAAACTGTCAAAGTCAGAGAAGAAGCCCATAAAGCCTTTTTTTCTCTGCCTACAATTGTGACTGTCGATAACGAATCTTTGGATGAAAACATTATCCTCATTATCACAATAGAGAACAGAACGGATCACCAGGGTTCATAGAGTCATGGGGATTCAAATCTCAAAGGCAGATGTAAATTTGGACAAAGGCTCTATTGTTGAGAATGTTTTAGTGACTGATTCCAAGAGCAGTAGAATAAACGATCAACAAAGTTTGGACAATACTCAGTAAGATCTCAAGGAAGCCTTGAATGAATGAGCCCATAAGGGTCGTGGATCCCAAGGCTAGAGGGTTAGTTATAAAGCCCTAGTCGAGAGATCTTGATTTTGAAATATTTGATCAAGTGAAAGCTAGGGAGGATGTGTTGTTCAATTTGATGGTATTAGGCATTAATTGTTGAGCTTAAGTCGATTGCAGATTCCCCGAATATTCGGGAATTCAATGGACATGGGCGCAGTCAATTTTTTGGGAATATGACGAACATAGGTGCGGTCAAAAAATTTACCATGCCCATGTTCGACAAATTCCCGAATATTGAGGAAATCTGCAATCAACTTAAGGATGGCCAGGGTTAACATTGTTGTTTTGAAGTAAGAAAAAGCCCAGAAGCTCGCGGGTCTGAATGAAAAAAATAAATTGTGTTTACATAGAAAAGTCTTTCCATGTTTAATTTAAGGATTTGGAGGTTTCAATGAGGGAGATCATACTTGACGAGGTGGAAGTATACCTCTGAACATCTGTGATATTGTAGTAGCAGAAAATCTGAAATATGAAAGTACAGGCTATATTACAATTCTTGCAACTGTTTTTTTCTTTTCACCATAGTTGTATTTTATACGTAGTCGAAAACATGTATGGGCAGTGTAGTACTTGTTTACAGTGGGTGAAAACATTTTTTTTTTCTCAGTAAATATTAATTCTATTAAAAGGAAGTAAAAATACATTTACAAGGGGGTCGAGACCTCATAGCAGATCTGAGACTGTCCATCAGCATATTGCAACTATCCCATGGATGGGAAGACCAAATACAACATTCCAAAACACCAGATAATGAGAATAGTGCATGTTGGAAAACCATAGTAAGATAAGAAGGAGGTCAACAATCAGGCTGTCTAAGCTGACCAGATGCCCAAAGCAAAACAACCGCATAGCCGGGGACCTTTTGCAAAAAAAACATTGTCAAAACCAGATAAACATAAGTAATGACTTGGAGAATAGAGAAGAAAACTGGGGATGAAATCATGGCTCAGAAGGCATCAGATGACCGTGTCGTGGTCCTTAAGTTCCTCAACCACTGGGCACACAAGGCCCAAACAGACATCGCCAAATGTGGTCTCAGCCTTCAAATCACTACTATCAGGAATAACCATCGAACACCAGATGCCATAGGAACGACGTGCTGGGTCAACAGAGCCTGAGATGCCTTGGAGGATGCCGTCAGGTTGCTTGATGTCCTCAGGCATACCTCCCTCTGCCTGCACATGATCAGAATTGAAAATATTGCCTACGTCTTCTCCGTTCTGCTTGCCATCCTGAGACAATGACGCCGAACATTGCACGGAAGCGCTAGACTGAGCTTCTTCCTCCGCAAAAATGATAGTGATACTGGCCGGGAGGATGGGCTTGTTGAGACGACTATGAAATTTGAAATGGGTGGTCTAGAAGGAGCTATGCGGGAAGGGCCTACCAACAGGACAGTTCCATTGAGGAGTTTCTGCGAGAGGGGATCCAGGAGCCATGGGGATAATAGGCAATGGAGCAGACTGGGATCTCCCACGACCTCCACACCTATCGCTGTCGTGACATGTTGAAATTATAATTTCACCTGCGCATTTAATTCAAAAAACCACCAGTTTTATCGCACCGCTTTTGCTGAGCAAGTGGTATTCTCCGAAGGGGAAGTGATATAGTATGCTAGCTGATGTGTTTCCTCAAGAAATTTTCAAAACAACTTTTTCCCAGAACGTAAATCTCATTTGGTTTGACTGAGTGATAGCTGTTCGATTGAGGTCGGTGTTATCCACCGTCCAATTGAAACTAAAGTTGTTGTACAGGTTTCCGCCGTTGATCGATGAACCTTGTGTGAAGTTTTTGTTTTGACCGTCGTTTGTATCAGTAAAGCATTAATGAATATTTACTTTGGTCGTAAATGTAGGTAGAAGTTTTAATTTTAATGTTTCTTATTTTCTCATGGGAGTATGGCTCAAAATTATTTATTATCATATGTTTTTTCTTGTTACATATGAAATGTTATGTAAAACTCGCAGCAGCGAATGAAAAGAGGAATTTTTACAGCAGGGTGATTTGAGAATATGCAAATGCAAGGGAAGCACGCACATTAGTAAAGTTACATAGCACTGTGAAAAAATTTGTATGCAGAGAAAGTTTTTTTTTCTGTTTGTTGGTTACTATGAAATGTAATTCTCCACAGCAAATGTAAAAGATATTTTTTTTATAGCAGTAAATGTAAAAAAAATTTACACACAGCAGTGTAAAATTTCAAAGCAGAGACAAAGTATTTTTCTAAAGAGACAGAATAAAATTTTTTTGGAAGTTCTTGGAGAATCCCTGTCTGAGAGGAAGAAATTTGTATCAGATAGTTTTTATAAATGAATATAAAGTTTTTATGTGTGTGAAAGACTCAGTTCTTCAGAAAGAAAATTTAGCTTCCCTGTGTTAAGATCCTATGTAAAAATAGAACATTCTCTATTCATTATTTTGTTTTGGAATTTAGCAGAAGATTCCCAACAGTGGTATCAAAGCTTGTCCAGGCTCTTTGAAGGTGTCAAAGAAGCTGAAGGAAGGGTTTCTTGCTGCAGCAGCTTCTCTAGCAGAGTGAAGACTCAGTAAAAAATCCAAGGTATTTCTCAAGATTTTTTTGTGAAGGCAGTCTGTTATTTTAAATACACAATCAAGTATTTTGAAGAGTGCAAGAATGGCTGGCTCCAGCACCAACACTAGCATGGGTATCTTTAATAATCAGCTCCCACAGTTTAATGGGAAAAGCTATGACTATTGGGAAATAACCATGAAAGCTTTGCTTGCGTCACAAGATTTATGGGAATTTGTTGAAGATGGTTTTGAAGAACCAGCAGATGAAAATGAGTTTAATAGGTTAACTCAGGCAGAGAAAGATCTGTTGAAGAGCTATAAGAAGAAGGACTCAAAAGCCCTCGTAGTTTTGTATCAAGCAGTGCATGAGAGTTTGTTTCCAAGGATAGCAGCAGCCAAGACATCCAAAGAAGCATGAAAAACTCTCACGACAGCCTATCAAGGCATGGAGAAAGTGAAGACAACAAAACTACAGTTGCTGAGGAGAGATTTTGAGAATCTATGCATGAAGGAGTCAAATAACATTGGCTCATTCTTCACACATGTGATTGGTCTGGTCACACAGATAAGGTCTCGTGGAGAGATTCTTGAAGAAAGGAGAATTGTGGAGAAACTGTTGAGGGTCCTACCCTCAAATTTCGATGTAATTGTCACCACCATAGAAGAGAGAAAGGATCTAACAAGATTCACAGTTGATGAACTACATGCATCACTGATAACAAATGACTAGAGATTGATAAGAAATGAAAACTCATCCCTAGAGCATTCCTTCAAGACCCAGATATCCTTTAGAAGAGGAAGAGGTCAAGGCAGAGGGAACAAGAGAGGAAGAGGAAGAAGTCAAAATAGAAGTGGAAGAAACAGTCCAGCAAATGCTCAAGGAAGAGGCAGTAATCCAAATCAGAACCAAGGCGAAGGCAACAGCCAAAAAAGTGGACAACATCATGCTCAAGGACAAAGGTATGAAAAATCCAATGTCCAATGTTACTACTGTAAAAAATATGGTCATTATGCAAATGAATGTAGGAAGAAGCAACATGATATGAGTAATAGAACTAGTGAAAATTTTACTAGAGCAAATATCAGCCAAAACAATTTGTTTTTAGCCTGTAATATTGGTAAAGAAAAGAGTGAAGATGTATGCTTTCTAGACTCCAGTTTGCAGTAACCATATGACAGGAAACACAACCATGTTTTCTATGTTAGATCAGAATGTGAAATCACAAGTCACACTAGGGATTGATAATAATGTTTCTCTTATGGGAAAAGGAGAGATAAATGTCTTAACAAAGAAAGGTGAAAAGAAAACCATAGTAGATGTTTATTATGTTATTGGAATGAAATGTAATCTCTTAAGTATTGGACAGCTTGTTCAAAAGGGTTACAATGTTTTCTTTGTGAATGATGTATGCACCATCATGGATAGAGCACCCAATAAACATTGTATTGCTGAAGTGAAGATGAAAAGAAACAAGATGTTCCCTCTCAGGATGAAAGCAGATTTGAAAAATAAAGGAATTGCAGAAGTGACACAAGAGGCTTTCCAAAGCAAACCAAAGGATGAAAATTGGTTGTGGCACTTGAGATTTGGACATCTCAACTTTGGAGGTCTTAAATTGTTGGGTAGAAAAGGAATGGTAAGAGGACTACCGTTGATAGAGAAACCAGACAACCTTTGTGAAGGTTGCATCTTGGGGAAACAACACAGAGAAATTTTTCCATCAGGGAAAAGCATAAGGGCAAAAGCACCCTTAGAAATTGTTCACTCACATATATCTGGACTGATGCAAACTCCATCACTAGCAGGCAACCACTATATACTAGCATTCATTGATGATTTTACTAGAAAAACTGGGGTTTATTTCTTGAATAACAAAAGTGAAGTGTTTGAAAGATTTTGCAATTTCAAGGCACTTGTGGAAAACCAAAGCGTGATGCATATCAAAGTTCTAAGAACTGATAGAGGAGGTGAGTATACCTCCAAGGAATTTCTATGTTTTTGTAGAGAAAATGGAATTCACAAGCAGTTTACCACTAGGTACACTCCGCAGCAAAATGGAGTTGCCGAAAGGAAGAACAGGACAATCATGGATATGGCGAGGAGTATGTTAAAGGCAAAGCATTTGCCAATTGATTATTGGGTTGAAGGTGTACATTGTGTAGTGTACATTTTGAATAGATGCCCTACAAAAGCAGTGATGAACAGTGTGCCGGAAGAAGCATGGAGTGGGAGAAAGCAAGGAGTCACACACATGAAAGTTTTTGGATGTGTGGCTTATGCACACATTCCAGATCAGCTAAGGAAGAAGTTGGATAGCAAAGGGGAGAAATGTATTTTCATTGGATATAGTGAGGAATCCAAAGCTTATAGGTTGTATAACCCATTCACCAAGAAGTTTTTTGTGAGTAGAGATGTTCAGTTCATTGAGGAGGAAGCTTGGGATGGAAGCATAGAGAAAACAGTGAATGTTAGAAACTCTATGTCTCATGATGAAGATGATGAGGAGATGGCTGAAATACATCCCCAAACAACAATACCAACACAAGGACAGCAAGGGACACCCTTGAGGAGAAACGAAAGTGCTTCTACAAGCACACCACAAGGAGGAAATTCAAGTGCTTCTTCAAGCACTTGTACACCAAATGAAGGAGGTAAGAAGTTCATAAATTTAAATGACATTTATGAAAAAGAGGCATCAAATGAAGGTATGAACTCTTTGTTTACTTTATATTGTCATGTTGATAACCCTATTCATTTCGAAGAAGCAATTAAGGATAGGAAATGGATAAAATCTATGGATGAGGAGATCAATGCCATAGAAAGAAACAAGACATGGGATTTAGTTGAACTACCAAAGGGAAAGGAAGTCATTGGAGTTAAATGGGTTTACAAGACCAAGAGTAAGTTTGAAGGAAAAATAGAAAGACATAAGGCAAGACTTGTTGTGAAAGGATATAAGCAGAAGTATGGGAGAGACTATGAAGAAACGTTTGCACCGGTTGCTAGAATGGAAACCGTGAGAGCAGTGTTGTCCATTGCAGCACAAAACAAGTGGAAAGTTTACCAAATGGATGTGAAGTCAGCATTCCTGAATGGAGTGTTAAAGGAAGAGGTCTACATTGAACAACCTCTGGGCTAAGAAAAGAAAGGGTAAGAATACAAAGTGTGTAGATTGAAGAAAGCTCTTTATGGGCTGAACCAAGCTCCAAGAGCATGGTACAGTAGGATAGATTCCTATCTAGTGGAAAATGGATTTTAAAAGTGTGAGGGAGAACCCACCGTCTACATCAAAGAAAAGGATGGTAAATTACTAATTGTTATGTTATATGTTGATGATGTTATTTTCACAGGTAATGATGATTTCCTTATTGGAAATTTCAAAGTAGTCATGAAAGAAGAATTTGAAATGACTAACATGGATTTGCTAAGATACTTCTTAACAATAGAAGTAGAACAAAGTGCAAATGGGATTTTTATCTCACAAGAAAAATATGTTAATGAAGTTTTGGAAAGACTTAACATGCAGGAGAGCAAGGCAACAATCACTCCCACAGTGATGGTATTTAAACTCAACGAAGAGGACAGCAACAAGGATTTTGATCCTAGTTTGTACAAGAGCATAGTTGGAAGCCTCATGTATTTGACTGCAACTAGACCGGATATAATGTAAGCTATTAGTTTAATTTCCAGATTCATGGATAGGCCAAAAGAAGCACACTAGCAGACAGCGAAAAGGATTCTGAGGTATGTTAAAGGTACTAAGAGACTTGGCATTTTATATACTACTTCAGAATGTTTAGATTTAATTGGATACACTGATAGTGATTGGGCTGGAAGTGTAGATGATCAGAAAAGCACATCCGGTTATGTTTTTCACATGGTTTCAGGAGCCATTTCACGGGCTTCCAAAAAACAGCCTATTGTAGCATTGTCTACACCAGAAGCAGAATATGTGGCAACTACAGTAGCAGCATGTCGAGAAGTTTGGATGAGAATGGTGTTAAGGAGCTTATGCCAAGAGCAAGTAAAAGGAATTGTGATTTTTGTGACAATAGCTCAGCTATTGCATTATCCAGGAATTATGTGTTTCATAAGAGAACGAAACACATTGACACAAGGTTTCATTACATCAAGGAATTGGTAAGCAATGGAGAAATTGTTTTAAAACATTGCAAGACACAGGAGTAGGTTGCAGAGATTCTAACCAAACCATTTGGGCAGAAAAGCTTTGAATTTTTGAGGAAATGTTCGGGTATGACTGATAATCCTGCAATTGAAATTAAGGGGGAGTGTTGAAATTATAATTTCGCTTGCGTATTTAATTCACAAAACCACTAGTTTTATCACACGGCTTTTGCTGAGCAAGTGGTATTCTCCGGAGGGGAAGCGATACAGTACGCGAGCTGACGCGGGTCCTCAAGCAATTTTGAAAACAACTTTTTCCCGGAACGTAAATCTCGTTTGGTTTAACTAAGCGATAGCCATTCGATTGAGGTCAGTGTCGCCCACCATCCGATTGAAACTAAAGTTGTTGTACAGGTCTCCGCCATTCGGGGAAAATTTTAAGAACCCCCATAAATTTACATGTATAATAAATGGGTGAATCTCCATGGTATATAGGAAAAATGGAAGGCGACTTTATCAATAATATGATATGTATATATAATTTTTTGGCGAATCTCTCACCAGGAATGGCGAATATTTTACTCAATTATAAAATCTTGTGTTTATTGAATACACAAATGAAATCATTGCATTTCTTTAAAATATATTTTGAAATCAAAATTACTGAAATTACATATGGATAACCTAGTGGTTGTAGGATAAAATTCACCTGTCATTCACAGAAAGCATGAGAAAAAACCTATTACTATATATAAAACCAAGAAAAATTCAAATTATCACTTCTGGGGACCTCCTAACCACCCTGCCAATACACAAGTATGTTCATGTTTGCAATTAGAAAAATTACCCAAATTACAATATATTTACTCCAGCATATGTTGGAAAGTTATAGAAGGGTGACTAGTGCAATCAATCGATTCCTTTTAGCCCATGGATTTGTTTCAGTTTAAAATAGAAGTATACAAATATACTTGTCCAATGTCTATGCTTTAACCATTCACCTTAAGATGTTTTTACAATATAATTTCCTAAGTCTATTTAATATCTTCATTATCATAAAAACCAACCTATATCCACCTTAACTCCACATCTACCACTCTTAGGGGGATGAAATCTATTTATCCCTCTGAGCACTTGGTAAACCAAGAATTAAGATGGATCTAACATGATAGAATTGTAAACCCAAAATTAATATGGATCTAAGATGATAGAATTTCCCCTTTAAATAGTTTATGCTCACATGAATACCATGGTATTACCATGGGTCAATACCATGGGTTTTCATAAACCTGGAGCTTAAAAATCCATTTTTACTCTTGATCGGATCAAATATTTTTTCACTCTATGCTAGTTTGCATATCACGATATTTGATACCTATTGGGGGTTAGTAGATCCAGAGTAAAGATGGATCTATGTTGGTTTAATTCCCCCATTTAAATAGGCTAGATTCTCGGTGAATACCATGTGCCATTTTGGTTAATACCATGGGTCAATACCATGTGCCATTTTTATTTTTATTAATACTAATATTAGGGTTAATAATGTTTTTTTGCATGGTATTGATAACAATCTAGTGCACGGTATTTGTCCCATAGTATTTTGCCCATAGGTTTCGCCTAAATATAACACATTTTTTGAGTGTTCGTAAATATAAGGTGACTTATGGAGTAAATATAAAAAAATGTTTTGTTTGTTTACCATACCTCTCCTTTATTTATATTTTTATTAATTTACCATACCTGTTTTACAAATATGGTATTTGGCCCATAGGATTCACTTAAATAAAACCTCTTTCTTGAGCCTTCATAAATAGAAAGAGGGTTATGGACTAAATATAAAAAGAGGTTTTATTTATTTACCATGCGTCTAGTTTATTTATATTTTTATTTATTTACCATACCTTTTGAGTAAGTATAAACGGACAGTTTATTTATTTACCATACCTTCACTTTACGTATATTTTTATTTGTTTACACCCTTGCATGTATATAAGGTGAATTATGGAGTAAATATAAAAAATGTTTTATTTATTTACCATACCTCATTTATTTATATTTTTATTAATTTACCATACCTCTTTTATAAATATGGTATTTGTGCCTTTGGCCCTTAGGATTCACTTAAATAAAACCTATTATTGAAAATGGGCGAATGGATTCACTTAAGTAAAACCTATTCTTGAAAATGGGGGAATGGAAGCTTGTAACTCATAATTTCAAGGGCTAAATTTACCTTTTTTACCCTCTCCCTTAAAATAAGGTAGGCTATTAGAGGTGATTTGTAAAAATGTACTATGATACAAAATATTGGCCCACTAAAAATTTAAAACCCCTTAATTTCGCCAAAGGGCGAACATTCGCCCCTAAAATTTTCTATGCCGCCATTGATCCATGAATCTTGAGTGAAGTTTTTGTTTTGACCGTTGTTTGTATCAGTAAAGCATTAATGAATATTTACTATGGTCGTAAATGTAGGTAGAAGTTTTAATTTTAATGTTTTTTATTTGCTCACAGGAGTATGGCTCAAAAGTATGTATTGTCATCTGTTTTTTTTTTTGTTACATATGAAATGTTATGTAAAACTTGCAGTAGCCAATAAAAAGAGGAATTTTTACAGGAGGATGATTTGAGAATATGAAATGCAAGGGAAGCACGCGCGTGAGTAAAGTTACACAACATTTTTTTCTGTTTGTTGGTTAATATGAAATGTAATTCTCCGCAACAAATGTAAAAGATATTTTTTGGAAGTTCTTGGAGAATCCCTCTGTGAGAGGAAGAAATTTGTATCAGGCAGTTTTTATAAATGAATATAAAGTTTTTATGTGTGTGAAAGACTCAGTTCTTCAGAAAGAAAATTTAGCTTCCCTGTGTTAAGATCCTGTGTAAAAACATAGTATCATTCTCTGTTCATTATTTTGTTTTGGAATTTAGCAGAAATTTCCCAACACAACATCGACCACGTTCGTGCACCATAATCCAAAAACAAATACAGCGAGTAGGGGAATTGAGGTAGGCCGAATCAAAGCGGGAGCCGAAGTAAGGGAGCCACTTACAGTTCGGAAAACAGAGATGCAAGGTAGCCTCCGAAGCACTGCAAGGATACCAGGACTGATGCGAGCAACTGGAGGAATGCCAGGGGAAAATGAGGAATGAGAGAGCCAATGTCCCCATAATTAAAATCTTGGGCGAAGTTTCTCGATCGACAAGAGCAGTAAATGCAGAATGCCAAGTGAGCAGCTAGTACCCAGAGTGAACGTGAAGTGTGTGATCCTGCCACCTGCAAGACCATACGCCGCTGCAAGAAATCCTCTCCATTAATGAGGCAATTAAACACCTGCATCCGGGTCTGTGGTTGAAAACAATTAATGAGTGGGAAATTGTTTTATTAAAACCAGCTCTGGAATCAAGAATCGTATGATCAACACCATTCTAATTCAATGATTGGTAGAAAGGAGAAATACCTAACCATTGCAATAAGTATATTATTTTAAAGTGTAATGGGTGCAAGAAGGACAACATGTCAATATCTATGTCATGTGTTCCACAAAGGAAATGGACATTGCTATTTCCAATTGCTTGCAAACATAGTTAGGAAGTGGAAAAAATGATAGTGTAAAAACACTACTTTGAATTAGAATGCATCATTATGTTAAGTGGATAGTACTAGACTAAATAACATGAGGTTGTCTAAGGTGGAAGAAAACTGCACATAAGCATGTGTACCTAAATTATTTTCTTCCATGCATAGAGTTATGTGAGTTATTTTATTATTTTAATATGCTTCCATAAGAATATAAATATTCTTGAGTTGACTTGTATGCTGAAAATAAATTTCAGATATTTTGAAAAAGATAGAGTTGGGCTGGATGAGTAAATAAGAAGGTATACGAAAACTCTCAAAACTAAGTTAGTACTGAAAGCTTTGGGAGCACACTAAAACTATATACCATAAGTGGTTTAAAATAATGATGACAGACTTCCTTTAAATAAGTATGGTTATGGTATTCAAATATTGCACAAAGAATTGATAATATGCTATGTTGCATATTGTTGCTTTGATATTGAGAGTGATGATGATTTGAAACCTTGAGGAGTCTCCCACGTAATGTGGTCATATGTAATATGAACATAAGTATTTTTTATGTTTGAATTATTACTGTTATCATATAGATTGGTGAGAAAATAGGTTTTGATTATAGATTAATTATGATATGACGCTCACGGGGAGCATATCCAGTGTATGATTACCATGATATTTATCTAGTATGTTGCAAGCAAGAATAAGTTTTTTTATTGTGTCCCCTCTTAGTTAAAGAACTTAAAAAAATTATTAAATTATTATTATATAAGTAGTAAAAAATTAAGCCTTGGAAAATGATGCTTGCAAATATGTCTAGCAGGATAGGTAAATAATTATTAATCATTGGAAAGAGTGGTCATCATATTAATGCAATATTAAAGCCTAATAACAAGTAATACATAGAGGAGAAGAATATGATTACTTGAGTGGTACACTTGCATGTGTGACTTGCATAGAAGACTCATTGTGGGGATGCAATGAGTTACATGGATATGCTTTCATGCATTAAGGAAATTTAGCATGTATGTAGAGAATATGTGGCGTACTTGATTTTGGGTCTCTCTCTCTCCCTCTTTTTCACTATCTCATTCCCTTGATCTCTCTTAAAAATACTCAATTGCTTGTCATGTGTGCATAATTATTTCTTATAATTATGAATAGAATATTTTTTGTTTTATCTTATTAATTAGCATGAAATACTTCTTCGTTGTCCATTTTCAAAGTTAAGGCCACGTGAATTTTCTATAGAAATGAAATATCATAACCACTGCAACACTTCTTCTACATTACTTGTTCTAAAGCAACGCTACTCATTATTGTTAGTGATTCTTGATGCTAGTAATTTATTTGCATATCCTTAATATAAATTCCAGTCTACACTATAAGGTTCTTCTACAATTAGTTGGCTACACTATCCCTCATTTTACGTTTTATTGAAACCTTGATTTAATTTCTATGGGAGTATTTTTAGTATAATGCAAGGGAGGCACATGCATTTCTTCAACTAAAATAAATGATGGGAAATATAAGCCATAGCTACTTAGTAGTCTTGTTTATCAAATTATGATATTAATTGTGGTAAATAGAGTTGAGTTCTACATCTAAAAATTCATACAAGATTGATTGAAACCAATGATATAGGTAGAAATGGAAGGAGATGTGCTAGGAACACTTGTAAGCGATATATATATCAGTATATTTGCATCATATGATAAGGCCATAGAAGTTATGGATTCATAAGGCAACTACCTGTGAACGAGGATGCAATAATACATCGAGGACGATGTAAAATTTAAGGGTGGGAGTATGTAACAACCCTCCCTTATGTGTCAAACTATTGTAAACCTAAGTTAAGGGAAGATATGTATGATGGGTAAAATTAAAAATAAAATATATTATTAAATAATTAATAAATTGGTCACATGGAAAAGAGAGACACCAAGAGATGAGATTCTTGCCAAATCCCATTGAGGAATGCGATAGGATCAATATTTAATGATAAAGCTTCTAGATGTGATTCTAGATAAGTTGGATGGATTGGAGATAAATATCCATCAAATCGATTGGAGATCAATATCCATCAATAAAAACATAAAATATTTGTGGGAGATAAAGGAAAGATTCTATGAGGAAAAGCCTCGTGGGATATAAAGGCAAGATTTTACAAAAAAAGGCATCAGAAAATGGATAACAATCCATAAATACGGGACACTGCTAATGGAAACGATATCATCAAAAAGGGTATTAAATAACCATTGCATAAATCAATTGGAGGCAGTTGATCCATGCCAAGAACCTCGGCTCGGGGAAAATCAAAGGTGATTCATTGTTGGGTGGTGGTGCTCCAGTGTCCAAGTGATGCTCTTTCTCTCTTTACAGTTCTAATTGGATTCATTGCGAAGGACGTTTTGTATGTTGTTTTCTCAGCCTCTTTATTATAAATTCAACTAGGTTATGAATGAATTGCATGAGATGCTTTGAGTAGATTTGTTGGTGTTCTCCTCCATTCTGGTCAGATTCACTTGCATGATATATGCTTTATGCTAGTTGTTAAATGTTAGTATGTTAAATCATTTAGTTAAGTTATATAGAAGTTCGAATTACCTCTCTTATTGGAATGAGACAAATCTCTACCATGTTAAAAATATAGGAGGGAAAGAGTAATGCAAAGGAATTGCATGTGACTATTATAGATTATCTATGTTAATGGCCTTCATGACATAGTTTTATGGATGCATGTGTAAATTATGGCTTATTAATGTAGTCCAAGTTAAAATTAGTACAAGAATATATTATGTGAATTTGATGTAGTAATGTATAAGCTTCCCCACTTTGGCTTATGTGTTAATTTCATATATGAACTACTGTAGATATATGGTTTAGTTCCACTACTTGAAACTATCTAGTTTAAGGTTCCAATTATGTGTGCTAAGCATTTGTATTATGGAAGGATTGGGATATATTGTGGGCTTGTTGTACATGAGATATATGTCAGTATTCTCTAACTATTCCATAGGACTTGGATGATGATATTAGTAGTGCATTTATGTTAACGTTTCATTAATACTTCTACGAACTCACCTTTATTCATGTAGAGATAGTTATGGGCAAGAGATATTTGTGCATGTGGAATCATAGGAGATATTAATGCATCTAATTATGTAATTCGATGTTTCAAGTCATTTATGTCATGCATGTAATAAGGTTTACATCCATGGAGACTAGACTAGCTAGTTATGCATGTGGAAAAAAAGGATGAGACAATATCACTTTGACTATGTCTAAAGCAATATGATACTGATGTATGGACAAGATAGCCACAATAGACTTAAGATAAAAAATCATTAATGATTGAGTAAGTTAAACCAAGAACTTTATAGGTTGCATGCCATGAGAAACGCTTCATGTTTTATGGGTGAATCAAATATTTGGGATGATAACATTAAATCATTTCTCCAATTGTGAAGTATGCTTAATAATTGATGTCATGCAAGCCTTGTCAATGAACAAAAAAAATCCACATCACGGATCCACTTTTTACGTTATGAAATTGATAAGAATACGAGTAGAGTCGTATGAACAATAGTGTTTATATAATGATATTGTTGACAACTGTTAATTCTCAACAAAAAAATCCACATCACGGATCCACTTTTTACGTTATGAAATTGATAAGAATATGAGTGCAGTCATATGAACAATAGTGTTTATATAATGATATTGTTGACAACTGTTAATTCTCAACATTAAATGAAGAAAAGTTTAAAGTAATGGAGCCTAGTAGCTAATTATTCATGATAGCCTCGGGAGGTACGTTAGACTTCCCCACTCCTATATATCACACCTCATTGAATCTACATTTTCTTTGGATATGTATTCATCTTTTCAAATTTTATTAGTGGGTGAACAAGGATCAAATAATGTCATGATTGTTGTATTTTGTCCTATTCGTTCTAAATTTGTACATTTTTTTGGCTCCGTCCACTTTCATTCCTGCTTTGAACAGTGAGTCCTCTTTTTTAGATAAGGCGCCTATGTACGTTTTTCAGTCGTCAACAAAATCCATTAGTAAGGTTTCAAATCTTCCTGATGTTGTGGGAGGGCATTGAAATATCTCTCCTTCGAAGGTTCGTGAAATTCCGAGTGGTCATTAGTCCTATGTGTTCAAGGTTATTATATAGGTTAGTTAATATCTTGCTACTAGAAACCAAATTTGTTTGGATGGGGTTATTAGAGAAATATATACCCCTATATCTACAACCTTATGAAGTGTCTATCATTTAGTTATAAAGGGTTCGCTAATCCCTGTAAACAAAATAACAATTAAAAAATTGGTCCTCTGAGACATTGTTAGGTTTTCAAAGGGCTTGCTTCATGGATGGGCCTTTTTAGAAATTGATGCTTGAGCTAGATCAGAGGGGGTTATCCTTGGGAGAAAATTTTGATATTGTTAAATTTTAAAATTATGGGGTTATGATGGCGTCATTATGGTTGATTTTTTTTAAGAGGCTAGATTTGAATTCTCATTGGTAAATGTTTATTGTACATGTTAATGGGTTGTGCCTTTATTTTAGTGTTTTTGAGACATGTGATGATCTTGCTCACATTGATGAAATGATTACTTATCCTATTTACTTGAAACTCATAATATTATAGATCAATAAATGCCAAGAATTAGTCCCAATTGGCATAACTGGAGGGTGGGAAAGCCTATGGTTGAGCATAGAATGGATCATTTCTTGATTAAAGAGGCCCTTGGTATGGGGGGTGTATCGAATCACCTTCCTATTTTTCTAGTGTTTATAGGAGATACAAATAAATCTATATCTCCTTTCAAATTTAAGTTTGTTTTGTTGAAGGAGGATAGGTTTAGGGACTTGGTTCGAGAACATTGACATACGTGTGAGATAGGGGAGGGAACCTATGTGGTTGTTTTGTTTGTAGACAATTTAAATGAATTAAAACAAACTACTATTTAATGGGTTCTGGAAAAAGTGAGGAGAGATGTAGATGCCGTGAAGAATATGGAGGTCTACTTGGAACAGTTGGAAAAACTAGGGAATGGGGGTTATTCTTCAAATGAATCTAGGTAGAATAATATTTAGTTGGAGGAAACTCAAACAAGGATTTTAGAGGAAAAAATAAACATGGAGTATAGAAATAAAAGTTGTGTGGTGTGTTTAAATTATCGAAATTAAAAATACTCAATTACTTGTCATGTGTGAACAATTATTTGTTGTAATTATGGATAGAATATTTTATATTATATCTTATTAATTAGCATGAAATAATTATTCGTTGTCCATTTTCAGAGTTAAGGCCACGTTAATTTTCTATACAAATGAAATATCATAGACTCTGCAACACTATTGATTACTACTAGTGATTTCTGATGGTAGTAATTTATTTTCATATCCTTAATATACATTTCAGTTTACATTGTGAGGGTCCTCTACAGTTAGTTGGCTACGCTATCCCCTCCAACCTTCCATCTTATGGGAGCTAGAAGCCTTTCAAGTTCCTCATGGCCCATGGGGTCTTCTTTTCTATTTCCTTTGGTGGGTACAAGATTGTTCATGCCCTTTCATTCCTACAACAGATCCAGCTCAGGTCACATGCAAGTGTTCACTTACATTATAGGGTTATAATATGAAACTTAACAATACCAATTTAGAAATTTCAAATGCAAACAAGAGAAACAAAAAATACATCCACTTGCAACCTATTGTATTTCAAAAAATGAAAGTCTCAATTTACTGGCAGTGAAGGAATCAGATTAATTTACTGGCATCAAGATACCTGATTTTTAGTTTTATTGAAACCTTGATTTAATTTATGTGGGAGTCATTATAGAGTGTTTAGATATATTTCCTAAGTAATAATAACCTTCTTTGTTTTAAATGTTACAAAATTAAATTAAAATAAAATATCTATAAAATATTTTGATTGTGAAATAGGTTATGCTTTTTGGGCATGTGGTATTGATAATCCGCGATATTGTAACAAAGCCTATTTATATATTAAAACATACACCATCAAATTAATACCAAAATCAAAATATTAAAATTCAACTTTAATTGAACCAACATTTAATTGAAGTTACTCAAAATATTACATACAATTACTTTTAAAAGATTAATATCTAATGATAATGTAAAATGATACAATTCTTAGGTATTCATGTGAAATATAACCTATTTCGAGGGGAAATTAAAATTTCCTAGATTCATCTTAGTCTAATGTTATATTTACATGCATAATTAGTTGTAGAAAATGATGACATTGAATCGAGCATGTAAAGATACAACTTTTTATTGATATATTCGCACTAGGCATTTGATTAGATGTGGGGGAAATATTAGCAAAAATTTAATTATTACATTTCATCTAATATTTTTTCCTATCTGCATCCACCTTTTAATGGGTGAAATATTAGGTAAAAATGTAATAATATTGCATTTTTATTAGTATTATCCACTAGCCACTTTTTATTGGGCGAGGGTGGTAATAAATATTTAATTTTATATTTTATCCAAGATTTCTCCTCGCTAGGTTCACTTTTTGTTAAAAGCTTTTTTATATTTGAGGTTCATAAATAAGCTTAAGTCCCATGTAAACATTTGATCCCAATATAGTGGAGATGTAATCTTTAACATCATGACTTGGTAAAAATAAAATAAAATAAAAAAAATTAATAATATAATTATAAGTAATAATTAAACGGGCCCAAATCCATCTTAACTATAGATCTAGCAAGAGCCTAAAGGGATGAAATCTCCTTTCACTCTAAAAGAGGTTTGCATCTCAAGAGATTTGATCCCTCTGTGTGCTTGTAGATCCGAAGTTAAGATGGATCTAGGTTGGTAATAGCAAAATCATTTTTTTGAGTTCTTAATATAATATGTCTAAGAAGGGAAATTTGATGATATTTCGGCTATATTTTGAGAAAATTCAACAAGGATTTTTATAAATCGAAGTTACAATTGTTAAATTTTAAAATTTTCGGTGCCCCTAACGTTTTTGATGGTGCTGAATCCATTTCCACCATCAAAAACATGATTCAAACACTCCCTCTACAATATTTTTTGATATTTTACCCTCATAAAGTATAAAGTTAGAAATAAAAGAGGAATAAGTAATAAGAAATTATAAGAAATCAATTTTGGGAGCTTTTACAATAATTTCTTATAAGAAACAAGGGAGACTGAATGATTTTTTTAATCATACTCTTATAAAAGTATAAACATAAAAATAGGAGAGGAATAAATTATAAAAAGAATTCTTCCAACAAGTGCTCTATAGCTTAGTATAAGGGAGATGAGTAGGCATTTGATGTTAGATATTATATATAAACACTTTTTAAATTTAATTTTTTTTTATATTATAAAATTACTTTTATTAATAAAATTATGAACAATTATGGGGAGTTAGGGATGGATCTATTGTGTGGTGCAGTATGTCTTAGGGTACCATAAGGGTTGCGCCAGTTGTAATAGCCATGTTTTGTCTGAAGTCTATCACTAGAAACTGGATGAGTTGGTAGTAGTAGGTTAGATAACGGTCGGGGTGCACAAAGGTTTAGGTGATTTTCAAATGTGACTTTTGAGGTGTTTCAAATGTATTATTTCACTAATATGCCAACAATAATAGTTGCCTCTTTAGTTTAGTGGAAGGTTAAGACATATATTTTCTGAGTGATCAACGATATTGGAGGTTTTTGCATCGGTTCCAATGAATGAGTTTAGTCAATATGCTGATATCGACATTGATCTTGTAGATTATTCTACAAACAGTTATGAATTTGTGTCCATCTGGAAAGATCCTCCACATCAACATGCCAAAATGAGTTGTGAATCAACACCTCGATCACTAGATCTGGGGGTTTACACTACTCACTCCATTTTGGAAGAGGTTGCTCAAAACCCACAGTATCATAGTCCCATCGTAGTCAAACCATATTTTGAGGATGGTCCTTCTTGCTTCGTTTTTTTATATCAAATTTGAGCTTGTGTTCCTAAGGATGGGAGGATTCACAGGCTACACAGCTAAGTGTCATGGAAATCACGTTGGAAGCCTTAAATTTTTTAGATGATTGTATAAACCCTAATGGGACTTTTAGGTCATGTGAGATTATTGGTTATTTTTCAATTCTATTAGGGGTAGCATTTTAGGATTCTCGCTCTTTCTAGAAGTTTACACAGGGCACCCTTAATGAATGAGTGAGGGAACCATTGGTGGGAAATATGCAGTCCAGATAGTAGGTAATGTGAATGGACATTTAAATCCTGTGTGCAACGGTGGTTCTTCTTCTCCTTAGAATTGTCCTTTTGAAAGTTCTTCAGGGTTTACTTTGGATTCAAATCTTTCTGTTGGGGTGGGCTCCTCTAATTTATACACCCATCTAGAGATTTCTCATTTTGAGATTCTAAATGGAGGTATAAAGGAATATATATTGCTGAAGAGGCAAGGGAAGATATTGAAATGCACAAAATTTAAGGAAATATATAGGAAATTAGTATTAGGGGAAGGAGTTAAGTTTGATGATATCATGGATACCACAAGAAAAGTGTTTGGGGGGCACATTCGAGGAGGAAACTACTCATCATCTTTTCTAAAAAAATGAGCACAAGAGGAATGAGGATAGACTCGAGCCTCAGTTCGACTGATTTGTACTTTGTCGAGGGGGTGGTTTTCCGTAAAATTAAACAAGGGGATGCAAGTTGGGTTCTCTGCATATATTGGAAAGTCCAAATGGCACCTATCCTACTGAAAAAGGAGGTTTCCACTTTTTTATGTTGATAGGGAAAAAATGGTTGCTCGGCCTGTATGGGTGAGGTTACCTAGGTTATTGTTGTGATTGTGGATGAAATATCCCTTTCGAAGGATTGGGGATGATTTAGGATCATTCTTAGACTTTGAAATATCATATGAGGAGTCTAGAAAGATGAATTTTGTAAGGATTTTGGGCCATTTAAATACTATAATAGATGGTTAATGGAAATCTTAAATATTCACCATAGGCAATATGTCCAAAATCAATAATTGGACTATGAGGGGGCCCCTTTTAGATGCTCGAGCTACCATGAGGTTTGGCAAATGCTCAAGGGTTAATCGCTTGTGTATCCAAGAAAAAATAATGGGAAATTGGTCACATGACAAGGCTTTCAACCAAGCAGAGGGTAAGTTATGGGAATAATTAAACAAATCCACACAATAATGGGAAATTTGCACTAGGAGGACCAACTTCCATGGCACATATTAAATACTCTCGGAGGGAGACTAGTGTCCAATCATATAAGAAGGATACATGCTCAGAATTGCCATTGTTAGGTACGCTTCCTCTAACACCCCTCCCTTGTGTATGAGACTATTGTAAAAACTAAGATGAGCACAGCTAGGTGTGATGGGTAAAATGAAAAGAAAATACATTATTGAATAATGAATAAATTGATCACTTGGAAAAGAGAGACACCAAGAGATGATATTCTTGCCAAATCCCATTGAGGAATGGGATAGGATAGATATTTCATGAA
The DNA here is from genome assembly GCA_031772625.1 of Pinus tabuliformis. Lineage (NCBI taxonomy): Eukaryota > Viridiplantae > Streptophyta > Pinopsida > Pinales > Pinaceae > Pinus > Pinus tabuliformis. The sequence goes on along the minus strand of CM062805.1, from coordinate 1,205,832,719 downwards.
AAAGCTTCTAGATGTGATTCTAGATAAGTTGGATGGATTGGAGATAATTATCCATCAAGAAAAACATAAAAGGTTTACGGGAGATAAAGGAACACTTTAATGAGGAAAAGCCTCAACGAAGATAAAGGCAATATTTTCTGAAAAAGGCCAAGGAAAATGGATAAAAATCCATAAAAGAAAGATGTGGTTAATGGAAACCATATCGGGAAAGAGGGTATTAAATAACCATTGCATACATCAACCGGAGGCAGGAGGTCCATGGGATGAACCTTAGCCCAGGGAGGATCAGAGGTGATTCATGGTTGGGTGGTGGTGCTCTGCTCCCCAAGTGATGTTCTTTCTCCCTTTACTGTTCTAGTTGGATTCATTGTGAAGGATATTCTGTATGTTTCCTTCTCACTCTATTTTTTATAAATTTTTCTAGCTTATTAATGAATTGCATGAGATTATTATGAGTAGATTTATTGTTGTTCTCCTCCATTCTGATTAGTTTCACTTGGATGGTATATGATTTATGTTGATCCTTACTTGTTAGAATGTTAAATAATTTAGTTCAGATATATATAGACAGTTTAAATACCTCTCTTATTGGAATGAGACAAATCTACATCATGTTCAAAGTATAGGAGGGAAAGAGTAATGCAAAGGAATTGCATGTGATTGTTATAAATTATCTATGTTAATGGATTTTACGACATTATTTTGTGAAAGCATGTGGCAATTATGGCTTACTAATGTAGTTCAACTTAAAATTAATAGAAGAATATATTATGTGAATTTGATACAGTAATGGATATGCTGCCCCACTTTGGCTTATTTGTTAATATGATACATGAGCTACTTTACATATATATTTTGGTTCTAACACTTGAAAATATCTAGTCCAAGGTTCCAATTATCTATGCTATGCATTTGCATTATGGAATGATTGGGATCTACTGTGGTCTTGTTGTACATAAGATATATGTGAGTATTCTCTCAGTATGCCATAGGGCTTGGACGATGATATCTGTGGTGCATCTATGTTAACGTTTCATTAATACTTCGATGAACTCATCTTTATTCATGTAGAGATAGTTATGGGCAAGAGATATTTGTGCATGTAGAACTGTAGGAGATATTAATGCATATAATTATGTAATTCAATGGTTCAAGTCATTTATGTCAGGCATGTCATACAGTTTACATCCATGGAGACTAGACTAGCTAGTTATGCATGTGGAAGAAAAGGATGAGTCAGTAGCACTTTGACTATGTCTAAAAGACTCTGATACTGATGCATCGAAAAGATAGCCACAATAGACTTAAGATAAAAAAAAAATCATTAATGATTGAGTAGGTTAAACCAAGAACTTTATAGGTTGCAGGTTGTGAGAAACCCTTCATGTTTTGTGGGTGAATCAAATATTTGGGATGATAACATTAAATCATTTCTCCAATTGTGAAGTATTCTTAATAATTTATGTGACATACAAGCATTGTCAATGAAAAAAAAAATCCACATCACGGATCCACTTTTGACATTATGAAATTGATAAGAATACGAGTATAGTTGTGTGAACAATAGTGTTTATATAACGATAATGTTGACAACAGTTAATTCTCAACAATAAAAGAAGAAAATTTTAAATTAATGGAGCCTAGTAGTTAATTGTTCATGATAGCCTTAGGAGGTATGTTAGACTTCCCCACTCCTATATATCACACCTCATTGAATCTACATTTCCTTTGGATATGTATTCATCTTTTCAAATTTTATTAGTGTATGAACAATGATCAAATAATATCATGGTTGTTGTATCTTGTCCTATTTGTTATAAATTTTTACGTTTTTTGGCTCCCTCCCCTCTCATTCCTTCTTCAAACAATGAGTCCTCCTGTTTAGATAGGGTGGCTAGATACATTTCCAATCCTTGAAAAATCCATTAGTAAGGTTTCAAATATTCTTGATGTTTTGGGAGGGCTTTGAAATATCTCTCCTTCGAAGATTCGTAAAATTCTGAGTGGTCATTAGTCCCATGTGTGGAAGGTTATTATACAAGTTAGTTAGTATCTTGCTCCTCGAAACCAAATTTCTTTGGATGGGGTTCTTAGAGAAATATATACCCCTATATCTATAACCTTATGAAGTGGCTATCATTTAATTATAAAGGGTTCGCTAGTCCCTATAAAAAACTAGCTATTAAACAATTTGTCCTCTCAGATGAATTAGACACAATATTTGTATAGGAAACACTTGGATCGAGTGAAGACATTGTTAGGTTTTTGGAAGGCTTGCTTCATTGATGGGATTTTTAGAAATTGATGCTCGAGGTAGATCAGAGGGGGTTATCCTTGGGAATAAATTTTGAGATTGTTAAATTTTGAAATTTATGGGGTGGTGATGATGTCATTATAGTTGATTTTTTTCTGAAGAGGCAAGATTTGAATTCTGAGTGGTAAATGTTTATTGTACATGTGAGGAGAGGGTTTCTCTCTAGAGCATGTTAATGGGTTGTGCCTTTATCAGGGTGGATAATTTTATTTTAGGTGGTTATCTAAATTTTAATTTGGGTGTTTTTGAGACATGGGAAAATCATGCTCATATTGATGCCATCATTACTTCTCTTATTTACTTGAAGCTCATAATTTTGTATATGAGTAAATACCAAGAGTTAGCCCAAATTGGCATAACTCGATTATAGGAAAGCCTATGGTTGAGTGTAGAATGGATCATTTCTTGATTAAAGAGGCCCTTGGTATGGGGGGTGTATTGGATCACCTTCCTATTTTTCTAGAGTTTATAGGATGATATTTGCAACCATTGATTAGAAGATGGTGACAGAAATTCACTAGGATATCTCAAGAAAAACAAAAAAAATGAGATCAATATAGCCTAAGTAACATGAGCATAAAATGTGAACAAATTAATTTAAGATGCAAGAAGTGGAAATAATGATATAACCAACAAATTGAAGATAATATGCCAGACACTAGGAACAAAGAATTTGTCAACATATAGTTTTTTGCATCACCTTATTGTCCACTCTAGGAAAGGTCTTTCTTGAAGATATAGAAGCTTCATTTACATCAAAATATGCCTGCCAAATCATGAATACATTTACATAGACTTACAAATTTTAATCAAATGATCTAGAATATAAAACATCAGTATGAAAACAATGATCAAATGGGAAAGTGGGTAGATTTTAAATGTGTGTAAGAACCAACTCTCGAGTTCAAAAACCTAGATTCTAGTTATACCCTCATCGAAGGTCTTCATGCATAGTTCACTAAAGGTGTATCAAGAGGATATTAGTCTCTTGGCTATAGAATTAGAAGATTTTATTTGTAACTCAGAGAAATGGAAAAGTTGTGGACAGAAGTTGCATTCTTCTTCTTTTACTGGGCCATGAAAAATGAATAAAGTGAATATTATCAACCCCTTGGAAAAGGAAAATTGAGAAAAACAAATACCATGAACAAACAAAGAATATAATGAGTTGAAAGGCTAAAAAACATACCACCCATAACAAACCTTTCCATCCAAATATTATTCTATGTTGGGCCACCACAAAAAATATCGATGGAGAATTCAAGTAGCCTACTACTACAAAGGAAATTCAAACCCCAACTTGTTGTTTCACTTCTAATTTTACCCAAAATTACCTCATATTTAAAGGTATCACCGTATCTTAAACCAAAGAAAATATAAAAAAAAAAGATATCCTTTGGAAAAATAGGATCATCAAACGAAATTGAACCATACATATTAATGAACCTTATTTTATATATTAATACTAAGATGAACCCATTATTCTATTGGAAATAGAGAAAATTTCATATACATTAACGAATCCTTACAAATTACCTACATTTGAATGAGTTAACAAAAATTAATGGCACCAGGAGAGCGATGATATTATGTTTTTGGTAGAGATCCTTTATCTCTTCCTCCAACACCAAGATTCTTCTTATTTATTGCAATAAAAATCGAAATCGTGAATGAAGATCGTTTCCTTCTCAACTACATTTCTACTAGTGTCTTGAGCATAAAATTGAACTCTTTCCCACTAGAGCTATTAGATTCCACTTCATTGAGCTATGGTGATAGGTGAGAGCTATGCATAACTCACCAAAGGTGTATCAAGAAGCTATTAGTCTATTGGCTATAGAATTGGACTCTTTTTATTTGTAACTTAGGGAAATGGAAAAGTTGTGGATACAAGCTCCATTATTCTTCTTTCTTTGGGCCATGTAAAATAATGAAGAAAATAGTATCAAACCCTTAGAGAAGGAAGGTTGAGAACAACAAATAGCATGAACAAACAGAGAATCCAATGAGTTGAGTCGAGAGGGGTATCCCTTTGTAAAAAAACATTCATAGGCTTGTTAGAGTTAGTATGAATATTTACTAGAAGTTGAGTATTATTCACATCACCAACCACATCCAAATTTGGAAAGGTACAAACCCCTACAATACAAATGATGTCTCCAAATAATGCGCAGTTAATACCAATAATATCATGTTTCGAATATATTCTCAAACTTAAATGCCTCGAAATCTTATGCAAGCAGGTCATCATCAACTACAATCATACCAACTAAATCACACATGTTATTCAATTATTTATTCGAACCTTCGCCATTATCAACAAGGTCCATTGTTGGATTCATCAATTCAGAACTCACTTTGCAGTGATCATCCACATGTGTCTCGCCACTGAAGTCCCACTGCGCAACTGACTTTCCACTAGATCCTCAAATATTTGGAACTAGTTTAACTGAAAACAACTTGAGATAATTGACCTTGGTTGCTAAAAATTAGCAATCCCACATTCTTAACTAAACTCTATCTCCTCCCACTATAATTTAATGATTAAACTAGGTGACAAGCTATGTCACACAAGTTAACTTCATCCAAGTTGCCTATTGATGTCGAAATTCAAATTTTATCAATTTTATCAAGGCAAAATCAAATTGAGAATTTCTTTCTCCATTATTCAGCACTCCCTCTCAACAATAAAGGGATTATCAACCACCCTTATCCTACACCTTTGGAACTCAAACTTCCCTCTTGACAAAGTTTTTTTCAAAATTCCACCATCTTGTTCCTCTATTGGAATGCAGTTTAGCCACATTATCCATATTTGCACACAGTCATGTAAATGCTAATACTAGATATCTATATGCTTGGATCAATCATGAAATACAAAATTCTTAGAGTGTTTGATGCAATTCTGGTTATCACAATAGATCACAGTTGGATCCATCATCTGACCAAATAGTCCAACAAGCATCTTACTCCTCCATATCGCCTCACATGTTGCTTGACTTGTTGCTATGTATTCTACTTCTACGGAGCTTAGTGAAAAATATTTTTGCTTCATGTTGTACCGAGAAACAATTGCAAACCCAACAATGAAAAATCCACCTAATGTACTCTTTCAGTCTGATGTGGAATTGGCACCCAATCTGCATCTATGAAGCCAAACAACTTCACTCCCTCTACCTATCTATACCATAGTCCAAACCGGGTAATGCCTCTAAGGTACCGTAAAACATGCTTAAATACCTTCCAAAATAATTTGGTTGGCCTAACTATAACTTGGCTTAGCTAGTTTACTACATAGGACATATATGGTCATGTGTTCACAAGATATATGAGTCATACCACTAGTTTTTGATAAATGGTAGCATTCACTTCTTCACTTGAAGTGACATCCTCCTTCCTCCAGTGGTTTTCTAGAGGTATCTTTGTGGGTTTACATCTATCCATGCATAATCTCCATAGTATCTCATTTGCATACTTGCCTTGAGAGACAAAAAATTCTCTGTAGTCTTCCCATACTTCCAAGCAGAGGAAGTACTTCATGAGACCCACGTCCTACATTTAAAATAACCTTGGAAGGTCCTCCTTGCGAGATCTAATTAGCTTCTCACCATTAGTTAGAATCAAATCAACAATATTTAAGACAATAATAAGAAATTTACCTTCTACCAAGACGTGATTGAGGTTTGCATCCACTTCAATATTGGTGAAGCCCAAATCGATGATATAACTATCGATCCTGGTGTACGAAGTACAAGCTGCTTGTTTGAAACCATACATCGCTCGCTTGAGTCTACACAGATGAGACTCTCATTCAAATGTCTCAAAATCTTCAGGTTGCTCAATGTACACCTCCTCCTCAATAACCTTATTGAGAAATGTTGTTTTACATCCATTTGGTCAATCTTCCACCCCACTTGCATAGCTAGCGAAATAATCGATATAATAGATGATCTATACCTTGCTACAGGAGCAAAGGTATCCTCATAGTCAATTCTTAAATTGATATGCTTTTGTCTTAATTGTTAATTGTCTTAAATGGGTTTCGTCTTAAGTGGGCATTGTCTTAAATATAAAGTTGTCTGAAAATATTTTTGTCTCAAAATGTTTTTGTCCTAAATTAAAGTTGTCTTAAAATAATTTTATCTTCAACTGTTTTTGTCTGAAATATAATGTTGTCTTAAAAGAATTTTGTCTCAAACTATTTTTGTCTTAAACTATTTTTGTCTTCAATAAAAAGTTGTCTTAAAATATTTTTGTTTCAAACTATTTTTGTCTTAAAATATTTTTTTCTTAAGCTCTCTTTGTCTTAAAGTTTATATTCAAGACAATTCAATTCATATTAAATTTTAATGTAAAATGACTAAAATAAAAAATGAATTTTTGAGACAAAAGATTTCTTTTGTCTTAAAAAAATGTCTTAAAAGTACCCTTGGTGTCGTAGTTATATTGAGGCCTATGGACCAATAGATCTACCCAAAGTATGAATGAGCTCCAAGATGATTTTGGGTTTTAGTTATAAATTGTGTAAGGAAAATAACCCAAAATCCATTAAGGGTGAAGTTAAATATGGAAACTTGGAACACGAGAGTATCATATTGAGTTCTTGTCATAAAAGGAAGTTAGTATTCCTTAAGGAATGATTCCAATATTAACATGGTCATTCAAACGTCAATAACATGTATATGTTAATTCGCTCTAAACCACATGATATTATCTCCTTAAATTAATGGGATTCTTTAGGTATACATCCGTTATAGAATAAGGGTTAAGTTATCTCTTTAATAAAAACCGAGTTGTGTATAGTGTGCATGCTGGGATATGGGGTGAAGAAATAATTATAATATGGGCATATCCGTTAATTATCCTATGATGTGTCAATGAATAAAATGGACACTCGGCGGGTTCGAATGACAACATATTTAAATCATACATCATGTTGGAATACTAAATTTTGTTGTTAATGCGTGAATTGATTAATTAACTCAATTGACAAATGAAGGAATACAACATAAAAGGATAACAATGTTATAATTTAGAACTAATCGTTGTGTATGTAAATCTTTCCTTCGTATGTTGAGCCTCACGTCGAAGGGTGATTAGAATTCTCGCTAGAGATAATATATCTAGAAGAAAGACAAATTTGCATGTATGCATCAAGATAGTAGTTGGGTGTCTGGCATGGCAACCGACCTCGAGGTTACACATAAGAGGCAAGGATACGTAACGTTGGTTTATTTTCAGTTTGGCGTACATGTGGTTATGATTCTGATGAGTATATATGTTTATAATGGTGATATTTGAGCTAACAAGATATCTCTATTTTATATAGAGATTTGGAAAATATTTTAGATGGTTCGTTGTATGCAGAGGAACGGCAGGAAGATAGTGTTCGCTAGGAACACAAAGGTATGTAGGGGAGGCATATGTATTTTTTTAACTAAAATCAATGACGGGCAATAGCTACTTAGTAGTGTTGTTTATCAAATTATGATATTAATTGTGGTAAATAGAGTTGCGTTCTACATCTAAAAATTCGTAGAAAATTGGTTGAAACCAATGATATAGGTAGTAATGGATGGAGATGTGCTAAGAACACTTCTAAGCGATATAGATATCTAGAGATTTGCATCATACTATAATGCCATAGAAGTTGTGGATTCATAGGACAACTACCTGTGAACGAGGATGCAGTAATACATCGACGATGATGTAAAATTTAAGGGGGGAGTATGTAACAACCTTCCCTTATGTGCCAAACTATCGTAAACCTAAGTTGAGGAAAGCTAGGCATGATGGGTAAAATGAAAAATAAAATATACCATTAAATAATTAATAAATTGGTCACATGGAAAAGAGACAAACCAAGAGATGTGATTCTTGCCAAATCCCATTGAGGAATGGGATAGGATCAATACTTCATCATAAAGTTTCCAAATGTGATTCTAGATAAGCTAGATGGAAATGATATCATGAAAGAGGGTATTAAATACCCATTGCATAAATCAATTGGAGGTAGTTGATCCATGCTAAGAACCTCGGCTCGGGGGAATCAAAGGTGATTCATTGTTGGGTGGTGGTGCTCCGCTATCCAAGTGATGCTCTTTCTCTCTTTACTCTTCTAGTTGGATTCGTTGCGAAGGATGTTTTGTATGTTGATTTCTCACCCTCTCTATTATAAATTCAGCTAGATTATGAATGAATTGCATGGCATGCTTTGAGTAGATTTATTGGTGTTCTCCTCCATTCTCGTCAAATTCACTTGCATGGTATATGCTTTATGCTACCTGTTAGGTGTTAGGATGTTAAATCTTTTAGTTAAGATATATAGATTGTTGAAATACCTCTCTTATTTGAATGAGACAAATCTCTATCATGTTAAAAATATAAGAGGGAAGCAAAGGAATTGCATGTGACTGTTATAGATTATCTGTGTTAATGGCTTTCATGAGATTGTTTTATGGATGCATGTGGAAATTATAGCTTATTGATTTAGTCCAAGTTAAAATTAGTGACGGAATATATTATGTGAATTTGATGCAGTAATATATAAGCTTCCCCACTTTGGCTTATGTGTTAGTTTCATACATGAACTTGAAACTATCTAGTCTAACGTAGTTATGCGTGTGGAAAAAAGGATGAGACAATAGAACTTTGACTATGTCTAAATGACTATGATACTAATGCATGGACAAGATAGCCACAATAGACTTAAGATAAAAAAATCATTAATGATTGGGTAGGTTAAACCAAGAACTTTATAGGTTGCATGCCATGAGAAACCCTTCACATTTTATGGGTGAATCAAATAATTGGGATGATAACATTAAATCATTTCTCCAATTGTGAAGTATGCTTAATAATTGATGTCATACAAGCCTTGTCAATGAACAAAGAAATCCACATCTTTTGACGAAGATAAACGCAAGATTTTATGAGGAGAAACCTCGTGGGATATAAAGGCAAGATTTTACAAAAAAGGCCTTGGAAAATGGATAACAATCCATAAATACGGGATGGTCCTAATGAAAACAATATCATGAAAGAGGGTATTAAATACCCATTTCATAAATCAATTGGAGGGAGTTGATCCATCCCAAGAACCTCGGCTTGGGGGAATCAAAGGTCATTCATTGTTGGGTGGTGGTGCTCCGCTATCCATGTGATTGCTCTTTCTCTCTTTACTATTACAGTTGGATTCATTGCGAATTATGTTTTGTATGTTGGTTTCTCACCCTCTCTATTATAAATTCAGCTAGATTATGAATGAATTGCATGAGATGCTTTAAGTAGATTTATTGGTTTTCTCCTCCATTCTGGTCGGATTAACTTGCATGGTATATGCTTTATGCTAATTGTTACATGTTAGGATCTTAAATCATTTATTTAAGATATATAGACATTTGAATTACCTCTCTTATTGGAATGAGACAAATCTCTATCATATTAGATATCATTTTTGGGATTCAACTGCGTTAAGTAAGTCATTCATGTATGACCATTTCCATGAGAGGTAGTCGTAACTGACTAATTTCTCATGATTTTTGAATAGTTCACTTAGCACTCATTGCATCGGGTGATGCTCACAGGGGTGAAGAAGTGGGATTGAAACTAGTGAAATGAAACACATAGCATCAATCATCACTTCCGGGGCTTGCACCCGGTAACCAGGACTTCCCAGGAGGTCACCCATCCCAGAACTCCTCTAGCTCAAGCGCGCTTAACTGTGGAGTTTTCCCCACAATCAAGCCCACTTAGCTTGCTACCCCATTTGCAAAACCTTAGCAAGTATTGTGCCTCTTCAAGTAGAGATCCCTTGACTCTTTTTGAATTTAAGTGAACTATTCAAAAATCATGAGAAATTAGTCAGTTACGACTAACTCTCATGGCAATGGTCATACATGAATGACTTACTTAACGCAGTTGAATCCCAAAAATGATATCTAATATAATGCACTACGTAAACCCCCATACTTAAAATCTCTATCATGTTAAAAATATAAAAGGGAAAGAGTAATGTAAAGGAATTGCATGTAACTCTTATAGATTATCTGTGTTAATGGTTTTCATGATAGAGATAAACATGTAGGATAAAAAGAAAAGTTGTGTGGTTATAGGTGAGAGATGAAAATACAAATTTATCCCAACAATTTTCCAAGGGAAGGAAATTCCTATCCCCTCCTTCTCTTTATCCACTCACCTTGTCTTCTTTCCTATCTCTCCCCATCTTTTTCACTATCTCATTCCCTAGATATCTATCACCCTCCATGGTCTCTCTTAAATTTCTTTCCATGATATTGTGTTTAGATTATCGAAATTAAGAATACTCAATTACTAGTCATGTGTCGACAATTATTTGTTGCAATTATGGATAGAATATGTTCTATTATATCTTATTAATTAGCATGAAATAGCTATTCGTTGTCCATTTTCAGAGTTAAGGCCGGGTGAATTTTCTCTACAAATGAAATATCATGCCAAACAAACGGATACTGCATTACTTCAAAACTAAATGAGAGATATCAATCCCTCCGTAACAATAACGTATATCATGCCAAATAAACGGTTACTGCATTATTTTCCAATACTAAATTAGAGGTAACGATAACAATAGTTTAGTTGTAAAAGTAAAATTGGTTTGACAAGTTGATTTTTTTATTATCTATGTGAAAACACGCTAACAGAAATGATCAGTGTATAGCTTGTTATATCTAATTGCTAAAGGAATACCAATTAGTTATTGTACTTGCTCATCACGGCTGGAACCTTCTTCAGCTTGTAAATCCACGTTGGCAAGATGAACGTCATGATGTGGTTGAGTTAAAGCCATGTTTGCCAGCTGATCACCATCACCAAATCTGAAGAAATGAAGTGGAGGGAAAGGAGGAAGTACACCTATGTCTGCAAGCTGATTACCAATTCCGAAGTCATCTAGGGCAGGTTGCAGCGGAGGGATGGCCATGTTTTCGAGGAAGTCATCAACTCGGAAAGATTGTGTTGTAGGTAACAGTTGATGTATAGTCATGTTTTCAAGCTGATCACCATTATCAGATGTGAAGAAGTCTGGTGGAGGTATAGCCATGTTTGTCAGCTGATCACCATCACCAAATCTGAAGAGATGAAGTGGAGGGAACGGACGAAGTGGACCTATGTCCGCAAGCTGATTACCAATTCTTAAGTTCTCTAGGGCAGGTTGCAGCGGAGGGATGGCCATGTTTTCGTCATCATGTCCGAACGATTGTGTGGTAGGTAACAGTTGATGTATAGTCATGTCTTCAAGTTGATCACCATTATCAAATGTGAAGAAGCCTGGTGGAGGTATACCCATGTTTGGCAGGTGATCACCGTCACCAAATCTGAAGAAATGAAGTGGAGGGAGCGGAGGAGGTACAACTATGTCTGGAATCAAACGTTGCAGATTATGCCGCTGCTGCTCTTCGAGATGTTGTCGTTTAACCCTTTTGAGGGGAGGCCCAATTTCCACATCAAGCAACTCAGATTTCCTTTCTACCAATTCCTTCAATGCTTCCTCCCGAGCATCCAGAGCCTCATTATCTTCGATCTCGCTCCGTGTATCACACCTGTTGCATACTTCACAAGGTTTCCCCGGTGCTCCACTGTATTCAACACACCTGCAAAAATGAGAAAAGTCCAAGTCCGATATTGTCTTTCTGCAAACGTAACACATTTGGTTTCCACACTTACATGTCACGACATTGCATCCAGACGTCTTGATTAACTCCGTGTGGCAAATGTTACATTCTCTTACCACAGCTTTCGTCATCCTCTCTTCTACTGCCGTACGAAGACCAGTGTCAGAATGTTTCTCAACCTCTTCACAGCGCAATGGTGAGTGACTCACCTTCTTGCATTGAATACAGGAAGAAATTAAACAACTAGGGTTCGGACAATCCAAAACTTGTGCACAGTTGTCCGTTTCATATGGGATGTTACAGAATGGGCAATAAACCAGACCTTCAATTTTGGCTTCAACTACCGCTTGTTGTGCCTGCCGATGTTCATATCTCTCAATAACATCATTTGGAAGAGCTCTCTTCATCTCTGACAAATGAATTGGCTCCTTGCAGCCAACAATAGCCATGCACGATAAATACTAATCCGCCTTGACAACTCCATAAATGATTTGCTCAACTTGCTTCCATACACATTTAAAACAAAACCAATGCCCATCCTCACACTGTACCATTCTTTCAATCTCATATGGCCTATAACAACAACCACATTCCATAGACACTTCTTGCCTCTCAGTCCAACTTTTAATTTGTAAATTACTTTCTGAATATTTTGAAGTCATAAGTTTCAGATCACTTACCTCATCAAACTCACCATCTCCAATTTTTAACGCCTTTCCCTTACGCTTTTGGGGATTATTAATCTGCCCCACCAAAGAAGATGTTTCTGCCTTTCTAGTCCTCGGTCGAACTCCTATTCTCAGAACTTCTGCTGCTCCGTCCTCTGATGAAATGAAAGAAACCAACTTCTCATCTAGAGAATTGGGGGCACGCTCTGAAGAAGATGATGAAGGTCCGGCCATATTTCCAAATTCAGTGATGATTTCAGGTATTATTTGCGTGAGTCCAATCGCTCCGTCACAGATGATAATGGAACTGGACAATGGGAGAAGAAGCGTTAGGTTATAAATAGAAGTAGATCAATCGTCATGACTAAATATAAGAAGTATATCGAAGCGGACAACATTTTGTTTTACGCGTCGGCTAAACCCGCCTTTGTGTGGACCCGCAAAGACAGGCTATGGTCATGGGCATGGCCATCATGGGTTAATAAAAATGATTTTGAAGTTATTGGGTTAAAAATGTAAAGTTTTAGTTCCTTTCGCCGGGCATGTGCATATATACGTATGGGTTTACGAAAATTGTTTTGGAATGATTTCCTTAAAATGTATATACTTAGAAAGTATATACATAGTTAGAAATTGGTTTATGAATTTTTTTTAAAGATTGTTAAAACTTTTTTTATTTAAAAATAAAATACACTAATTTTTTTTAATTATAATACTGTACAAATTTTATGATAAAAATCTAAGAAATAAAAAATTCATACATAATCATAATAGATATAGATCATGTATCTTATTATCCTTGATGAAAAAAATTCCAAGGTGTTTTGGATATTTTTATTAGATGTGTAATGAACTATTAAATTTGGTAAAGAATGGTGGAGATTAATAAAACAATATGTATTATAAAAAAGGGCAATTGGATCATATTCTTATAAAATTATAAATATACAAATATAGATAAATAAATGATAAGAAATTATACATAATTTTTGTGTCGTATTGTTGCATTAAAAAAAATGGTATATATTTGCGAGTTAATATATGTATATATTAGAGATGTTGTACGTAATGTTACTTTAAAGAATAATAATAACATTATTTTAAAAATCAATGTGAGCCATAGTATGCTACAAATGCTGAACATAACATAACCTAATGCAAAGATTTTAACTCTCTCAAAAAAATAACAAAAATAAAAATAACTTTATAAAAGTTAAGTAATTAAAAAATTAAAAGCGACCCATGGTATTGAACAGTGGTTTTAAGAATCCATGGTATTGACCCATGGTATACATGTGAAATATAACATATTTTGAAGGGAAATTAAAATTGCCTAGATCCACCTTAGTTTGATGTTATATTTACATGTATAATTAGTTGTAGAAAGTGCTGACATTGAATCAATGTAGCTTGTAAATATAAAACTTTTAATTGTTATATTTGCACTAGGCATTTGTTCAGATATGGAGAAATATTAGCAAAAATGTAATTATTACATTTCATCTAATATTTTTGCCTATCTCCATCCACTTTTTATTGGGTGAAATATTAGGTAGAAATGTAATAATATTACATTTTAATTAGTATTATCCATTGTTAGCCACTTCTTATTGGGTGAGGGTGGTAGTAAATATTGAATATTACATTTTATCCAAGATTTCCCCCCTCTCAATTCACCTTTTGTAAAAAATTTCTTCATATTTGAGGTTCATAAATACACTTAAATCTTATGTTAACATTTGATCCCAATATAGTGGAGATGTAATAATTATAATTATAAGTAATAATTAAACTAGCCTAAATCCATGTTAACTAGAGATCTACCAAGAGCCTAGAGGGATCAAATCTCTTTTGAGTCTAAAAGAGGTTTGCATCTCAAGAGACTTTATCGTCTGGGGCTTGTAGATTCAAAGTTAAGATGGATCTTGGTTTGTAATAACAAAATCAATTTTTTGAGCCTTTAAAATAATATGTCTAAGAAGGGAAATTTGATGATATTTTGGCAATATTTTGAGAAAATTCGGAAAGGATTTTTTAATTAAAACATTGCCTCTACAATACTTTTTGAAAGTTTACTCTTATAAAGTGTAAAGATACAAATAACAAATGAATAAATGATAAGAAAATAAACATAGTAATCACGAAATCATTTTTGGGAGATTTTACAATAATTTCTTATAAGAAACAAGGGAAATTGGATGATTTTTTAAATCACACTCTTATAAAAGTATAAAGGTGAAAATAAGAGGAATAAATGATAAAAAAATGTTGTTCCAATAGGTGCTCTACAACTCAGTATAGGGGATATGTGTAGGCATTTGATGTTAGATATTAGATATAATCTTTTTTTTTTAAATTCAATTTTTTTTATATTATAAATTTTTTTTTATTAATAAAATTATGAACAATTGTGTGGAGCTAAGGATGGATCTATGTTGTGGTGCAGTGTGTTTGAGTCTACCATAAGGGTTGGGCTAGTTGTAATAACCTCATTTTGTCTGAAGTTTATCACTGTAATTGGATGAGTTGGTGGTAGCATGTGAAATCAGGGTCGGGGTGTGCAGAAGCTCAGGTGATTTTCAAATGCGACTTGTGAGGGGTTTTAGATGTATTATTTCACTAATATGCGAACACTAATTGTTTCCTATTTAGTTTAGTGAAAGTTTAAGACATATCTCTTATAAGTGATCAAATATATTGGAGATTTTGGTGGCAATTCTAAATAATGAGGGTAATCAGTATGTTGATATGGACATTGATCTTGTAGATAATTCTACAAACAATTATGAATTTGATTCCATGTGGAAAGATCCTCCACATCAACATCCTAAAATGCAATGTGAATCGACACCTGGATCACTGGATCTAGGGGTTTATACTACTCACTCCAGTTTGAAGAGGTTCTTCAAAACCCATAGTATCATAGTCCAATCATAGTCAAACAATATTTCGAGGCTGGTCATTCTTCCATTGCTTTTTATAGCAAATCCAAGTGTGGGTTTCTAGGGATGGGAGGATTCATAGGCTATGCAGTTAAGTGTCACGGGGATCACGTTGGAAGCCTTAAATTTTGAAGACGATTGTACCCTAATGGGATTTTTTGGTCATGTGAGATTATTGTTTATTTGTCAGTTCTGTTAGAGGCAGAAATTGAGGATTCTCGCTCTTTCTAGCTATTTACAGAGGGCATCCCTTGAGGAATGAGTGAGGCAACCATTGGGGGAAATATGTTGTTGAGTTAGTAGGTAATGTGAGTGGAGGTTTAAATCTTGTGTGTAGCAGTGGTTCTTTGGTGCCTCCTTGAAAATGTCCTTTTGAAAGTTCTTCGGGGTTTACTTTGGATTCTAATCTTTCTGTTGGGGTGGGATCCACTAATTTATACACCCAACCAGAGCTTTCTCAATTTGTGTATCTAAATGGAGGTATAAAGGAATATATATTTTTGAAGACGCAAGGGAAGATAGTGAAATGAAAAAAAATTAAGGAAATAGATAAGAAATTGGTATTAAGAGAAGGAGTTAAGATTGGTGATATCATGGATACTGCCAGAAAATTTTTTGTCGGCTGCATTTAAGGAGGAAACTACTCATCATCTTGTCTAAAAAATGAGCTCAAGAGGAATGAGGGTAGACTCTAGCTTCAGTTCCACTGATTTGTACCTTGTCAAGGGGGTGGTTTTCCCTCAAATTAAATAAGGAAGGGGATGCAAGTTGGGTTCTCCCAAGATATTGGAATATCAAAATGACACCTATCCTACTGAAAATGAGGTTTCCCCTTTTTATCCTGATAGGGAAAAACTGGGTCCTGGTCTTGTATGGGTGAGGTTTCCTAGGTTATTGATGTGATTGTGGATGAAGGATCCCTTTCGAAGGATTCATGATGATTTGGGATCACTACTAGAATTTGAAACATCATATGCGGAGTCTAAAAAGATGCATTTTGTGAGGATTTTGGTCTATTTGGATACTATAAGAGATGGTTAGTTGAAATCTTAAATATTCAACATAGGAGATACTTCCAGAAAAAGCAATTCGACTATGAGTGAACCCCTTTTAGATGTTAGAGCTACCATGAGGCTGGTCATATGCTCAAGGGTTAACCACTTGTGTATTTAGGAAAAAAATATGGGAAATTAGTCAAACGAGGAGGCCTTTAGCCAAGGAGAGGGAGATTTATGGAAATAATTTAACAAATCCATTTGAGAATGAACAATTTTCACTAGGAGGTCTATCTTCCACGTCACATATCTAATATTTGCAGGCAGAGACTAGTGTCAGATTAGACAAAAAGGATACATGCTCAGAATTTCCATTGTTAGGTGTGCTTCCTGTAACACCCCTCCCTTGTGTATCTGACTATTATAAACCTAACTTGAGGAAAGCTAGGTGTGATGCGTAAGATGAAAAACAAATACATTATTAAATAATTAATAAATTGATCACTTGGAAAAGCGAGACACCAAGAGATAAGATTTTCCCAAGTCCCATTGGGGAATGCGATAGGATATATCTTTCATGATAAAGCTTCTAGATGTGATTATAGATAAGTTGGATGGATTGAAGATAAATATCCATTGGATGGATTGGATACAAATATCCATCAAGAAAAACATATAAGCTTTGCGAGAGATAAAGGCAAGCTTTTATGAGGAAAAGCCTCGTTGGAGATAAAGGCAGACTTTTTTGAAAAACGCCAAGGCAAATGGATAAAAATCCATAAAAGTGCAATGCCATTAATGAAAACCATATCATGAAAAAGGTTATTAAATACGCATTGCATACATCAATTGGAGGTAGTTGATCCATGGCAAGAACCTTGGCTCGAGGGGAATCAAAGGTGATTCACAGTTGCGTGGTTGTGTTCTCCTCTCCATGTGATGTTATTTCCCTCTTTACTCTTCTAGTTGGATTCATTGTGAAGGATATTCAATATGTTTCTTGCTCACCCTCTTTGTTATAAATTCATCTAGCTTATGAATGAATTGCATGAGATTCTTACGAGTAGATTTATGGTTGTTCTCCTCCATTCTAGTCAAATTCACTTGCATGGTATATGCCTTATGTTAATCCTTACTTGTTAGAATTTTACATCATTTAGTTCATATATATAGACGGTTGAACTAGTTCCCTTATGGGAATGAGACAAATCTCTGTCATGTTAAAAGTATAGGAGGGAAAGAGTAATGCGAAGGAATTTCATGTGACTCTTATAGATTATCTGTGTTAATGGATTTTACGAGATAATTTTATGGATGCATGTGGAAATTATGGCTTACTAATGTAGTTAAGCTTAAAATTAATACAGGAATATATTATGTGAATTTGATGCAGTAATTGATATGCTACCCCACTTTGGCTTATGTGTTAATTTGATACATGAGTTACTTTAGATATATACTTTGGTTCTATCACTTGAAACTATCTAGTCTAAGTTTCCAACTATCTGCATTATGCATTTGTATTATCTAATTATTGGCATATACTATAGGCTTGTTGTACATAATATATATGTCAGTATTATGTAATTGCGCCATAGGACTTAGATAATGATAACTGTGGTTCATTTATGTTAATGTTTCATGAATACTTCTATGAAGTCATCTTTATTCGTGTTGAGATAGTTATGGGTAGGATATATCTGTCCATTCAGAATTATAGGTATTAATGCATCTAATTATGTAAGTCATTGGTTCAAGTCATCTATTCCATGCATGTCATAAGGTTTACATCCATGGAGACTAGAGTAGCTAGTTACGCATGTGGAAAAAAAGGATGAGTGAGTAGCACTTTGACTATGTCTGAAGGACTGCGACACTGATGCATGGCCAAGGTAACCATAATAGACTTAAGATAAAACCTTCACTCATTATTGGGCAGGTTAACCTAAAAACTTTATAGGTTGCATGCCGTGAGAAATTATTCATGTTTTATGGGTGAATCAAAGAGTTGGGATGATAACATTAAATGCTTCCTCCAATTGTGAAGTATGCTTAATTATTGATCTAACATACAAGTCTTATCAATGAACATAAAAATCCACATCACAGCTCCACTTTTGACGTTATAAAATTAATAACAATATGAGTACAGTTGTATGAACATTAGTGTTTATATAATGATAGCGTTGACAACCACAGTAAATGAAGAAAATTTTAAAGTAATGGAGTCGAGTATCTAATTGTTCAGGATAGGCACAGGAGGTACATTATAAATGGTATTAGAGCCATAGGATAAAACACTGAGGCCTATGGACCAATCCACCTATCTAAAGTATGAATGAGCCTCAAGATGATGTTGGGTTTTAGTTATAAATTGTGTAAGGAAAATAACCCAAAACCCATAAGGCTAAAGTTAAATATGGAAACTTGGAACATGAGAATATCATATTGAGTTGTTGTCATCAAAGGAATTTAGGATTCCTTAAGGAAGGATTCCAACATAAACCAGGTTATTGAATGGTGAGTAACATATATATGTTAATTCTCTATATACCACATGATATTTTCTCATTAAATTATTGGGGGTTTTTTAAGTATACAATCCTTATAAAATAAGGATTAAGTTAGGGCATTAATAAAAACCAAGCTATGTGTAGTGTGCATGCTCGGATGTGGGGTGATAGAAGAATAATAATGTGGGCATATCTGTTCGTTAGCCTATGATGTGTTGATGAAGAAATGGGCGCTTAGTAGGTTCCAATGGCAGTGTATCTGAATCACATATCATGTTGGAATACTAAATTTTGTTTTTAATTTGGTATTGATTAATGAACTCAATTAATAAATGAAGGAATACATTGTACAAGGATAACGATGTTATAACTTAGAGCTAGACGTTGTGTCTGTAAATTTTTCTTGCGTATGTGAGCTTGACACCAAAGGTTAATTAGAATGTTGGCCAAAGATAACATAGCTACATTCATGCGAGATTTCGGCCCTGAGACTCGTTATATTCTCAAAACATGCAAATTGAGCCTAGCTTAGTTGACTGACATTCTTAAAAATAATCTTGTTGCTAGGAAATCATGGCACTATTCATTTCATTAACTTAGGGCATTGTGGAACATGATAGTGGATTCGATAAGCAACCCGACTCAGCATAAGAGTGAGAATATTTATTTGTCGTTAACGATAGAGATAAGAGAGGCAAAGGAATTCCTAGGGAGAGCTGCTATCGTAATGGTAAACGAAGAGAGGGATAAGGCTCTGAGCATGATGGCTTGAATTTGGTGTCAGAGGAAGGACCAGTGAATTAGATCAATTACATCACACTTATGTGTGATTCCTCCAATCACACTCCTTTCTTGTGTCTTGGCGCTGGATGTGTTGGCCATCCTCCTTGTTGGAATGTTTTATTCCCCATGTACTGTTAAAAAAAGGTAGTGTTTGTCTATAGGATTGGATGTACGCCGATGAGGTTCGACATAGACCATGTTTTATGGATAGTGTGTAAGTAACAACAAAAAAACTTGACTACTTCTGTTTATTCTTTTTAAAACACTACCTTTTGGTTGCCTTATTACAAGTTTGGAGGTGTGAGTTGGTGACAAAGCCAAATGATATTGTTTCCATGAGGGATCGTATAAAAGCCATAGCTCATTGTTTCTATTGGTGACTATCTGCTAGGTTGAAGGCGTTAGGTGGAGATGATGATTATCCTCATAATCACTCTTAGTTAGATAGAGGTTATCCATAAACACCACAACATTGAATCTTATCCATGTGATAGATCCAGAATGAATAAATGCCTTTAACTGAGCGATCTATTGCTTAGTGCGAGAGCAAGACTCGCAGACAACATGGGTAAGTATTATTTATTTCCATCAATTTTGTTGTGTTTTAATAAGTTTGATAGTGTGTTAAAAAATGTTCTCAAATCATTTCTTTTTCTAGCATTTGATATGGCAGATTTGGTGTCTGCATACTCTTCACACAAAAAAAATTCACATGGCATGCTTAATAAATAGATGTGGAATGTGAGTTAGAAGAGTGTTTTTCTTTTGGGCTCTGGACTTTGCATAGAATGTTGAATTCAATGGTACAAGGATTGCCGCCAAGGCTTCAATGGATTGCTTTCGAACCCTTCCAACTATGGAGATCAACCAAATTGTCTATATCCTTGATGGCTCTGAAGAACATATTTGGCAGAGTTGCAGCTCCAAACCGTCAAAGACATAGAAGAATACCCGTAAAGCCTCTCTCCATCTACCTGCAACTGTGAATGTCGATAACGAATCTTTGGATGAAAACATGATCCTCATTATCACGGAAAATAATAGAATGATGGTGCTTCAGATTAACACCAGGTTTCTTAGAGCCATGGGGGTTCAAATCTCGAAGGAAAATGTAAATTTTCACGAAGGATCTCTTGTTGAGAAATTTTTCATGACCGATTCCAAAGGTTGTAAAATAAATGATGCACAGAGCTTGGACAATATCATGCAAGCTCTTAGGAAGCCTTGAATGAGCCCACAAGGGTCTTGGTTTTCGAGATGAGAGGTTTAGTTATAAAGCCCCGGTCAAGATTTAGAGAGTTTTGATCAAGTGAAGGCTAGGGTGGAGGTGTTGTTTAATTTGATGGTATTACTCGTGAACATTGTTGTTTTGATGTTAGATAAAGCCCAGAAGATTGCAGGTCTAGAATGAAAAAAAACTGTTTGCCAGGAAAATCCTTTACATGTTTAATTTATGAATTTGGAGGTTTCATTCAGTGAAATCATCGTTGATGAGGGGAAAATATACCGCTAAATATATGTGATATTGTAGGAGAAAAAAATATGAAATCTGAAAGTACAAGCTATATTACAATTCTTGTAAGTATTTTTTTTACCACAGTTGGATTTTAAACATAGTCGAAAACATGTATGTGCACGCTATACTTGTTTACAGTGGGTGAAAACAATTAAAAAATGGGAAACTGCTTTATTAAAACGAGCTCTAGAATTAAGAATCATATGAGTCAACACCATCTAGATTTATTGATTTGTGGAAAGGAAAAATACCTAACCATTACAGTAGGTATTGTATTTTAAACTATAATGGGTGCGAGTACCAAAACATGTGAATAACTATGTCATGTTTCCACAAAGGAAATGGACATTTCTCTTTTCAATTGTCTGCAGACTTAGTTAAGCAGCAAAAAATGAGAGTAGTGTAAAAGCATTATTTTGAATTAGCATGCATCATTATGTTAAGCAAATACTACCAAACTAAATAACACAAGGTTATCTGTGGAAGAAAACTACACATAAGCATGTGTATCTAAATTATATTGTTCCATGCATAGAGATATGTGAGTTACTTTATTATTTTAATATGCTTTCATAAGAATATGATTATTCTTGAGTTGACTTGAAGGTTGAAAATAAATTTAAGATATTTGGAAAGAGATAAAGTTGGGCTTAATGAGTAAATAAGAAGGTATCTGACAACTCTCAAAACTAAGTTGGTATTGAAAGCTTTGGGAACGGGTGAAAGCTATATACCATAATGATGATAGACTTTTTTTTAAATAAGTATGGTTATGGTATTCAAATATTGCATGAATAATGGATGATATGCTATGTTGCATATGGGTATTAGAATTTGTTCATGATTTAAAATATTGTTGCCTTGATATTGAGAGTGATGATGATCTGAGACATTGAGGAGTCTCACATGTAATGTGGTTATATGTAATATAAACATAACTATAGTTGATGTTTACCTTATTACGACTATGATATAGACCCATCAGCAAATAAGCTTTGATTATCGATTAATGATGATATGATGCTTAGAGGGATTGTTGAGCCTCAAACTTGCACCTTCCAATACACCCTCTCAGCCTTCTTTTTCCACTTACTTCATCCACCAAGTTGTTAAATCATTGCATTATAGTCTAAAAAGAGCTTTTTACATGGTTTTCTGACTATGCTTATGATTGTTGTTTGGTTTAGATTTTTGTTCAGGCAGCTGCGGAAACTTGTCAGTTTCCGTAGCCAGCACAGGTTTCCGCAGCCAACACAGGATTCTGCAGCTATTTTGTTAAAAGCTATGCTACAGGTGTCCTATGAAGAAATGAGCCACATGGGCAAGCTACAGGTGACAGGTACATGGAACGTATCCCTTCAAATCAGCCAAATCATCCATAGAAGGTCACGGTCAACAAGGGTCAAACGCAAAGCCAACCAAGGAATTTAGTGGTGGCACGTCTCTGTTTTGAGCACGTGAACGTTTACGTGGCACAGTCCTCAGCCCACGAAGACACCGGCACACCTGGAGATCATCCCCGTAACCTGAATCCAACCGCTACCACTCCGAAGATTTAATAGACATGATGATAGTTACGCTAGATCTCGGCTGAGGAGATCTACGTGTCCTTGGTAACACAGTTAATAGCACAGGATTCAGTTAGTTAGTTTCAATACTTTTTCATTATAAATAATGCGTTGATGAACGCTGTGAAGAAGTTTTTGCGATGTAATTTTTGGAACTGTTTCTATTAGCACTCCACTGCACTTTGTTTTATATATGTTTTTGCTGCTTTAATACATGAGAAGACTACTTTGATGAGCTCGTTCTTGTGACTGTTCGTTGACTGGCTGAGGTGGCAGAGGGCCTGTGCGCACTAAAGCCCTGTATAGTTGTCATTTGATTTCATTATGTTTCTGTCTTCATAATCATTAGTTTGTATATAACATGCTGTTTAGATGTTTTTAAATTCACTACTGTTTACATGCTCACTTCCGTTTTTTATAGTTGTCAGCTGATCGATTCTTCTCTGCAGGTTTTCTTAGGCAGCCCGGGCAAATTTTCATCTTGTTGATAACTATTGACATATGAGATCATCTTGTCCTTCCTGCTAACTTTCATTTTCTGAAGTTTAATTTTAGCAATGTTCTTTTTCAAGTTGTGATTTTGTTATTTATTTTTCTGTTACTTGGACATCATACTACTCATCAGTTTATGGTTTCTTTCTATATTCAAGTGACTCTATTAGTAAGACATCAGAATATTACTTATTGTAGTGTGATTTAGTTATCATATTGCTTAAACTCATTCATGATTGCTTCCCACAAGGTAGATTGAGCTGAAGGGTAAAGGATCAGAAGAGTTAAAGTAGTGTGATTAGTTTCCTTTCTGCAATTTAATTTCTTGCAATTTAGTTATCATATTGCTTAAACTTATTCATGATTGCTTCCCACAAGGTAGATTGAGCTGAAGGGTAAAGGATTAGAAGAGTTGAAGTAGTATTATTAGTTTCCTTTCTGCAATTTAATTTCTTGCCTTCTAGATATCATATTGCTTGACTTGTTCATGATTGCTTCCCACAAGGTAGATTGATCTGAAGGGTAAAGGATCTGAAGAGTTGAAGTAGTGTGAATTAGTTTCTTTGCTTTTAGTTTGAGTTTCTTTAAGTTCAGTTTTTACTTTCTTTTTCATTCAGCAGCAAGGATACTGGGCCATTGTCATTAGTTCTCTGTTTAATACATTTACTTCCTCTTAAGAATTGATTTCATTACAGTTGTTTTAAAGCTTTCTTTTTGAGCACTTTTAAGTTTTAGGAAATCACTGTAGAAATCACCATCACCATCCATACTTAACTTTCATTTTCACCATCACACATTAGGGAAAGATAAATCCAAAAACAAACTAAAAAAAACTCAAAAACGACAAAAGACTAAGGAAATGGTTGTCTAGTACATATAGTACAATTCACTTCGTCAGTTTACGAACCCCGGATTGACATTTTAAATAGCAATTTAGAACACACTAAATTGACCAAACAGGGATCATATCTGGTGTATGATTACCAGGAGATTTCTCTAGTATGTTGAAGGCATAGGACAATGTTAAAGTGGAGAATTAACATAATGTTAATAAGTTGCCTTTATTGTGTCCCCTGCTAGATGAGGAACTTAAAAGAAATATTAATATATAAGTTGTCAAAAATTAAGCCTTGGGAAATTATGCTTGCAAATACATATAGAAGTATAGATAAATAATTGATAATCATGGGGAAGAATGCTCATCGGATTAATGCAATATTAAAGCTTGATAATGAGTAATGCATATAGGAGAAGAATATGATTAGTGGCACACTTTCATGTGTGACTTGCATATAAGACTCATTGTCTTGATGCAATGAGATGCATGGATACGACTTCATGCGTGAAGGAATCATAATTCTCACAAACTGAATTATGATAATAAACCAAAAAGGAAATTTACCATGTATGTAGAGAATATGTGGTGTAATTGATTATGGTGAGATGCCATAAGGGTCAAATATTAAACTATGTTTATCTTAAATATCATTAAATAAATTCCTAAGTGAGCATATGAGCAAAGTGGAAATTAATCATTACACCAATGATAAACATTCAAGTTGTTAGATAATTATAGTACATGGGGATGAGAGAGTCCCTAGAAAACAATATTGGTGTGAAATAAATTGACTAATTAAATAAATAGGGACTGGTGGATTTAATGATATGGCCATCATATGAATTTACTCATATTCTAATATTGCATGTTTTCTATTACAAGGGAAAAGTGTTATAAAATTCAAACTCCTGGACGTAAAATAGTAATAAATCATGTTATTCTATCATATCTAAAATCAGATTATGAGTGGTATGATGTTTAAGATAGAACATAAATTAAGGATATGAAGTTATGCTATAAAGGTCCTAAGAAGGGATGGGAGATGTAAAATACAAGGCTTGTTTTTAATATGAGACTAAGTACCCTAAAACTCTCTCTCAAATTTAATGTGCTTGTATTGATCATTGCACATGTAAGTCATGATGTAATTGGACTTCGATATGGATTGACAAAAAATGAACCATTTTAATAAGAAAATGATCTAAAATCACCTTAATGAAGGAAACAAAACCTTATCAGAAAATTATGCAGAGTTAGTTTAACATGCATAGGTTGGAATCTATGGGATTTTGGTTGAGTAAAGAAAGATTCATAAAGTACATGTTAATCTAACCTAAACTAGGAATGATATTTTCCAGTGGGTGTGTAAATATGATAGAAACTACTATATACATATTTAGATTAATAATGATATGATAAGTAGGTCAATGGACTAACCTCAAAAGGTACATTTAGTGTACATACATAATGGAAATCTAGAATCAAGTCATGATTCTTCTTGGTTGATAGAAGAAACATAGTGTAATGTTATGAGCACCTTGTCAACAATGCTAATGTGAAAAGATTTGCAATGTAACGTGCACCCTAATGAACATAGCCTTCTAGATATAGATGTAGTTTTGTTAATATCTCACATAAGAGAACCTTTAAGAAGAGTGCTCTGAGTAGGACAATTGAAAATATTACAAATATACCTTCTGAAGAAAGTAATAAGGGAATAATGGTCCGCAAGATTCTACTTACTTGGGCAAGGTATACTTGCAAATTGAACATGATGGGGTTTGATGTAGTAGAACACTTTAGGGCAGCCTACTTATTGTTGCATAAACAACAAATTCATGTTAATAAAATGTATAATTGATACCTTGTATTAAGTGTGATTAATGTGCTAACATTTCAATGCCCTGGGATAACAGCTCGTATAAAAAATTAAAGGGGGTGAAGTGGTGAATAGTATAGCTTTCACTTATAACTCCTATATGGGAGATGTATGCAGGTGCATACTGTTTATTGAATGGCATCATACCTACACTGAATTATGGATGAGCAACAAGATGTTGAGGTATAAAAAGGGAAACAATCAATCATATGAAATAATATGTTTAAGAGTCGAATAATTGTTAAGAACTAACAAAATTTGTTTTGATGGTCATGGGACTTCAAATATCTATGATAGACTAAGAGTTATAGTTAATAGTATGCTTTATGATATATTTCATTGTTGTTAAAACTACGTATAGGTGATAGATTTAATCCCAAAACTAAAAGTTATGGGTTTGATGAGTTATAGTATGCATGATGATTGTTATGATACTATTATGTTGATATTGTTGCAACCACATAGCATAATAAAATGATTGTTAAATAATATAACTTGAATAATATGACATAAAACTTTTCACTGGTTGCAAAAATGGAACAGGTCCATGAAATTCCTTAACAAGAAACTGAGCACAATTTCTTCTACTTACCTAAAGGTAATATAAGTGGATGAAGGAATTTTTAGAATTATGCTAACATGATTTGTAAAAATATGGATAAGGTGTATTTCATGCAAGTGATGCAATCGACCATGGTATGGTGTGCCAATACTACAGATTGTACTATGTACAAGAAACACATATGGTACCATATGGTACCAATATGGATACATGTATTGCATGATTAAAATATGATATGTATAGCTATGTGTGCAATAAACACTAAATGCAGGTATGCATGAAGGCACTCGGTGGGTGTCTAGCATGGCAACTGACCCGGAGGTTGCACAAAAGAAGAAAGGATAAGAAACAGTGGTTTATTTGCATTTTAGCATACACGTTATTATGATTATAATGATCATATATGATTATGATGGTTATTTTTTGGCTAGCCAGATATGATACCTTATACATATTAATTTGGAAAATATGATAGCTCACTTGTTGTATGCAGAGAAGCTGCAAGAAGCAAGTGTTTGACAAGAACACAATGGCTTGGAAGAATGTAGGGGAGGCACATGCATTTCTTCAACTAAAATAAATGATGGGAAATATAAGTTGTAGCTACTCAGTAGTATTGTGTATCAAATTATGATGTTAATTGTGGTAATCAAGGTTTAGTTATACATCAAAAAATTCTTACAAAATTTGTTGAAACCAATGTTATAGGTAGTAACGGAAGGAGATGTTCTAGGAACACTCCGTTAACCAATATATATATCGGTAGATTTGCATTAGATGGCAAGGCCATAGAAGCTATGGTTTCAGGAGACAACTATGTGTGAAGGAAGATGTTGTAATACACCGAGGATGGTGTAAAATTTAACGGGGGAGTATGTAACTCCCCTCCCTTTTGTGTCAGACTATTGTAAACCTAGGCTGAGGAAAGCTAGGTGTGATGAGTAAAATGAAAAGAAAATACATTATTAAATAATTAATAAATTGATCACTTGGAAAAGCGAGACACCAAGAGATGATATTATTACACAATCCCATTAAGGAATGGGATAGGATAAATCTTTCATAATAAAGCTTCTATATGTGATTATAGATAAGCTAGATGGATTGGAGATAAAATTCCATCATGACAAAAATAAAAGCTCTACGAGAGATAAATGCAAGCTTTTATGAGGAAAATCCTCGTGGGAGATAAAGGTGATATTTTCTGAAAATGGCCTATGCAAATGGATAAAAATCCATAAAAGAGGGATTTTCCCAATGGAAACCATATCATGAAAGAGGGTATTAGATACCCATTCCATACATCAATTGGAGGAAGTTGATTTATGGAAAGAACCTCAGCATGGAGGGAATCAGAGATGATTCATGGTTGGATGGTGATGCTCTTCTCTCCAAGTGATGCTCTTTCTCTCTTTACTATTCTAGTTGGATTCATTGCGAAGGATGTTCTGTATCTTGGTTTCTAACCCTCTCTGTTATAAATTTAATTAACTTATGAATGGATTCCACGAGATTCTTATGTGTAGTTTAGTGGTGTTATCCTCCATTCTTGTTAGATTCACTTGCATGGTATATAATTTATGTTAATCCTCACTTGTTAGTAAGTTAATCATTTAGTTCAGATATATAGACAGTTGAATTACCTCTCTTATGGGAATGAGACAAATCTTTGTCATATTAAAAGTTTAGGAGGGCAAGATAATTCAAAGAAATTGCATGTCACTGTTATAGATTATCTATGTTATTGACTTTTAGGAGACAATTTTATGGATGCTTGTGGAAATTATGGCTTATTAATGCAGTCCAAGTTAAAATTACTAGAGGAAAATATTATGTGAATTTGTTGTACTAATGGATATGCTGCCCCACTTTGGCTTATGTGTTAATTTGATGCATGAGATAATTTAGATATATATTTTAGTTCCAGCACATGAAACTATCTAGTCTAAAGTTCCAATTATCCATGTTACACTTTTGTATTTTGGAATGATTAGCATCTACTATTGGATTGTTGTACATAAGATATATGTTAGTATTCTCTGATTGCACCATAGGAGTTGGATGATGATATCTATAGTGCATTTATGTTAATTTTTCATTAATACTTCTATGAATTCTTCTTGATTCATGTTGAGATAGTTACAGGTAGGGGATTTTTATGCATGTGGAATTGTAGTTAATAATGCATTTAATGATATAAGTCGATGGTTTAAGTAATCTCTTCCATGGGTTTCGTAGGGTTTACATCCATGGAGACTAGACTCACTAGTTATGCACCTGGAAAAAAGGGATGAGTTAGTACCTCTTTTGATATGTGTGAAGGACTATGATATTGATGCAAGGCGAAGCTAGCCACAGTAGATTTAAGGAAAAAAACTTCATTAAAGATTGGTTATGTTAACCCAAGTACTTTATGGGTTGCATCCCATGATAAATTATGCATGTTTTATGGGTGAATAAAAGATTTGGGATGATAACATTAAATCCTTTCTCCAATTCTAGATTATGCTAAATAACTGATCTGACAACAAGTATTATTGATGAACATAAAAATCAACATCACGAATCCAATTTTGATGTTATGAAATTGATAGGAATATGAGTTCAATTTTATGAACAATAGTGTTTATATAAGGATACCATTGACAACAGTTAAATCTCAGCAGTAAACGAAGAAATGTTTAAACTAATGGAGCCTAGTAGCTAATTGTTCATTGAATCTACATTTCCTTTGGATATGTATTAATCTTTTCAAATTTCATTAGCAGGTGATTGAGGATCAAATAATGTCACAACTGTTCTATCTTGTCCTATTTGTTCTAAATTTGTATGATTTTTGGCTCCCTCCCCTTTCATTCCTACTTCAGACAATGAGCCCTCTTGTTGATATACGGTGTCTATATACATTTTTTCATTGTCGACAAAATCCCTTAGTAAGGTTTCAAATATTACGAATGTTGTGGGAGGGCTTGGAAATAGGTCTCCTTCGAAGATTCGTAAAATTTCAAGTGGCTGTGAATCCCATGTGTCGAAGGTTATTATACAGGCTAGTTAGTATCTTGCTACTAGAAAGCAAGTTTATTTGGATGGCATTCTTAGAGAAATATATATCGCTATATCTATAACCTTATGAAGTGTCGAATGTCTATCATTTAATCATAAAGGGCTCGCTAGTGCCTATATAAAGCTACAAATTAAATAATTGATTGTCTAAGATCAATTAGACATAATCTATCTATAGGAAACACTTGGATTGAGTGAAGATATTGTAAAGTTGTTGGAAGGGTTGCTTCAGGGATGGGCCTTGTTACACAGTAATTTGTCACCATTGGTCACTGTCCCTATTACCCCTATTTCCGTACTTTGGAGGACTCATTCCGGGACCTGTGAGCAGTGACATAAGATGAAAACACTTGCGTTATGTTCCCCTAAGTATGTACTTCACGTTCCCTGAAGACACCTCCTACAAAATATCCCTGAAAAGTGCCCTTTTTCCATTAGCGCGGGTCCACAATGTACTACCCGCGCCAATCAATGAGATCCTCAAAAGAGGGTGCGACCATTGGCACTCTGTCTTAGAACAACATCCACACCAACCAAGTTTGGTAAAGATTTTTGACAAACATGCACCTAGATGTTTTTTCCCTTCAAGTCATGAAGTCTTTTGAGGATAAAGCTCATCTTCTAGATGTCGAGAGTCATCATCTATCCTTGACATCTATCCATAGCGGCTTTTTGGAGATAATGCCAATCCACAATGGGTGTCTTGATGCATTGTATCTTCTTCCCCTACTCCATCTATAAAAGTCTGTCCTCATGCATTTGACAAGCTAGTTTTTGACTAATGCTAGTTGTGATAACGCTTGTCTTGAGTGATAGTAAGAGTCTTGAAGCATAGGGAGGTTATGCTGCCGGAAGTCTGAGAGAGAGAAGGTCTATTGCAAGACATACATAGCTGCTCGCCCAGCCAAAGGATAGGTTCAACATCAGAACCTTGGTTGTTTCTTTCTCTGTTTATTATTCATTAATAAACCACTATCATTATGGTTCTGATCTTATTGTTCATTATGATAATGTCTGATCTATTTCCTTTCTGACTGAAATATAGTTGTATTTTAGTGGATTTTATGCTTGTATTCGCTTCGTTCTTTGCATGTGCAGGTATCCATTCGCGGAGATCGTGAGGATTGTGACCTGCCGAAGCAAGGGAACGGGAGTATCAACTCTTCTACGACATTAGCGTTGGACTCCAGGTTGGTTCTCATAATCCACTTTCAGTATGCAACTAGGAACTTGCATGGTAGCATGAATTGATTGTTGCTAGACCCATTTTGGGCTAGTGTGTTATAGACATTTTTGTGCCTAACAACATGAAGCATGAAATTTCAATAATCTAAGGGATCCAAAGTCCCTAAACATGTTGTTCCTACCCCTAGAGGAACAAGGTCAACAAACCACAGCACTGAAAATCAGTTCTCCACCTGAAAATACTCAAAAACAAGCTAATTCTGGATCATGTCAACTGCTCCACCGAGCATCTGCGCTGAATGTCAACTGCTCCACTCTGTACCTGCGCTGAATGTCAAATCTAATGAAGGCTACCTGCGCTGGGCGAGATTGGCCAAGTGGCACAGTCATTCTGCAAGGTGTCAAATGCCCAGGAAGCTTCCAAAATGACACTTGGATCAGGGAATTCGCCTTGTGATGAGTAAGAGGATCTAGATCTCCAAGTGGAAGCAAGAAACTCCAAGTGGACTCAAGAACTGAAGAATAACTGAAGTGGGAGAGGACACTAGTCAGCTTCATGTCAGTCTCAAGCTGACTCATCTTTTCTCCAAAACATCTATATATAGAGCTCTCTCATGAGGTCTATGGAGGCTGGAATTTTGTGCAAGTAAGGAAGTGCTGTTGGTTTGAGTATAGAAGTTCCCTCAACTTGTCCGTTGGCTTGCGGATAATATGGGGTAGAGCTGTCGTGAGATAGCCCTAGCTTGGCAGCTAATTCGACCATCATGTGATTGCGAAAATGCGACCCATGATCTGTGACTATAGCCTGTGGTACGCCGAACCTGGCGACTACATGATTGAAAAAGAAAAGGGCAGCTGTTTCACCAGTGTTATCCAATGTAGGATTGGATACACGAGTGGCGTCGTCGTCATAGGATGGTGAAAACTTATGTTCCCGATCAGCTATTAGCTGAATGGTTTATAAAGTCGTTACTTCCGGCTATTACGGAAGATGTGGCCAAGGGGGAGTCGTAACAGAGGAGCAAGTTATTGCTCGTGCACAATATTTGGACTTAGTTTATACTCAGTCCGGCACACTCTATGACAAAATACCTGACGCCCCTAGACCAGAGTTTTCAATTCCTCCTCCACCTAGATCAAACAGTGACTCTCATGCCGGTGAAGGAGTGATTGGCACGGCAAACGCAAGATCGATAAAGGCTTCGTCAAAGAAAGCCCGTAAGAATTCGGATCAAAATGCAAAAGAAGAAATTCTTGCTTCGGAAGTAAATGTCGTATCGGAAGATAAGGGCAAAGAAGCCAATCAACCAGGAAGCAAGAAGAAACAAAACAAAGGGAAGAAGAAGAAACAGGGTGAGTCATCCCCTGGAAAAGATTCTTCAAACCCTCCTGGAAAAGGGAAACAAAATTATCCATGTCTAATATGTGATGATAAGGATCATACCATAAAGAATTGCCCATTCAAAGCTGAGTTAAAGAGGTTCTTTAAAAGTTCCCAAACCTCAGCTGTGTTAACTGATCCATTTCCCAACCTAGGTCAAAATCTGGTTGATAGTGGAAATGCTTCCTCGTCGCAAGTCCTAATGTTGTCGGTTTCGAAACAACAGAATGATGCTTTGATTTCGACAAGGAACAAAGATTATGGGAATCCTCAGGTGTCAAACGAAAAAGGTAAAGATAAACCAAGTAGTTCGACAACAACTTCGACAGAAGTTGTAACGCCCACCATCCCTGAATTAACAATAAAACCGCCGAAGGGTGTAGTACACAAGTCGACATTTAATCCTCGCGCCAGAGCGGCGCAACATTATAATATAGTGGAATATTTGGCCCAATCGCCATCCGCTATGTTGACTCTTGAAGTGCTACAAAATTGTCCAACCCAAAGGCAGGCATTGTTATCGGCAATTGGTGGGGTTGATCCTAAGGATTCCAATCTAGTATCCTTTGATCACAAGGGATATGATCCTCAGTTACCAGCTCAGCTAGCTTTCCTTATTCAAGTGAAAGCACTCAACAAAACTGTTCACAGAACGATAATTGATGAGGGAGCCTCGACATGTATTATGTCAATGAGTTGCTAGAAAACTTTAGGATCTCCAACCTTGTCGCGATCTTCGACGACATTAAAAGCCTTCGACGGAAGGACTTATACCCCTTACAGTATCCTTAATAACTTGAAAGTCGAACTAGGAGGAAAGACAATAGAAATTGATGTAGAAGTCATTGATGGAAATCTTGACTATAACATCCTACTGGGTAGACCATGGATTTATGCCATGGCAGCTGTCGTGTCAACTTATTTTAGGAAGATCGCATTCCCGTTTGAAGGAGGGATTACGATCGTCGACCAACAGAATTTCCTCCCTAATGGTTCACAAGTTACATGAAGCATTCCCATGATCCATGAGAGCAACCATTCAATTCAAGATATCGGAGTAGGATTATTGAAAGACCCCACATTGATGGGAACTTTCGCGCTACCACCTCCTATTTATATAGGAAATGTATCGTTTGTAGCAACCTGCAACATGATATCTTCCACGAAGGTCAACATGGATCATTCAATGTTTTTGCCCCCAAGCCCGTTAGAAATATTTTAGCAATCAATGTTTCAAGCATGGGAGGCGAGCCCAAATCAACGCTCGTCAAGCGTTTGGGTAGATATATCTAGAGAATATGGAACCCCATTAGATCCTTGGTCGAAAGTACATGGGACTGATGAAGGAATCTTACAATCAATGATGATTTAGGGGGCACCATGGAATGATCACCACCATCGTTCCCTTCTTCCGGAATATGAAGAAGATACTCAAAGTGACCTTTATCACCCTTCAGTATTTGAATTTCTAACGAATACTGTAAATACGGTGGATTCCGAGCGAAACCTATCCAATATTGAAGAGACTATAGCCATAAATATCTCGACCAAAACAGATGTTGTAGAAAATATTTATGTCGGCAAAGGTTGTTCCCCTTCAGAACTGGAAATATATAACGCTCTTTTTCGTGAATTTAGAGATGTCTTTGCGTGGTCATATGATGAAATGCCAGGCATTGACTCGAGTATCGTTGAACA
Source organism: Pinus tabuliformis (assembly GCA_031772625.1). NCBI lineage: Eukaryota > Viridiplantae > Streptophyta > Pinopsida > Pinales > Pinaceae > Pinus > Pinus tabuliformis. The sequence goes on along the minus strand of CM062805.1, from coordinate 1,205,798,672 downwards.
TGAAATTAAAATGTATCCTGATGTCAAACCAGTAAGGCAACGACTTCGGCAGGTGCACCCGAAGAAAGCCGCTGCCATTAAGGCGGAAGTTGAAAAACTCCTCCATGCTGGATTCATCTACCCGGTTCCTCTAACCGATTGGGTATCGAATATTGTCCTTGTTATGAAAAAACAAGGGACGATTAGAGTGTGTGTTGATTATAGGGATGTAAACCAAGATTGTCCGAAGGACAACTACCCTACACCCTTCATCGACCAGATAATTGATGAATGCGCCGGATGTGAAATCTTTTCATTTATGGATGGATTTTCCGGGTATAATCAAATAAATATCCGCCAACAGAACCAGTCAAAGACCGCATTTATTTGTCCGTGGGGCACATTCGCTTATCGAAAATTACCCTTTGGTTTAAAGAATGCAGGGGCGACATTTCAGAGGGTGATGAATTATGCCTTCCATGACATCAAGAACATTGTTCAACCTTATCTCGACGATCTTCCGGCTCATTCGCGAAAGCGGACTGATCATCCGCAGCATTTAAGAGCGATATTTCTACGTTGCCGACACTACAAGATAAGACTCAATCCGCACAAATGTGTGTTTTGCGTCGGTTCTGGTCGTTTACTTGGCTTTGTAGTCTCTAAAGATGGGATTCGTCTCGACCCCTGCAAGGTTCAGGCAATCATTAATTTGCCTCCACCTTCAAATTTGCTTCAGATTCAGAAACTCCAAGGGAAGGCAAACTTTCTGAGGAGGTTCATTCCAAATTACGCAGAACTTGCTAAGGGTTATACTCGTCTATTGAAAAAGGATGTACCTTTTGTCTGGGACCAGGTGGCGCAAGCTTCTTTTGATGCTCTGAAAGATTGTCTAGTAAAAGCATCATTAATGTACGCCCCGGACCATCAAAGAGATTTTAACCTGTATCTAGCTGCAGCGGATACGACCATTGCGATGGTTTTAGTTCAAGAAGTCGATGGATTAGAACATCCTATCTATTATTTAAGTAAAAACTTAAACGAAACAGGAAGTAAATATTCTTATGTTGAAAAACTAGCGCTTGCAGCTGTTCAAGCGATTCAAAGGTTTCCACATTATGTCCTCTTTCGGAAAACTACCATCCTGTCAGATTGCAACCCCATGACTTATATACTGTCACGACAGTTGCTGGGGGGCAAATATTCAAAATGGATAGCGATCCTTCAAGAGTTTGATCTGGAATTTGTAAAATCCAAATCAAAGAAAGCTCTAGTTTTCGCAGAATTGTTATGCGATCTCCCATCGTTGTCCAACGATGAAACATCAGAAGAGTCAATCGTGGAGGAAAGTTTTTTTCTGATATCTGTAAGCAATGAGTGGTATGGAGATATCATAGTTTATCTCCAAACCCAAAAGTTCAGGCCTAACACCTCTCGCTCTAAATAAAAACGTATACGATACCAAGCAAAAGACTACATGATCGTCGGTGATACACTTTACCGTCGTGGTGTCGATACAGTTTTGAGGAGGTGCCTTACCCATGAGGAGGCCGAAAAAGCCCTGAATGATTGTCATTTAGGCGCGTGTGGAGGGCATCAGTCTGGATATGAAACAGCACAAAGAATCTTACGAGCAGGATACTTCTGGCCAACCATGTTCAAAGATTGCATAACCGCAGTCAGAAGTTACCATGCTTGTCAAATCTTTGATAGCAAAACCAGACGACCACCCGCACCTTTACAGCCAATAGTTGTTGTTGGGCCCTTCGCCAAGTGGGGCATCGATTTCATGCAATGTAACCCCACCTCGACCGGGGGGCATGGGTATATTATAGTCGCTATTGACTATTTTACCAAATGGGCCGAGGCGATGCCTACATTGGATAACACTGGTGAAACAACTGCCCTTTTCTTTTTCAATCATGTAGTCGCCAGGTTCGGTGTACCACAGGCTATAGTCACAGATCATGGGTCGCATTTTCGCAATCACATGATGGTCGAATTAGCTGCCAAGCTAGGGCTATCTCACGACAGCTCTACCCCATATTATCCGCAAGCCAACGGACAAGTTGAGGCAATCAACAAGGTCCTGAAGCGTATGTTGCAAAGGATGATCGGGGTTCATAAAAGAAGATGGCACCTAATCCTATACTCAGCTTTGTGGGCTTACCCGACCTCGGTAAAGAACGCAACCGGGTTCACACCTTTTCAACTGGTGTATGGCCTGGAAGCAGTCTTACCAATCCAGTGCGAAATTTCGTCACTTAAACTCGCAATCGACCTCCTCCCCGGAACTTCAGAAGAAGAGGCTCGTTTCTTGGAATTAATCCAGTTGGATGAAACTCGTCGCGACGCCACTTTGGCTAACGAAGCTCATAAGAAACGAGTGAAGGCTCAGTTTGAAAAAAATGTCAAACCCCGTGTCTTCTCAGAAGGTGATTTGGTCTTGCTTTATGACCAAGAATCCGATAAATTGGGAGCAGGTAAATTCAAGTCCTTATGGATGGACCCCTATATTGTTAAAAGGGTGTTAGCAAAAGGAGCCTACGAGTTAATGGATTACGATGGAATTCCACTGGCGCAGCCTCGCCACGGGTTGTACCTCACTATGCTTAAATAGTAACCTGTATGCTTTTGTTGTATTTTGTTTTCGCTAAAGTGTTTGTTCTGGTCGAGTGATCCGCCTTTTTCGTTCGTTGCAGATGTCAAACCTTATGGAGACATGTGTTGGATATGCCGACGGAGCGAGTCGTAGTTCGCGGAACCTGTCCTCCGCAGCCTGGGCCATTTTTGATCCAAGCGGCGAGTTAGTAAGTTTCAGAGGTGTATGTATTGGGCAATCAACGAATAACATCGCTGAGTATAGCGCGTTGATAGAACTACTCTCTGATGCCATCACACGTGGCATACGCCGACTAATTGTCAGGCTAGACTCACAGCTCGTAATACTATAACTCAATGGTATATATTCTGTTCACAATCCAGCTATTTATCGCATGTTCCTAAGGGTTAAGATCTTGGAAAGACGATTTGATTCAATTCAATATCAACATATTTCAAGAAACTTAAACACATTAACTGACTCATTAGCAAACTATGTGTTAGATAGACATTTGCAACATTTATAAAAAGGACACATCATCAAAAATTGTACATATGGATCACGTAAATCAACCAGAATAAAACCCAAAAATCAAAATATATAAGTTGTTTATATAAGTTCATACATAATGTTCTGTAACCAAGACAAAATTGGTCATATGACCTAAAAACTCAAAAAGATGCTAGGGGGCACCCTAGCCTAGTGGTGCTCATGATAGTACGTCACGGCCTGTGCAATCATGCGCAAGAGACGAGTCCATCGTCTAGGCACACCAATAGTATGCCGCTGCATCTGTAAAGGTAACTCGTCAATCTGTACATCCGGAAGGCCACGAGTAAGGCTCTCAACCTGCTCCTGCACAGCTGTAAGGGTCTCAGTGTCGTCAAGATCGCGAATAACAACTCTCCTAGCAGGCTCCCCTGCCGGGGCAACAGCTGGCGATCTCGGACGAACTGCTGGATGAACAGGACCAATATCTGCATGCACCCAAGAGTACAATTAAAAGTCTTGATAGAATAAAACACAGCAACATTATGAGTAAGAACAATAAACAGTAATATGGTCAAGGGGTTTACCAATGGCTCCCCGCTGCTTGTCGTCCGGTAGCACCAAATCCGGATCACCTCGGAAATCCATACCCACATATGGATACTCAGAAAACGCCATCTCTTGGCGCTCGAACCACCTAAATAAGGCCTCAGTAAAGGTAATCTGAGGTTGACCTGCATGCCTAGACATGTGGTCAACCCACCTCTGCATGCGTGGCTCGGTCGGAGAAGGCAAGTCAAGTATGATGTACTGAGGCTGCATCAGTGGGATTTTCTCCAAGGCGAAGGCAGTCAGAATAGAACCAAATCCAAAGTTCTTCAGCTTCCCGTCCTTTACCTTGGTCAATTGACTTTTCATCTGAACAAGTACTGCGTCACACCAGTTGAATACTTTCGGTTGGAGACACTCCAAAGCGTGCTGCATATAAGACCTGTTGGCAACATGTAGAGCTGCGCTGCCGGCCATCCTACCAATAGTGAACAGAATGGACCTGAGAGCCTGATTAGTAATCTCACGGATAACAATCTTGCCGTCTCTGCTCGGCTGAGAACCTTCCCTGCAATACTGGCGGACATAATCTCTGGTGGAATGAGTCCCCCGGGCCGTACCTGATAAGGAAATGGGGGCACCTCGTCTTGACAACCCAGTCAAGAAGTACATGTCCTCTATAGTCAAGGGGATGGTCTTCCCCCTAATCTGGAACACTTGGTTAACAGGATCCCAAGCATCAAGCATATACTGCAGTAAAGAAATCTGTGCTCTCATGCTAGAGATACGGAAGAACTTTAGCAGGCCATAGTTCCGCAGCGCGTTCACCGTGACCGGGTCATGGAGGGCAATCATGTCCTCCTCTTCATGTTCTCGTTCTCGCCATTTAAGGGACATTTTGTTCAAGTTTCCCTGCAAAGAAAACAAGAGAAAGAGTGAATTCCTGATTTGATGAAAAACTGGCGAAAAAATCATCAAAAATAACCTTAAAGCTCAGTCTTTTTGAGCCCAGCGCAGGCAGGAAGTCTCCCACTTGCGCTGAGGGTCAGGCTGCCCTAAGGCAGCTTGACCTTCAGCGCAGGTTTCGAAAGGGAAACCTGCGCTGATCCTAGGGCGCCCTGGCAAAACCCCAGGGGCTCAGAAAGACCAGAAAACAGGCAAAAAACAGGAAAAGAAAACCATGAAAAGAAAGAGCTAGGGTTTAGCTCCTACTTGGTCCAGACGGCACCGAAAATCATCCGCAGAATCTCCCGGAATCAGCTGGTGAAAATCAAGGGGGAAGAGGCACCTCCAGAGCTCCAACAAACCAAATGCAAATGAAATGGTAAATGAGAGGTAAAAACACCTTTTAATGGCTTTTTACACAGTTTAAAGTGAAATATTAGGGTTATAATCTCATTTTCATGCAGATATTATTCATTTCTAACAAAGTTTGTTGCAGCAATTGAAAAGCAGTACTATATTTGAAAAGAGAAAAGCTAGTAATGGTAAAAAATCAAAATTTGACCATAAGTTCGAGCAGTTTTACCGCGGAATTTATGCTCGTTAAAAAATAAAAAAGCGAGATCCGAGCAGTTTTAGCGTCATAGTTCATGCTCGTTAAAAAATAAACATAAGCTTTTGAGCAGTGTTTTGGCGCATTCAAGCTCATTAAAAAATGAACCCATCTCGGTAAATAACCATTGTGATCGTAAATTTATTAGCCATAAAAGCCTTGGTCGTGTTTTGCACCTGCCACCTCCATTCCAGTTGGCCAATCGTTCACCTCCATATGATTGTTTACCCGTTTTGAGGAACAGCTGCGAAGAGTGATTTCACTTAGCCGTGATTGGAAAATTCCAACCTGTACCTGGAATGAGCTGCTATCCCTGTTTATCACTCGTTCCTCAAAAGACGAGTCTTCTTTGAGCTCTTTTCTCCTGACTCGTAAAATATGAAAAGTTTGCCGAGTTTTGGCCTTCCAGCTCGTTAAAGTGACCGGAAGAGCTATCCCTCCTCTAGATTTTAATCTTTTTGGACCTGAGGGATTATTACACAAAAAGGTCGAGCGCTTGTTTTACTCGGCTCGTTAAAATTATCGAAAACTCATCCCTTCTGTATTGTTCTATACTTTTTCGGACTTAAGGGATTAGATGACGAAAAAGGAATTTTGGAGTTAACTTTCTGTACCTTTTCAGACTCTCTAAAAATGAAAAGGACCGAGTTTTCACTGTCGTTAGACTCGTTAAAATGATTAAATAGCGACAAACTTGTCTTTAGACGAGAACGAGTTTCCCTATCGCTAAGCTCGTTAAAACATAGCGATGGGCTTGCCCGAAGGGCAGGTTATAGAACAAGCATATGTTATCCTCCTCAAGCTTGACAAAAATAAAGAGGTACTGGTCAGAAATGATTGGGGAAAAATTGGGAGAACCTCAAAGCTTTAATGGTAGCAAGTCGCTCTTGAACATGACACTTTGTCCTCCGTATCACATCGGGTTGGGTTGTTTCATTCACCGGTCTCATCACCATGGTCCTCGCCAAACCATCCACATTTGGGGTAATGCTATCGATCCATCACATCAGTGTCGTTATATGTTCAAGAGATGTTGTTCAGAAAGAGTCAACCGTGTCCCATCCACTGCCATACATTATCCTTCATCCACCCATGATCGCCACCCTGAATCATATTTCACAGATTGTTTTCACCTCCACTAAAATCATTAGCTCCGTTCCGTGTCACTGATGTGGGATTCATTAAGGCCCTCCTTTGACGGATCGCTTCTTGTTGACTTCAGCTCATTATCCAAGAAGTTGATCTAGGAACAAACCCCCCAGTACTTTGAAGCTTGCATGCCTCAATGGCAAGTTTCTCACTTCCGGCGACAGGTATACATCAATGACCTTCGACCCGAAGATTTTGCGTGGTGTTCGACGCCAAGTCCTGTATTCACACCACGTGAATTGTACTGCAGTACCTTGAGGGTCATTGTCATTATTGGTGATTCCTCTCGCGCTTGTTAACAGTTTACATTATTGACCGGTAATCAAGCGATGTCTTTCCATGTTCGACTTCAGCGCAATTCTCACATGGATCGACTTGTACTTAGAGTGAAGATCGAACGAGTTTGAAGACCCCGGATCTAGTTTCATCCATCCGGGCTGCGATATATATTCAGGATATAAAGACATTTGTTATGTACATCATTGCAGCAGATGATCATCCTACTCAAAGGATGATAATTTCAGCAGAGAATTATCAGTCTACCACCAGACGATCGTCTGTTCTATGTACCAAAATGAATTTATAAAGCTGAGCATGGGAATGCCCGCCTCAGCTAGATCATGAAAGCAGAATGAAAAATAATGTATTGTATTGTATTTTATTACAGGGCACCTCTCAGCGATTGAATGAACTTCGGATCCTCCTGATAAAGCATTTCACTCGATAAACGACCTCATACTTTAGGGGGCAATTGTTATAGACATTTTTGTGCCTAACAGCATGAAGCATGAAATGTCAATAATCTAAGGGATCCAAAGTCCCTAAACATGTTGTTCCTAGCCCTAGAGGAACAAGGTCAGCAAACCACGGCACTGAAAATCAGTTCTCCACCTGAAAATACTCAAAAACAAGCTAATTTTGGATCATGTCAACTGCTCCACTGAGCATCTGCGCTGAATGTCAACTGCTCCACTCTGTACCTGCGTTGAATGTCAAATCTAATGAAGGCTACCTGCGCTGGGCGAGATTGGCCAAGTGGCACAGTCATTCTGCAAGGTGTCAAATGCCCAGGAAGCTTCCAAAATGACACTTGGATCAGGGAATTCGCCTTGTGATGAGTAAGAGGATCTAGATCTCCAAGTGGAAGCAAGAAACTCCAAATGGACTCAAGAACTGAAGAATAACTGAAGTGGGAGAGGACACTAGTCAGCTTCATGTGAGTCTCAAGCTGACTCATCTTTTCTCCAAAACTTCTATATATAGAGCTCTCTCATGAGGTCTATGGAGGCTGGAATTTTGTGTAAGTAAGGAAGTGCTGTTGGTTTGAGTATAGAACTATTGGGTGATTGCTTTGAAGGAGGTGAAGAGGAGATTTCTTTCTGCTGGGAGGTGTTGCTGGATTGGGCCTCTTATTGTTGTAACACTCTCAGAACTTTACTTCTTCCATTAATAAAGCATTTGAGGTTCTTCTATATGCATGTGTCTCAATGGTGTATTGATGCTTGTATATTTGATTTATTCTAATCCTTGAATCAATTATGGATGTATGCTTCTTGTAGTTTCCTTTTCTTGTGCTTTTACAGGATCTTTGTGTAGCTGGGCCAGTGAAAGAGCAAGGAGCTGGGAGCAAGCAGCAAAGAGGGAAGATTGGATCAACCATTAGCGGAAGATAACGGTTAGTGGATCCCTTTCTCCTCTCTCTCTCATCTCATAAAGAAGTAATCTTGAATACCTTTGCATTCAGTTGTTCCTGAGGTACTATCACCCTTAGAGTGGGATAGGGTCATTCCGTATTGGATACTTTTCCCAACAACATAGTGGAATCGCCTCTGTCCGCAGAGGGGATTTACCTCTCCAACATGCCTGTTTAGAAATTAATGCTCGAGCTAGATCATGGGGGGTTAGCCTTGGGAATAAATTTTGATATTGTTAAATTCTAAAATTTATGGGGTAGTGAGGGGGTCCTTACAGTTTATTTTTTTTAAGAGAGTAGATTTGAATTCTGAGTGGTTGATGTGTATCATTCATGTTAGTTACTTGAAACTCATCATTTTATAGATGAATATATGCCAAGAATTAGTCCCAAATGGCATATCTATAGGGTGGGAAAGCCTATGGCTGAGCATTAAATGGGTTATTTTTTTATTAAAGAGGCCCGTCTGGAGAAGATACCCATTTTTAGACAAACAAACCTAAATCTCCTTTAAAATTTAAGCCTGTTTCGCTAAAGGAGGATTCATTTCGGGACTTGGTCCAAGAAAATTGACATTCGTGTGAGATAGGGGCAGGAAGATATGTGTTTGTTGAGTTTATAGACAATTTGAACAAATTAAAACAAACTACTATTTAATGGGCTAAGGAAAAAGTGAAGAGAGATGTACATGTTGTGAAGAAGATGGAGGTCTACTTGGAACAGTTGGAAGAATGAGGAAATAGGTGTTATGCTTCAACTGAATCTACGTAGAACGATATTCACTTGGAGGCAACTTGAAGAGGGATTTTAGAGGAAAAAGGAAACATGGAGGATAAAAAGAAAAGTTGTGTAGCTATAGGTGAGAGATGAAAATACAAAGTTATCCCGACAATTTTCCAAGGGAAGAAAGAGTATAAACATCATTTGGTCACTAGAAAATGGATTAGGAGAACTGACTTCAAAATTTTAGGAGTTGCCGACAATGCAAACAAAAACATTTCAATATTTTTTCTCGTCTCCTCGGGAAGCTCCTTTGGTTGGAATTATTCATGTTGCATGAATGATTCCCATATTTTTTAATGAAGAAGTAAATAGCAAATTGATTGCACCAATGACTACAGGAGAATTGGAAAAGTTTTTGCTCTTGTTCAAGAAGGAAATTTTTTTTTGGCCTAGATGGATGGCTCGTAGAGTAGTTTGTTGTGTTCGATGATATTTTGGGATTAAATGTGCAAAAGGTGGTTAATGATTATAGAATGTTTTGATGGATGTATGATTCTTTTAACTCCAAACTATTGCCCATGTTATCACCAAAAAATTGATCATATAGCCTAATTTATTATATGGCTTGAAGTACACCATGTAAAGCGTTTTTTACCGTAATACTATTTATTTAACTATGAGAAATTACTTAATAAACTACCTTTGTTAAGTAATTTATAGTTAAACCCATGAAGAATAATCAAATAAATCGATATTTATGTGATTTTATTCTAGGAGTGATTGTTTAAAGCATTGTCCAATTATTACCAAGTCATATTTGACCCAATCATGAAAAGTAAATGGATAAATCATTAATTATCTTAGTTTTCTCTAATAATAATTAATTAATCACTAATTATTATTCTTTGTTAAATTTGACTAAATCCCTTAGGAATGATTAAATAAATCCTTATTTATTATTCCTTAACTAATTTCTTGACATGATAAATAAATCATTTATTTATTTAATATTTCTAAATAAATGTTTAAATACTTTTTCCCTCCTAAACAAATACAATAAAATGTTCCAAGTGGTTATTCCAAGAATGGGATCAATAATATTTTATTATTGCTCATTATTCGAGCATAACTCTATATTTTGTTATAAATAGTAGGGTTTTCCATTCATTATTCAATTTTCATTATTTTCGTTATTGCACCCACTGTTATAGCTATGATTATTTTCATTGTAGCGCACCATATTTTTGTTGTGTTTTCACATTATAGAGGAGAGGGACTCTACACAAGCTGAAGATCTTTCAGGATATCCAAGAACCCATCCCCTAGGGGGGGACTCATAACATTTATTTGTTCCCTTCACAGTTGTTATAATAAAACTATTCTTTGTATATATGGTTTGCATTAGATGATTGGAGTTGTTACTCTTTCCTTTTGTTGTTTAACTATGATTGTGGCATAGAACCAGAATTTGGCAGGCTTTGTTTCTACCAGTTACGGTAGATATAAAATGTTTAGCAACCATTTATATTGTTGATATTGTTTGTCATCCACAATCTTAAGTGGGTTCTTTTCATACAATGTTAAGAAGAAAACACTACAACAAAATTGGTCACTCCACTAGTTTTATAATTTAGATGCAGAAACCCACACGACCTTTAGTTTTCAACTTTGGTTTTCTTCTTCTTTCAATTCTCTTAATGTTTCCTAGTTTTTTAATCCTATATCTATTAAATTTATGACTTTTGTAAGCTTTCTGGCCATTTCTCTAGGTCACATGAACCAGTCGACACTTTTTCCTGAGATTTTCCAACCGAGATCCATGGAGTAAAAATCACACTTTTTGGTCAAAAATGTGTGATCTAGAGGCTAGAGCACACTTATCATCACAAAAAGTGCAATCCTTACTAGAAAACAGGGCAGTACCTGCAATTTTTGGGTTTTAGGGTTTTTCTCATATTTGTTTCTAGGTTTCGTATAAATTTGTCTATTGGGTTGTCTGACCTTTGTCTCATCCCGCTTAGGCCTTGATCTACTCTGGTTTACTCATCAAAGTTGAATTTATTCCCCCTATGGCTTCTAGTACACTTCCGCCTTTATAGGAGGAGACTAGCTGACTGAGTAGTTTGAGTTTCAACAACGCTTTCAGCCACATTTTCCATATATGTACCCTTGTGTTTCAGATTTGTAAAGATAGGTTTCCACCATCCATAAGTTCACATTTAAAATTGTTTGGTCATCAGCCTTAGCCTTAGGTCCCCTCAGTTGCCCTTGGTGTTTCACCCATCTCCCTATATTTTTGGAGCAATATTCCCCTCTAGTGTTTTGTTGTTGTTGCACCACCTTCCAGTAGCTTAGTGTCACTCGCTCCCAGTCACATAAGAATTTATATCTCTTGACAATTTTACTCTATTTTTCATTGAATTAGCCACCAACCAACACAACGTTTGGAAACCTAGTTTGGGTGGGCCTTATTTAATTGTTTTGCTGCTCATTTTCTGTTATTAATTTCAGTTTATTTCCAACAATATTTTTTATTTTTTTTAAAACACGATCTGGGCTTAATAAAAAATGTACACTTGCACACTCAAGCAAACCTTGAGCGAAGGGCACTTGGTTTACACTTCCACGTCGAGACTTAACATAATAAATTTATCTCCCCTCATTGAGATAAAGGCATATTGTTGATCTCCCTTTACCATTTCCGTGTCACGTGTGTCTTACCACCATTACATCACTAAGGTGTTTGTCAGAGAGACTATTAGGCCTTCGCCCATAGTTTCCACTTCGGCATATTACGCCTCCACGCCGAGTTTGAGTTCATAAACCTCTGAGTACCCGAACCGACTCTTCTACTACTCCACCCGATTCCTCATGTTAGTCCAAGCCTCCTTCACCGCACATCGTCATGATGTCTAGACCCACAATTAGTGTAGTTACCCAATGTGGTGTTGGCTCCATTTCTATCCTGGTGGTCACATCAAGCGGAATAGTCTTAGGAACCATTCCAGTAGCACCCATGCTCCCCTTTATGTCTGGGTTAAGTTTACCAATTTTAACCAGTTAATAAACGACCCCATACACCATGATGTTGGTTTTCCTTCTATGTCGACTAAGCTTCACTTAGACATCGCTATGTTTGATGGTAATGTTAGAGAAGATCCTACCAACCATGTTTAATTATTCCACATGTGGTGTTCATCTAACTCCATTACCGATGACTCCATTCGTCTTCGTTATTCCAATGCACACTCACTGGAGATGTTGTAAAATGGTATGTAGACCAACCCTCCACATCTCATTTCCTTTTCACGAAGCTTACTAAAGTGTTCCTCTCATATTCATAGTTACCCCTCTGCTACGACACTAGTACCAAGCTATTGACCTGATTCCATCAGTCCTCTGCCACCCACCTTTATGACCATGTTCAAGAGTGGCATAAAAGGAGGAGCACATGTCATGCCACATCGTTCAAAGACTATGTCTATCTATATTGGTTTCTTAGGAGCCTTTTAGCACCCATTGGAAAATATTTCACTTCCAATTTTCCTCAGAGAGAGGAAGAAGCTCTCCAAACCACTTTGAGATATGACCCAATTTATATGCAGTCTGGTTATGTCTATACCATCATTCGAGACCTCCCTCATCCTGGAAGTGACAAATGCACCGAGGGAATCTCACATTGTCGAAGGTGTCATTGGAACTCTTCCAAACCCTATGTCGTATACTCATCAACGTTATGGATATCCACATGGGGGGAACTAGTTCCTCTAACAGTTATGCCCCTCATGCTAACAACATGTTTGCAGGTCCCCAACCCATCTACCACGTTTTTGCTCATTCTTATGCATAGCTAAGCACCCCAGGCCCTCAAGAATTTTTAACATAGCCTCCCATGCATCCGCATCCCCAAGAACCACTGCCCCCTCAGGCTCAGGTGTTTGCATAGTAGAGTGCGACCAATCCCTAGAATTTGAAGAAAAAAATTAAGAGGAAGGGTAACAAGGGTAACCACGGTAATCAATGTAATCAACCTTGTGAACCCTACGGGAACTGACCTAACACCAACAACCAAAAATAGGGCAGCCAGCCCAAGCAGAACATGGCTCTTCGTATGAACAAGCCTTGTGTATCTTGTGGTGTACATTGTCATTATACAGATGACTGTCCTCTCTTACCCCAAATGCACCCAATATGGGAAGCCCACATAGCTTCTAGAGGTCAACAACCGACTCAGAATCCTGTGCCACCTCAATTGACAGTGCTCACAAATCCTTTCCTTTAGTAAGGGTTTGTTGTTGTTCAACCTTAGCCAGGTCAAGAAGCCCATTCGCCCTCACCTTCTTGTCCTTGTGACTATCAGATCGTTCTTATGGATTCTGATGAGGTCAATACCTATGATCAATAGCTAACTCCTCAACACTCTGTTTTTACCATCCCAGTCGAGTCATCTGCATCTAGCCACCAAGGACCTCGTCTTTTTGTGGGTTCCCCTCCTATGTTTCCACTAGTAACCATTCCTGCAGGTCTTAACCATCCAGGAGTTGTTCCATTGAGACATTTCCTTGTAGGACATATGCCTTTCTTATTCCCCCTCCATGAGTATTTTCTGTCCTTGTCATTATGTTGTTCATCCTTCCTAATATGACTATGGGGATCCAAGTATGGTACATTGATCCCGTGGCATGAATTCTCCCTGGTCAGCTATGAACTTACCACACTTTCAACCCAGTTCAATCGACCCCTATGACCCCCACTACTACTTGAGTTCCTTCACAACCTCAACAAGAACCAACTCTTGTTGCGAAATTATCTAGATAGGGGGGCAAACCTAAGAGGAAAGGACCTAAGGATAAGGCTCCCGAACCTCCTCCAGCCCCTAAGGCCCCAAAGCTGTCACCCTCGTGCACTTTTTGTAAAGTTGTTGGGAACACCATCAATAATTTTCCTGAACGTCCTCAGCTCAAACCTTTTACTCATGAAGTTTTCCCTAGGTCAAACATCCTAGAAGTCCATGTTAACTTGTTGGGCCCACCCATGAAACTCAAAACGTTGTGCACAAATCACTCTTATGTTGTGTGTGATCATCATGGTCACTATTCCCATTGTTGCCCTCATCTCGATGAATTTCGTGATTGCCTCAGGTCGATTTGTGAAGATGAGGCCACTTATAGTGGATCATCTATTCCTCTACCCATGGATTCAGGTATCACTAGTCAACCACAATAGGGGGACTCTAGTGCTACGATCGTGATCCCTCCCCCCGATGTTGATATGATGGACACCACATTCCATATCCTTTACTTTTCATCATCCTTTAATTCCTCGTAGGAAAACCTTTCTGAGGTTTCTACACATGCTTTTATCCAACCTCTCTCAATAGAATTCCAGGTCTCAACATTTGTAGATCCTCCATCTACTAGCTCGTTGTCTACAATTCAAGATGATGCATATGTGAACCTTCTTTTTCAGGTTGATGCACCTGGTAGTGTCACTGCATCATGTAGTCAATCTTCATCCCGTCTGCCCATCTCCTAGTAGAATGAGGAAATCATGGAAGTTATGTATACCACTGATTAGCCTTGCTCTTAGGCAAGGGGACATTTCTTTGGAGTATTTTGAAGGCTATTTCCTTCCTAATCCTCCCAATGCGCTCTACCTCAATTTTTTTTTCTCGTAGCACATCCCTTTGATTTGTGTGTCCCTATTCCTGCCATGAAGTAAGGTAGATTGCATCATCTCATCCATTGTCTTTTGCACCTTCCAGATGGATCCATCATCCACATCGTATATCGGTGACACCGACGGTGTGATTCGCTTCTCCCAAAATCTAGCCTCGATAGCTTGGGCCATTTTTTCCCCCTGGCATATGTTAGTCGTTTCAAATGATGTGTGCATTGGATCTTCCACCAATAATCAAGCTGAATAGGATGCAATGATAGCTTTGTTGGTCAATTCCCTTGCTCATCGCATCATTCATCTTCATGTTCATTTAGATTCCTTGCTACTTGTGATGCAATTGAATGGTCTGTATCATGTGCATAACCAAGTCCTATGTAGAAAATATCTATGATTTAACTTGTTGGTAAATGAATTTGAAACCATTAAGTTCAGTCATGTTCCTAGAGTCCAAAATATCTATGTAGATTCAATTGAAAACAACATTACGTATTGGCATTTATCACATTTATACCATAGAAGGTAATGGCAGAAGTGTCCTCAGACACGTAATTTTATTAATCAGAAAAAATAATTACATAATTGATTTGCAAGAGCTTACACCCGAACAACACAAACACTCTTGCAATGAGTTATTTATAAGCTCCATGTCCTAACTACCTCTAATTATGGATCACTTATTCAATAACAAGTGTCCATTTACAATAAATGCTATTCAAACCAACTAGCTAACTAATCTCCTATAATAGATCCTAAGATACGACTCATTTGGAGAGTCATATCTAGTTACAACAATATGCTAATTCTAAAAGTCTCCATTAAATAATTAAACATTCTAGAATAATAATTATTAATTTAATATCTTAAATTAATAATTATTTTATTCTAATTTTATTCTAATTTTATAAGCTATGATAAAAAAGTATTTTTGGATCATCTAACATTCCCCCCTATGATCCAAAGATACATTACAACAGATACCAAGTTCATCCCTGAACTTAGTAAATTTTATTCTGCCAAGCGGTTTGGTGAAAATGTCGGAGATCTGATCTTCGAAAGGACAATAAACAGGTTTGAGGACATCTTTGGCAATGAGCGACCTGATATGATGATACTTGGTGTCCACATGCTTTGTCTTTGAATGAAAAACTGGGTTCTTGGCAAGTTTGATGGCTGACTGGCTGTCAATGAACAATGATGTAGCTTCTCCCTGAGAAATGCCCAAGTCCTGAAAAATTCGGCGCAACCAAACAATTTCACATGCTGCTTCCCATGCTGAAATGTACTCTGCTTCTGCTGAAGAAGTGGCCACTGTAGCTTGTTTCTTACAACTCCAAGATACTGCTGCTGACCCCATATTCATTAAATAGCCTGATGTTGATGCTCGATCATCAATACTCCCAGCAAAGTCGGCATCAGAATATCCACCAAGTACAAAATTTTTAGTCTTTGTGTAAAGAAGACCAAAATCTTTTGTTCCTTGGATATATCGAAGAACTCTTTTGGCTGCATTCCAGTGGCTGTCTCGTGCTTCCTGCATAAAACGTGAAAGAATACTGACTGCATAAGATAGATCAGGATGAGTATTTGTCAAATAAATCAAGCTGCCAATCAACTGTCTGTAAGTTGTACTGTCCACCTTCCCGCCCCCTTCAAATTTTGAAAGTTTCAAATTCTGCTCCATGGGGGTGAGAACGGGCTTGCAATCTTGCATGCCAAATCGCTGAAGAACCTCTGCTGCATACTTACTCTGAGAAAGGAAAATATGATGTGGACGTTGGAAGACTTCAACTCCAAGATAGTAGTGAAGTAATCCCAAATCTGTCATCTTAAAACCTGCTTGTAACTCCTTTTTTACCTGTGCAATATGATCATCATGATTGCCAGTGATGATCAAATCATCTACATACATAACAAGAATTACCAAATATTTTCCCTGTTGTCGCACATACAAAGTATCATCAGATTCACTGCGATGAAAACCAACTTTCTTAAGGTAATCATCCATCTTTGCATACCAAGCTCGGGGAGCTTGTTTTAACCCATATAAAGCCTTGATCAATTTGCAGACTTTATGTTCTTGTCCTTCAACTTCAAAACCTGGTGGTTGGGTCATATACACGTCCTCCTGTAAATCCCCATTGAGAAAAGCACTTTTCACATCCATTTGATGAAGTTTCCATCCTTTTTGAGCGGCCAATGCAAGTGTTAATCGGATGGTGTTCCATTTAGCTGTTGGAGCAAAGGTTTCTTCATAATCAATGCCTTCCTGCTGCGCAAAACCTTTTGCGACAAGTCATGCTTTATACTTTTCAAGTTCACCCTTCTGATTATACTTAATTCTGTAAACCCATTTGCATCCTATGGGTTTAACATTTGCTGGACAATCAACAAGTTTCCAAGTGTTGTTATCAATTACTGCTTTATATTCGTCAACCATAGCCTGTTGCCATTCTTTATGTTTTACTGCCTCTTTGTATGTGGAAGGTTCAGTAAAATCATTTGCTATCAAGGCAAAATTGCCTTCACTTCTATGTGCCCTTCTGGTGCCAGTTTTATTCTGTTCATCAGGCTTTACATCTTTCAAAAGTTGAACTGCCCATTTCGGAAGTTGGTGCTCACTTGTTTGTGCTTCTGTAAAGTCCCCATCATTGTAAAGAGGATTAATATAAACTGATGTTCGTCGTTCAGGTGAAGAATGTGGAGACTCACTGTCTGAAGAACTGCTGCTGCTTGGAGATGCGGATGAACTGCTAGAAGATCCTGATGATGTTGTTGATGTAGATGGACTCGATGACTCATCTTCAGAGGAAGGAAAATCAAGTTCATACCAATTTGGTGAAGTTGGTTGACTTTGTATTTTTCCATTTCTTTTACTTCCCTTAGTTTCTAATTTGTGAAGAAGATTTTCAATTTCTTCAGCACTCTTACTCTCTGTTTCATCAAAAATGACATCCCTGCTCACAATGAATTTTCCATTGGTCAAAAGACGATACCCTTTCTTCTCATCAGAATAGCCAATCATTGTGCATTTTAAACTTCTTGAGTCAAGCTTAGTTCGTTTTTCTTTCGGAACTAAGGCATAACACACTGACCCAAAAACTCTAAGATGTTTAACTCGAGGTTTGAAACCAAACCAAGCTTCATAAGGTGTGATTCCATCTAAAGAAGCAGTTGGAGATCTGTTTCTTAAGTAGACAGCTGTATGTATTGCTTCCGCCCAGTATGTTGGACTTAACCTCTTAAAGGTTAACATGGATCTCGCCATTCCTAACAAAGTGCGATTCATTCTTTCAACTACTCCATTTTGTTGTGGAGTGTAAACATTAGTGAGATGTCGTCTTATGCCATTTTCACTGCAATAAGTTTTGAATTCATTTGAAGTGAATTCTCCCCCATTATCCGTCCTGAGAGTACCTATCTTTTCTTTGATTTAATTTTCAACAAGTTGGCGAAAAATTTTAAACTTATCAAATGCTTCTGACTTGTTCTTCAAGAAGTAAACCCAAGTCATTCTGCTGAAATCATCAATGAATAGTAAGAAATACTTGCAACCACCAAATGAGGTTTGTAGTGGACCACAAACATCACTGTGAATTAGTTGAAGCCGCCTGTTTGCTCGCCATGAACTTGTTGGAAAACTTTCTCGGTTTTGTTTGCCATAAATGCAAGCTTCACATTTTGCATTTTCCCTTTTGAATGTGGGAAGTCTTTTAACCATTCCTTGTTTCTGCAATTGAGAAAGACTCTCAAAATTCAAATGTCCATATCGTACATGCCATAGTCTGATAGGTGAAATACCTGTAGTCACTGCCCCTGCAAAATCAGAATGCCTTGGAATAACTGTCCCTTTCATCCGTAACAGTTTTCCATCTTCATAACCCGTCATGACTGTTTTCAAGTTCTGTTTCACTGAATTAATCTTCACTAAACCATCTTCCATAATTACCTGATGTCCTGCTTGTCGAATCGTGACTAAAGAGAGCAAATTTTTCTTGAAACTAGGTACATACCATACATTAGAAATCAATTTTTCTCCAATGTCACGCAGAAAAACTTTCACTACTCCTTTTCCATAAGGAGTATGTTTTGTATCATCAGCAAGAAAAATTGAATTAAGTTGGCATTCTTGAAAATTCCAGAAAAAATCACGTCGACAAGTCATGTGCTAAGTTGCCCCGGAATCCACGATCCAGGCATCTTCATAGTCACTTCTAAGATGAGATGAAATTTGTGATGCTGGTGAGGAAGTAAAAACATATTCTGAGTTGTCTTCATCTTGATCATTTGCAAATTGTGCTGAATGCTGCTGAAACTTGGGAATTTTATTAAGTGAAGTTCGACAATCTTCAGCATAATGGCCAACTTTGTTACATCTTCGACATACAATTTGACTTAAGTCTCTTCCTCGTCCTGAAGATTGTCCTCTGCCTCTGCTTTGACCTCTATTTGGAGATTGTCGTCGACCTTGATTATTGTAGCCTTGTCCTTGAAAATTTCCTCTTCCTTGGTTATTTCCTCTACCTTGAAAATTATTTCTTCCTCCTCTGTTAAAATTGTTGCCTCTACTTTGGCTTCGACCTCGATTATGTGTTGCTTGATTCTGATTCCATCGGCCTCTTCCTCGAGAACTGTCTACTGAAGACTTACTTATGCTGGCTTCTGTGAGAAAAACATCTTCACCAACTTTCTTCTTCTTCCCAAAAGTTTTATCATGCTGACTTAACATTTCACAAAGTTCATCAAACTTTAATTTCTCTAATTTCCCAGTTACTTGTAGAGTCTCTAAAAAGTGTGTGTAGGAAGAAGGAAGCCCAGCAATTACAATTGTGACCATAAAGCTATCATCAATTGCGGGAAAACTAGCATTAATAATTTCTTGCTTAATATTCTTAAGTCTGGAGAGATATTCAAGAATATCACCATCTTCAGTTAATTTCTGTTGCAACAATTTTAACTGTAAATCAACCTTCTTTGATTCTGGCTGAGTATCAAAGAGGTCTTTAAAAGTTTTCAAGGCAGTCCATGCATCTGTGGCATTTTCTATGTGTACATACATTTCATCATTCACAGACGATTTAATAAGAGCTAAGGCTTTAGCATTCTTGATTTCCCATTTTGCCAGTGGATCTGCATCTGTGGGTTTATTCGGCTTTACATCGCCATCACATATTCCTTGCCATAATTCATTGTAAATAAGTGTGCTTTCAATAAGACGATGCCACGTTTTATAAGATTTGGTGCCTTCTAGTTTGTCGGAATCAGAAAATAAGTTAATCAACTTAGACATTTTTAGCGTTGAAGAGATGCACCAAGAAGCAGAACAGAAAGGACAAGATAGTCAACACACCATGCAAAAAACACGATCTATCGGGGCTTGGCCTTGACCCTCGAATAGTCGTCAAAACAGGAGAATATTGACTGAGCTTTGCACTTGGCTCTAGTCAATTTCTCAAATTTTTACAGGGCAACTTTCAAAATTTGACTTTTTACAATGGTACTTTGCACAATCTGGTAAAAAAAATTTACCCCCCCTCAAAGTAAAATACTTTGATTTACACTTTGATGATCCCAAAGAACTTCTTAAACAAAAACAAATTTCCCGATACACCTAATCTCCCCAATTTACAAATTACAAATAAACCTCCTTATTAAAAAAAAAAATTCAAAACATCTCCCTTATTACTCCATTACAATAATTTCCCAAGATTACAAAGTGATCAAACCGCGTTAAAATACAATATGCAACAAATTACCCCACAGAAAAAACTTTATGATCAAGCTGGCAGGTGGCAGGCTTCACTTGCGCTTTACGCTGGCAGGCTTCATTGATTGGCAAACTAGCAACGCTGCTGGGACTGGCTGAGGCTGCAGTGGATGATGCAACGCTGCGTGTCCATTGCGGCAAAAATGAGAAAGTGTCTACAGCAGAGTTGTCAGGAGGAGCACGCATCCATTATATATTTCAGTTGCTTTTTGTCAAGAGCTTAGAGGAGGTTGAACCGTGTGAGGATTTGACTGATGATGATAGAATGACAATTCAAAATGCCACTGGCTCGAGAAATGCTTTGTTTGTACTTGAGGTTCCCTTTGAAGTTCTGGTGCGAAGACAGTTTGCTGGGCTATTAGATCCGCAACAAAATCAGTTGAAAGGAATAATCAAAACAGCAAAGAAATCAATTCAAACCATTGTTGTGTTTCCTGAAACGTGGCTTATGCCAATTTAACCACTTTTACCAGAAAATTCGATGTTTGCAACTATAAAAAAGAAATGTCGCCCATTATTTTTCCATGGAAATATGAGTTGAATAAAGTCGAATTGGAGCCAAATTGTTAAGCTTTAGGTGCCTTTATCCTGGAATCCTCGGCCGGTAAAAAGGATATTGGAATCCGGAGTTTATGATAATCGATATTTGGTCAAAGAGTTTGATATAGGATTTGTTGAGATTTTGATAACTCCAAAAAACCGTTAAGGGCTGAAACCAAGTGAAGAATAATTCTGAAATTGTATTCCATGTAACCAATGTTGGGTCTATTAAAAAAATATTGGAATCCGGAGTGTAAAAAAAATTAAACAATAACTGATAATTCCCTATTGGCGAACTCACTTCTGTAACAGCAATTTGAAAAGGAAATTAGAGATTCAACGCCCCAGGGATGTACCAAACACCGAACAGTCCATCTCTATGGCTCTCTCAGCGTCCAGACGCTCCTTCACAGATGACAATAACATCAACGGTCAATTATCCATCTAACGGCCCTGAACGACCGCAGTTGAAGAAATCTCACCTGCAAAATCCTCCTCCTACTCAGAATAATTCTGGCCTTGCTGTACGCACAAGGAGGAGAAGAAGAATCTCATCTTCTCTGAGGATCTATTAGCCCAAGCTCTTAAACCGTGAGGAGACCAATGTGATCTCTTACAGCAGGAAAATTGATAGCCTCTGCAAGAAGGGCCAGACTGCTGAAGCAATGGAGATATTCCGGGAGATGGAGGAGAAGGGCTTGGCTCCGGACTCATTCACATACAATATTCTCATCAATGGCCTCTAAAATCTAAAATCTAAAATCAATGATACAATTTATTTTCCTTTTAAACAAAACTTTACAATTTCCATACCAATGATTTGCTGGCCAATTGAATGGAGTTTTCCAGGACTTTGTTGAGCTGAAATCTCCTCAAATCCACTGCAGCATTACCATAGCTCTGATACCACAATAATGGCAGAAGTGTCCTCAGACACGTAATTTTATTAATCAGAAAAAATAATTACATAATTGATTTGCAAGAGCTTTCACCCTAACAACACAAACACTCTTGCAATGAGCTATTTATAAGCTCCATGTCCTAACTACCTCTAATTATGGATCACTTATTCAATAACAAGTGTCCATTTACAATAAATGCTATTCAAACCAACTAGCTAACTAATCTCCTATAATAGATCCTAAGATACGACTCATTTGGAGAGTCATATCTAGTTACAACAATATGCTAATTCTAAAAGTCTCCATTAAATAATTAAACATTCTAGAATAATAATTATTAATTTAATATCTTAAATTAATAATTATTTTATTCTAATTTTATAACCTATGATAAAAAAGTATTTTTGGATCATCTAACAGAAGGTAACCATAAACAAAAAATATGGTGAACCATAATCGTCATACAAAATGCATAATCATATTATCTATCATATAAGTCTTTTGAGCCCATAACTATAAATACATCTAGTACGCCTATAGTATGTTGGGAGTCTCATAAGCCCCTACAACTCCTTATTGTCCTTTGGAGTATCTCGTGCAAAGTTGGGTCGAGATGTTTGAATCCCTTTTTTGAGTACTTGGAATATAATGGCACTCCACAAACTCCTCTTTCTATGGGGAATCATTCCCACCTTTGCATACCATGTCAATCTCATCCATCACATATGCTTACGGCCAGTATCTTGTGCTTCAGGGAATGATGTTTTTTCCCTAGCCATCTTCTCAATTAAGTCTCAACCTAGATCCCACCCAATCTAGGTATGGTCAATTATCCTCCCATTCCTTGGATAATTTATCCTACTGGCCTCTCCGGTGAGCCATATGCACATCACATATCATGATGTTTGAGACCATATCTTCAAATATTCTACTCTATGTCCACATAGTCCCCATGTTTGACTTCATGGGTGAGGATGATTGTATACCTCCTCTAGTAGTTCATTCTTGTTTTCATCTTCCGTTAATTCTTCACTAGGAACCATCATTCCAAGAAGTATTAAGGCCACCTTTAGATAAGTAAGCCGCTTTCCTTAAAGTTGTAGATCTGGATTCTGATGGTCGGTTTGTCCACTATGATTTCCATAAGATTTAGGGCCTTCTCCTCCTCTTGAATTAGAAGGAAAACACCCTTTTATAGGAAAACCTACAGTTTTTTTGTCACACGTTATGACCAGATCGTAGCTCCAATCGATGAACCATCAACATGATTCTAAATCTCTCACAGAGTTCTATAATTGATCTCTCTTACCTTTTGATGATTTGACACTTCACCCAAAAGACATTTTTACAAGAATGGTCACTTCATCACCTCTCAAAATAAAATGTCTTCATAAGTGACACTTGTACATTGAGCTCCACCTCCTCTTCATACTTTTCATCTCACGTTTTGATTTTCTTCATGAGTTACCGCCATTTACTCATGCTTTCCTAGTCCCCACCAGGCCTGTTTTGTGTGGTAGCGTCATTGAGTCACCCTTTGTCAGAGCATCCGTGATGAGTTGTCCTTGCATTATTTGAGTCTATTTCATGTCCCACTACATCATGTCACAATATTCCATGCATATTTTCATACTGTTCATTCTGTCTTTCCCATTTTTGCCTCCAGTCATACTATCCCCATCCCCTCCAAAGTTGAGTCCTTTGCTGATAGGTCAACCATGCACTTTATGCTTTGACAAGGGAAGTCATCTGTTTGTCCCTAAGTCCCACATTTCCCCCTTATCCCTATTGTCAGTCCATCAATCACCTTACTATTTTCCCTCATGCCTTAGTTGAGGATCCTCATTACCTCACCTATCGCGGGTTGTATTCTATCGACATCAGCTCATTTATTCCAGATGAATGGCCTAGAGGGTTGTGTAACTTGGTTGAATCTCCCGTTATTGTTCAGTGCCTTGGATCGAGTAGAGGGAGTCATTATTTCCCTTTGAATCAATTGTTTCATGTTTGTGATTCATACTCTTGATTGCCTAGTGATGCAATGGATTGTACCAACGATTCCCTGGTATGTGTGAGATTTTTTAGACCTCATTAGGGGGTGGCCCTTCAATTAGCTCCCCACATAACTGGATGCGTACCGATTATGATACAATCTCAAATGTAGCTCCATAGAATAGATGGGTTTGGTCATATCAATCACAATGTTCATAGCAAGCACATCTCCTTTAGATGATTCATTCAGTTTTGTAGAGCCCTTCCCTATTCAGGAGGGCTTCTTCAGTTGTTATACAATCCCTTCCACCCATTTCTTGAGGGAAGGACCTTCTTATCTCATGTACTTAGATATTATTATATTCAGTCCTGGCTCATGTTTTTCTAGGTGCATTGTGTATATGGGACACATTGTATTATTTTTTGGCTCCACTATGCCAACATGTTATGTACCATTTAGCATGTCCTTGATTACTTAATTTTATATTTTTGAGTGAGCCATTATTTTTGTACTAAGTTATCTGGGCAGGTATGGGTATTCCTCCACTGCCTCATTGAGGTCTAGTACCACAACATAAAAGGACACTTGCATTAGTCTCGCCCCCTCTATCCATATCCTCTTTCAATTCAGCTTCATTGGTCTCTCTCTCCCTCCTTGACTCCCCTGTGTTGTCTAGTGATTGAGTCTTTACAACATACTTTTGTCATACGTTTGGCTCCCAGCACTCGTACGTTGGGTGGAAATTTGTTATCACCAAAAAATTGGTCATATAGCCTAATTTACTAGATGGATTGAACTACACCATGTAAAGCCAATTTTACCATAGTAAAATTTCTTTCACTACGATAAATTATTTAATAAACCACCTTTGTTAAGTAATTTATAGTTAAACCCATGAAGAATAGTTAAATAAACCATTATTTATTTGATTTTCTTCTAGGAATAATTAATTAAACCATCGTTCAATTATTATTCCTTGTCATATTTGACCCAATCATAAAAAATAAACATATAAATAATCAATTATCTTATTTTTCTCTAAGAATAATTAATTAATCACTAATTAATTATTATTCTTTGTTAAATTTGACTAAATCCCTTAGGAATAATTAAATAAATCCTTATTTATTTATTATTCCTTAACTAATTTCTTGAGATGATAAATAAATCATTTAATTATTTATTATTGCTAAACAAAAGTTTAAATACCTTTTCCATCCTAAGCAAATATAATAAAATATTTCAAGTGGTTATTGCAAGAATGGGATCAACAATATTTTATTATTGCTCATTATTCGAGGATAAATCAATATTTTGTTATAAATAGAAGAGTTTTCCATTCATTATTCACTTTTGGTTATTTTCATTACTGTGCTCACTCTTGTAACTCTAATTATTTTCAATGTCGCACACCATATTTTTGTTGTCTCTTCACATTATAGAGGAGAGGGACTCTACACAAGCTGAAGACATTTGACGATACAAAGAACCAATCCCATAGCGAGGGACTGGTAACATTTATTTGTTCCCTTCACAGGTGTTATAATAAAACTATTCTTTGTATATCTAGTTTCCATTAGTTGATTGGAGTTATTACTGTTTCTTTTTGTTGTTTAACTATGATTGTGGCATAGAACTGGACTTTGGCAGGTTTTGTTTCTATCAGTTGCTTCAGGTCTACAATGTTTAGACACATTTACATTGTTGATATTGTTTCTCATCAACAATCTTAAGAGGGTTCTTTTCATACAATGTTGAGAAGAAAACACTACAACAATCCCCATCCTGAAAGTTGACTATCAAAATTATTTTCAGGATTTTAGACCTGTTTTGCTATTCAACTGCATTTATAAAACTATTTCTAAGATGATTTCTAGTAACATAAAACCTATAATATCTAAGCAGATATCAAAGGAACAATTGGGTTCTTTGGAGGATATACCAATCATTAAGTTATAGGGGTTGCGCAAGAAGGGATCCACAGTTTGTAAAATAAAAAATAAAAAGGTGTGATTCTTAAAATTGATCTATCAAAAGCCTATGGTAGGTTTAGTTAGATTTACATTAAAATTTTATTAACTCATTTGGGTTTTGATAACGGATTTATCAATTCAATCATGTATTGCATAACTTCTGTTTTAATTAATGGATCAACTTCAAATTTCTTCCATGTGTAGAGGGGTCTTCAATTGGGATGCCCACTCTTCCCCTTGTTATTTTTGCTCATTGTAGAGGGATTGTGAAGAATGATTAGGGAGGAAAAATGTAATGCTAGATTGTAGTGTGTGCTGATGGATGGTGATATTAATTTGACACATCTATTTTTTATGGACAATGTCATATTATTTTAATAATGTATCTCATAGGGATGCAACCATTATTCAAAATATTCACAGTCTTTTCTGTAAGGTTACAGGGATGGAAAAAATGCTTAGGAACCCACGTTATCAGCGATGGGATGCTTTAAGGATGACACTATGTTTGCTCGACATAATTTCCTTTATCAATTTTTGAACTTTCATGATGGCAAAAAATATCTTGCTTTTCAATTGAAGTTGAATGACAATTAAAGGGGTGATTAGGAGTGGATTCTGGGAGTTTTAGATGGTTATCTCATGCAAGAATATTGGTACTCATCAAATTAATATTGAAGGCAGTTCTGGTTTTTTCGACCTCATTGCCTTGGATTGCCAAAGGAACTTTGAGTATGATTCAAAAAAGATATTGTAGAATTTGATTGATGGGAGCTAAAGAAGACATAATTTTCTCATGCATAAGATGGGATAGGATTGTTCTCCCTGAAAATTGGGTGGCTAGGCATCAAAGTGTATTTGTTTCCTCTTCGACAGGAATTTACCCCTAAAGTGGGCTAAAGGTTGATATGCACAAAGAGCTTGTAGATAGAAGTTGTATCTGTCAAAATAAGAAATTTATGGGGGGCATGAATCATTAATTATGATATTATTTTCCATTTCTATTGTCCTTATAGTTCCTTGTTATCTTATTTCACTTTTGAGAGTATTCATTCAAAAAAGAAGTGATTTTTTTTCCAAACATACATGTTCATACAACAATGACATGAGCAACACACACATTTGACATAGTATTTTTCACATGGAAACAAAGAGGGAAAAAACCACCAAATTTGTTGTTTGTTTATAATGTAAATTAAGTACCCACTTAATTACATCTATTTTTTTGTGAGCAACCACTCACAGGGGGGCACGAACTCCCTTTTTTAACAAAGAAAAAACTTACCAAGAGGCACCAACCACTTTATATTGTAAACAACAACCTGCTCTTTCCACTATTATACTATTTCATACAATTTTCAAACTCAAAACATAGGCATACAAATTACAAGTAAAACACCAAAAAAGGTTGGTCGCATATTCAACTTATGAACTTTTTCTTTTGTGCTCTCATGCAATAGTTCATTACCTGTTGTTCACAACAACATCTTCTCAACACTCTGCGTCCACTGTCAAGGGCTCTCTACTCACTGCTCTTCAACAATACCCTCACTATTCTCCACAAAACGCACTTGTTACACTTGTTGCACTATAACTAAGTGTGCTCTTTGGTTCTTAGACATGTTTGTCTCTCTGTACCCCTATCATTATGCAACACTTTAGGCATATCCTCAAATTAAACCTTCAACCTCATTTGCAAGTGATGGTTTTGTTTCACTGAGGCACTCTTCACAAAGAAATATCTGGTCTTTGTACTCTAACTACCCAAATGTACATTAGCATGGATTCACTTACCACTATTGCATCTCTTGATAGTTTACTGTCACAATATCAAATCAAAGATGGACCTTAGATTTCTTTATCGTATGTCTGTTTAGATCTCCATGCTAAGAAATTAATTCTTAGGCAACCTGCACACTCCTTTGAGGTCCCTATTCTCATTTATCATTCCACAGACCTTGAAAGTTCACCAAGATGACCAATCTATTCCTCATTTAACATAACCACTTGTGTACATGAAGTAACCAATTGCTTCCTTTATTCAACGAAATTCATCTCTGCCAGAAGTGCCTTCCTGGTTACCTTGTCTGAGAGTCTTCTACTAGTCTAGGTAATTTCGACAAACAACTCCTCTATTCATGCATTCGATTTTCCAGTTGCAAACCCATACGTACTTTACCTCGCTATAATACATCATCGAAATAATGCCATATCGTAAATTTACAAAGCGATAATGTTAAGGTATTGCATTCCTTATTATCCTTGGCACCCTTTGCCTTCAACTCCTTTGGCAACTGATTTCTCATTCGATAGACATATATGACAAGGGTTTAGCACTGGATCATAGCCACTCAATATCATTCCACTCACAATTAAAATGTTATGATATTTCTTCGTTCCAATATCCTTAGCTCTCTTGGCACTTAGCTCCTTGAGAATTTTCCTTCTCTTATAATTGAACATGTGGTCAATGTCTTAGCGTTTAGGTGTTAAGGACTTCAAGATCCTACCAATGGAAAAAATTCCTTTGTTAACTGTTTTGTGCCCTTGGTTCTCTAAACCCTCATGACCAAGTGCCAACCCAACAATGAAATCCCCTTCTATTATAACTTTTCCAAAAATCGTTTTCGCTAAAGTTAGGAGGTCCTCATCCTTGGATATGTCAACCTTTGAGATGATATGATTACTCCACCTAGCAACTCCTTATTGGTGACATGTATCACCCAGATTTGGCCCATTAGGACACCTAATAATGTTGAAACTGTATGCCACATGTCTTCTTGTATTGCCATGTCATGGTGACGTTAGTTGGTATTGCAGCTTCTCAGAGCCAATCTCATGTTGCCATGTGTTCTAACATAGGAGGGAGAATAAGGCATGTCAATCCTTGGGTTTACAACAGGATCCTTTGTTCATTTCGTTTAGCATTCATTAATAATTTTTAGCACAATGAATAGTATCAGATATCCTAACTTGTAAAGGTTCCTCTCTTAAGAAGCTCTGATATTTTGATATCCAATATGCCACCATCTCAGATGTCTAATACTCTGATGTCTCAATGATCTAATGCTCTAATTTCCCGAGTTCCAATATCGGGTCCCTATGGACTCCTATCTCTAATTTTTCATTCTTCTTTAGGCTTTAAGTCCCCGTACTTTAGAAAAACATATGTTTTTATCTAAGAGTCAATTTTTATAATTTTGCTTACCCTTGGAAAGCTCTTCTAAATAACTTTTCAATGAAGAAGGTATGATGTAGGTTTCGACCCCATCTAGTCCATCATAATAGTCATCATTTTATGTGTTTCCCAATAAGCTCACTACTGTGATGATTCTCTACATAAAGCCTAAAACTACCATAGGAGAGCTCCTAAACCATTACCATATACACTTCTTGTGATAAGCATTTAGGCTAGTCTACTTGACATCAATGTCAACATTAATGCCAATACTAACACAAACACCATCGTTTTCCAAAGAAGCTCCCCATTTGACATTAATTGCAAGGAAAACTTCTTGACGACTCCCATTGAACCATTAAAACGTACTCTTCCAAGGCTCTCACATGCTAAATACCTGCCACCTCATACCAAAATGTAGTCATTTAGAGAGAGGAGGTGGAAGTCCTATCTAATGTCTGAGATATTCAAATGGCTCTCTTCTCAATGGCTTGGTAAAGATATCTTCCAGTTTTTCTTTAGTGGCCATATATTCAAGTTTTTCAATGTTGGATGTAACCTGTTCCCTCAAAAAATTGAACCTTATAGGGATATGACTAGTCTTCAAACGCATGACTAGATTTTTGGAGATGATGATAGCATGTTTTTTGTCAAACATTATTTGAATGGGATCAGTCATCTCTACCTAAATATATTTAAAATTTTTATTCATCCATAGAATATCCATACAAAATGTAGCAACAACAATATACTCTTCTTCACAGTCGGCAAATACATGGAGGCTTGTTTCTTGCTGACCCATGACACCAAGAATTTCCCAAAAATTAAAGTTGCACAAGAAGTAATCTTCTTGTCATCAAGGCTTCTAGTACAATCTACATCCATGTAGGCCTTCAACTTTAATTATTTATTCTTAGCATATGTAGTCCTCACTCTGTTGTTCCTTGAAGATATTTGAAAATCATCTTGACAACAACACATGAATCTCATGTGGGAAAACCTAAAATCTAGCCACAAGCTCCACTGCTTGCATGTTGGGTGGCATTGAAGTTGTAAGATACAATAGGATTCCTATCATTGATCTATATTCAATTTGATTTACCAGTGGTGTTTCGTCTTGTTTGCACAACTTGTAGCCTTTACTCGTAGGTGTGCTTACTAGTTTGCAATATTCCAGCCCAAATTTCTTCATAGTTTCCTTGAGATATTTGGATTGCGATATAAACACTCCTTGTCAAGACTGGGAAATTTGCAAACCCAGGAAGAAGGAAAACTCTCCAATCATGGAAATTTCAAATTTTGTGTGCATATATTTTTCAAATTGATGCCCCAATTGTTCGATATGACTACCTAATATTATATCATCCAGATACAAAACTACTATGAGTGGATGCTCGACTTCACAATTACGTATAAGTTACTATCAATTGTTCCTTTCTTAAATCCTTTTTGGTGAAAGTATTTATCCAGCCTTCAATATGAAGCTCTGGGAGCCTGTTTTAATCCATACATGAGTTGTTTCTGTATGGTTAGTTTTTTTGTGGTAATAACAATTACAGATTTCAAAAAATATGCTTTCTTATTGCTTCTTGTGCTGAGGTTTTCTTAGTTGTTTGTGCATATAATTAGGTAAATTTTGTTATTTTTTAACATGACATTCATGAGAAAAATAGCTTCAAAAAAAATATTTAACAATAGACATTCAAAATATAGAAAACCATAAAAGAGACACTTTAACGCAGTGCTTTGATGAAGGATTTCACCCCTCCCAGGCTACATCTCCTTGGTCCAGCTTCCATGGCTTGGGCCTCTTTTTCAGTTCAATATGGAAAAATGTTATTTTACAAAGCTCTACGGCTCATGTTACCTACACCAATGTGTTCAGAATGTCCAAATTAGCCAAGAAAACCTCTTTCTTCTCTCAATTTGGTATAAGATTGACTTCTGTATGGCTTTTTCAGTGTTTTCCTAGAAAACCTGCACTAAATCTGGAATATCTCCAGTTAGGCCCACTAAATATAGATGTAGGCTTGAATTTGGGGCAATGCCTAAATTACCGCAAGTTTAACTCATAGTTAATTAAGGCTTAAACTACGCTTATTAATTTTAAAATGAGATTAGCGCTAACATCAACCATAACCTCAGGCAACTTTAGTGGACTATTCCCATGTGGAGTTAATTAACCCATGTGGTTTTGGAGTGATCAGATTAGCTGACCTTTTGAGGTTGCGGTATTCATAGGCGGAACCATCAGAGTTTTGGTTTGGATAGCCATCAAGTTGACATAAATAGTCATGGTTTTTTGTGTTGTGTTCACATGGGGGGAGGGTTGGCCTATAGGTTGGCCCTCCCCTAACCACCCAAACTCATAACATTAAAATTTAAAATAGTGTGGAGAAACATGTTGGTAAGAACTACCCGGTAGTGAAGGCAGTGAGGCATATGGTTTGCATGTTGTAGGTCGTGGGTTTGACCCTAACTTCCGCCAATATATTTTGCTCCACTGTGTAGACCTCCAACCCAAACTTTGGGAGATGCCACCTGGTAGCTTAAGGGCTTGCCACGTGGCATTCTTCCATTGGTCTAGAAATGAGCCAATAGGAACTTGCCAACATACCACTATAAAAATCAACCAAACATTGCCTCTTGTCCATCCATGATTCTTTGTTGACCTGCAATGACCATGCTTAGTCACCTGCCATGTTAGTAGTACAGACTATTGATTGTGCAGTGACTAGGCATTTTTTTTTTTAATTTCGCCTATTTAGCAAAGTGACTAGAACAGAATAACTTTCTCATATGAACTAAATTTTCGAAGAAATTAAGTGCATTAGGATCCTTTTTGCAAGACAGACACAGTGGTTCAGGTTTCAGGTCATTATGAGAACTTTGATTTTTGAGCTAAATACTTAGCTCCTAATCATTCCTCCCTACTAGAATCCTTTTGGACCCCAAAGATATTATCAATGTTTTAGCAGGTGAGGGTACATCTCCCTCACCTTCTTGGTCTACAACCATTTGGCTTGAGATGGATTTTTTCCCTTGAGTCCCACTCTAAGGTATTTGACATCCTCTCTCGTTGAAGTCCTGGTTCTTTTCTCAAGTATGACATCTTGTTGAAGTTCATCTAGATATTCTGGCGAGATATCATCTTTGATGGTAGTTGAACATGCTCTCCTTGATCAACAATCAAAGGAGGCTCAAACAATCTAAAATTCTCAACATTAACAATAGAGTATATTTTCATATAAGGAGGCAAATCAAGCTTAAGTTCAGTGTTACCAATCTTTTCCAAAATTTTAGAAGGACCATAATGAATTGGTTTCAGATTTTTACCTTCCCCTTGAAGTCTCTCTTTTCTAATATATAACTAAACTTCATCGCCAACTTAAAATTTGTGATCAACCCAGTGTTTGTCATTCCTTGCCTTGTAGCTACTTTGACTTTTCTCAAGCTATTCTTGCACCGTTTGATGTATCAACTTAATTTTCTCTATTAACTTCCTTGCCTTATCGACGTCACTATGACCATCGATGGTCACATCTTTCTCAAAGATGAAGTCCAATGGTTATCCTGGTAAATACCCATAACATGCCTCAAATGGCGATGTATTTGTGGAAGAATGCTTTTCCCTGTTGTATGCATGTTGTATGTAATGAAATTGTTCATCCCACAACTTTGGATTTTTGCTACAATATCCTCTAAGAAGATGAACAATTTTTCGATTGAAGACCACAGTTTGTCCATCTATTTGTGGATGAAAGGCAGTGATCTTCTTCAATTTTTTTTCCATCATGTCCCACAAATTTGACTAGAAATTCCCAACAAATTGAGATATCTCGATCACTTACAATAGAATTATGAAGACCAAACTGAACACAAAATTGTTGGGAGGAAAAGATGAGTTGTTTCTTTAGCTGTAATTTCATTTTTACATGGTGTTAGTTTGCACATCTTGCTGAACCTATCTACAACTACATACAAGCAATCATGACCTTTCCTTGACAATGGAAGGCCTTTTGCAAAACCCATTGAGATACTCTCCCATGGACGTGAAGGTACTGGAGGTGGAGTGTATAAACCAAGTTTTGTATTTCTAGGCTTACTTGTATCACACAAATAACATCCTCTTATGAAATGAGAAACATTATCCAACATGTGTGGCTAATAACAATACCTTTGAAGATTCGTTATTGTCTTGCCTACACCAAAGTGTCTAGCAACCAATGAAGTGTGTGCCTCCCTTCTGATACTATTTCTTTGTCCTTGTGGAATACAAAACTTGCCCAAGTCATACAATGAACCGTTATGTACATGATAATCCAACTCTTCAATTTGATTTCCTTGACTCAAGCTTGCATATACTTCGTGAAAGTCACTATCATTTGCATATTGTTTTATGTAACTTTCATGCAAAACATAATTATGCTTGAGTATAGAAGATGAATTGACAATAGGCCTTGAAATCATATCAACTACCTTATTTTATATTCCCATTTTATACCTGATAACCAAATGAAATTGTTGTAGAAAACCCATCCATATGAAATCTTGTGATTGATGCAATTTGACTATGACTACAAGTACTACAATGTTCATGGTCGTATGGATCATGGTCTCCTTCCCCGTCAAATAACGTTTCCATTTACCAACACCTTGTACCAATGAATAAAGTTCTTTTTCATATGTGGGATAGTTAGTGACAACTCCATTAAAGATTTCAGAATGAAATGAAATGGGCTTACCATGCTGCAATAGAACTGCTCCCATGGGATAATTGCTTGCATCTATTTGAATCTCGAATGGTTGTCTAAGATCCAGAAGTGCTAATACCCATGCTGAACTTATCTTTAGCTTCAAAGAACCAAGTGATTTCTATTGTATATCTCCCAAATGCAAGACATTATTGACACTTGTTAATGCATGTAATGGAGCTGCAATGTAAAAAAAATTAGGAATAAACTTTCTCGAATATTGTGCCACACCTAAAAATATTCTTACCTTTGTAACTGTATTGGGCTTGGGCCGATTGAGAATGACCTCAAACTTATAGGGACCAATCTTTAGCTCACCTCCTCCAACAATGTGTCCCAAATACACCAAATAAGTCTTGCCAAATTCACACTTCGACATTTTTAAAAACAATTGTTCTTTTTTCAAGACATCAAGTACTTTATTTACATGCATGACATGTTCATCACTTCACTTTATGAATATGAGGATATCATCTAAGTATACAATCACAAAATCATCTCGAAATGGTCTCAATACATCATTCATTACCCTGATGAAAGTAGCTCGAGCATTTGTAACACTGAAAGGCATAACAATCCACTGAAACAATACTTGTTTAGTTTTAAAGGCAGTTTTCCAAATGTTTTATTCAGCTATCCTAACTTGATGATAACCACTAAGTAAATCTAACTTAGTGAAATAGTTTTCATACCTCAACTAATAAAGAAAATAATGAATTCTTCGGAGTGGATAATGCTTCTTTACCGTAACTTTCTTCACTGCACGGAAATGCACACACATGTGCCAAGTTCCATCCTTCTTTGGTACCAAGACAATGGGTGAACCACATGGTGAAGTAGATGGGTGTACGATACCATTGTTCAACAATTCTTCAATTTAATTTTTGATTTCCAAGCTCTCCATAATAGACATGTGATACATGCCAATGTTTGGAAGTGGAACATCGTGTTGCAATTGAACCTCATGCTGAATTCCGCTCTTGGGAGGTAACCATTTTGGTTCCTGAGACTTCTTTCCATGCTTTCTTAACACATCAAACAAATCAAATTTCAATTTAACATCACAACCTCCAAAAGATTCATAATCAATATCATTCTTTTTCTTAATCGTGAGAAGCACAAAATTTTTACTTGCATTTACTAGTCTCTTAATCTGCCCTACATTAACCAAAGAAATGTACTCCACCCCATTCTTAAAGAATATGTATTTGTTGTCATGGCGATAAAAGATTGATTTTATATCATACAAACAAGGACTACCCAAAATTATTCCTGAGATGTGAAGTGGAACTACATTTAACTCAAATTCATCGATGAATTTTTCAGTAATGGTGAACTTGAATAAACACTTCCTTGTAACTTGTAAGTTTCCATTGTTAACTATCCAACCCAATGGATATGGCTTATGATCAGGTACAGTTTCATGGTTTAGTTCTCTAAACAAGTATTCTGAAATCAAGTTTGATTGTGATTCACTATCAAATAATGCATTAGTCTTTGTATGATTTGAAATCACACTTACATGAAACAACTCTATTCTTGACTCTTCATTTGGAGTGTTTTTTTACTATGTGATGAACTAGTGCTTAAAGAAATTTCTTTCCCTTTTGTAACCGTGGCTGAAATATTGGTCTCATCACTAGAATCTGAACCAATGTCATGTTGTGTGGTAGCGGTCGTCTTGTGTTTTCCCTTATTGTTTTGTTTCTTAGGCCTTAATTCAGGATGCAATTTCTAGCAGTGGGCTTCATCGTGCCCCTCTTTGGAACAATGTTTGCATGTGATTTTCCCTTCAATTTTCCACCCTTCTCTTTCTCCTTACGCTTGAATGGATTCATCTTACTACCCTATGCCTAAATGTTCTTTCCTCTAGATTCAAGGTGCATCGCTTGCACACATACCTCATCTAAGTTATTTGGATTGAACATAAGAATAGTATGTTTCAAATGGGAATGTAAATCCCCAATATATTGCAGTACTTTGTTTGGGAATTCAAATTCACTCCTAATAACAAAGCCATTTCCCTAAACTCTTGTGTACATATAATCTTGGACTGTTTGGCCTTTAAGTTGCCTAAAATCCTCCCAACTCATAATGGATCTTTTTATATAGGCTAAAGGATAAAATTGTCTTTTTATTGCAGAAACAAATTCAACCCAAGTGATGGATATCTTACCATGGATTCTCATTTCCTCTTTAGTCTTTGATTCCCACCAAACTAGTGCAGCTCCTTCTAGCCTTAGTAGGGTCAACTGGATATTTATGTCATCTTCTTAAAGGTTCTGAATTCTACAGTATACCTCCAACTATCGAATTCAATTATCCATGTTTTTTGCATTCACCACTACATTGTACATGGGAAGTTCAAATTTTATGTCCAATTTAAGTAATGGAGTCTTTCCTTTTGGGGTTTTTGAATGAGTATGGGTAGTTTCAGTTGTGGTAGTGGAAGATGATGCTATGTGAGATGGCGAAGATGATGAGGATGGTTGAGGTGGAGGTGGCTTTCCACCATTCCCTTTGGAATCCTTCTTCTCATCATTTTTGTCCTTTAAGATTCCTTTTCCATGTGGAGGTTTAGTACTCTCTCCAACCATCCTAGTGTTCCTCTGTTCATAGAGGAATTTAACCATCTCAGCTAAAGTGACGAAAAAATTCTTGAATTCTTCCTCTTTTGAATAGAGACACTCAGGCTCTCTTTCTCTAGACATAATGGCTATGGATTCAGGGTAAAAAATTGGTACTTCTTGTACCTCTTCAATCAAAGTTGAAGGAAAAACTTGAGGAGTTTTAAGTGCATCTAGAATTGCAACTTTCGGTGGAATAGATTGTGGCCTTGTGGCTCTCCTTCTTCTGGGAATTACCACAGGAGTTGCAACCAATAACTTCCCTTCTCCTTTCTACAACTTTAACCTTGTAAGAATCACAATTCTGTAACCATTAAAACCCTAATTGAACAAACTCAATCAATCAAGCAATTCAACTTGAGAATTGATACCAACTTGACCTATTTTTGTATGATTAGTTTTTCAATGCTAGTAACAATTACAAATTTCTAAATATATGCTTTCTTATTGCTTCTTGTGCTGAGGTATTCCTAGTTGTTTGTGAATATAATTAGGTAATTTTCCTTGATTTTTAACATGACATTAATGAGAAAAATAACTTCAAAAAAAGTAATTAACAATAGACATTCAAATTACACCCCTCTTTGGATACATCTCCTTAGTCTAGCTTCCATGGCTTGGGCCTCCCTATTAGCTCAATGTGGATAAATTTTTTCTTACAAAGCTCTATGGCTCCTCATACCTACACCAATTTGTTAAGAATGTCCAAATTAGCTAAGAACACCTCTTTCTTAGCTCAATTTGGTTGAAAATTGAATTCTCTATGGCTCTGTCAATCTTTTCCTAGAAGAACTCAGTTAAATCTAGAATATCTCCAGTTAGCCTCGCTAAATCTGGAGGCATGCCCGAATTTGGGGTCACTACCAAACATACTTCATGTTAAAATCAGAGTTAATTAAGGCTTAAAATGTGGTTAATTAATTTTAAAATGGGATTAGCGCTAACATAAAGAATAACCTCCAATGGCTTTAGTGGACTATTCACATGTGGAGTTAATTAACCCTCATGGTTTTGGAGCCACGAGGTTAGTTGACCATTTGGACTTGTGGTGTTCACATGTGGAACCATTGGAGTTTTGGTTTGGAAAGCCATCAGGTTAAAATAGATTGTTTTTGTTTGTTGTGTTGTGTTCACATGGGGGGAGGGCTGGCCTGCAAACTGGCCCTACCCTAACTGCCCAAAATCATAACATTAAACTTTAAAATCGCACGAAGAACTATTTGTAAGAAATACCCAGAAACGAAGGTGGCAAGGCATATGGTTTGCGTGTGGTAGGTTGTGGGTTCGACCTTGAATTCTACCAATATATTTTTCTCCATTGTGTAGACCTCCAACCTAACCTTTGGGAGGTGCCATGTGGCACCCTCTAGGCTTGCCACATGACATTCTTCCATTGGTCTAGAAATGAACCAATAGGAATGCACCAACACAACATTGTAGAAACCATCCAAATATTGCCACTTGTCCATATCTAATTCATTGTTGACCTATGTTGACCATGCCTAGTCACTTGCCATGTTATCAATGCAGATTGTTGACTGTGCAGTGACTGAGCATTTTTTTTAACTTTTCTTATTTAGAAAAATGATCAGAACTAAGTTTCTCATATGAACTTGGTTTGCGATGAAACAAGTTTCGTTAGGATCGTTTTTTTGAGACATATGCATTTGTTCAAGTTTCAAGCCATTTTGAGAACTTTAATTTTTGAGCTAAAAAATGAGCACTTGATCAATACATGGACTTTTTCGGTTTGGATATGAAACATTCATTCGAGGTGAGTATAAATCCTTATAGATGCTCAATGTAAAATTTACCTTCTAAATATCCATTGAGAAATGTAGACTTCACATCCATCTTATATATCTTGATATTATTATGTGTGCCAAGAGCAAGAAATATCCTGATAAATTCTAATCATTTTACTAGTGCAAAGGTTTCTTCGAAATCCACCCCTTCTATTTGGGAATACCCTTTGTTCACCAATCAAGCTCTATTCCTAATTACGTGACCCTGTTCATTTAGTTTCATTTTGAAAACCATTGCATTCCAATAACATTTTTCTCTCTAAGCCTTGGAACAAGCTCCCAAGTGTCATTCTTTTCAATTTGATCAAGTTCTTCATTCATACCTTTCACCCAAAACTTGTCTTTGTTTTCTTGATAAAGTTTCTTGTGTTCTATCTTTCATAACAAAGCCAAATTCGCATACCCAAGGAACCACATCAATTTGTACAAGAAAACGATAGGAAAAAAACACTGCAACAAATACATATCTTGGATTTCTAGATCAACCAATAAAATCACATCCATGTATTTTAATAGATGAGGAAATAAGTTGTTAACTTGGGGTAAAGTATCATATAAAAATAATCAATGTAGTCAGAAATCAAACAAGGGATTTATAGGAGAGCATTCCTCAAAACCCATTCAAATAAATTTTCAAGGTACAAAGGATTTTTTGGCTTGAAATAAGAATATAAGGCAAATATTTTTTATGTTGGGATAAAGTTTCATATAAAAATAATGAATGTAGTTAACAATCAAACAAGGTATTTATAACACAGCATTACTCAAAACCAATTCAAAGAAATTTTCAAGGTACAAAGGACATTGTGGCTTGAAGTAAGAATCTGAGCAACAACTGTACTAATAACACTGTTACGAATTCGGGGTCACACAAGGATGGATGCAAAGATAAGGAAGACGTGAATAATAAGACTAAAGTGAAGAATGGTGATTTTTCCATTGGAGCTAAGGTGTTCCTTGAAAAATAAATAAATAAATAAATTGAGTGATGGTCCTTTTGCAAGTCAAAGCTCTTGTCACTTGGACTCTACAACATATGATGAACATAGCGTTTATGTTGGGTCCCTATAATACTAGTGATTACCCCATTACTATTGTAGTTATACCCCTTATTTATATTTTTGTGCCCCTATTACCCACATATTTTTATTTCTGTGCCCCATAGAATCCCTCTATTATTATTTTTGTGGCTTTATATTATTATTGTTAGGTCGACTCGATTATATTATGACTCCTTAGACTCCTATATATAGAAAGGAGGTTTTGTCATTTGTATCATCCAAGAATTGTTCATTTATGTAATGTAAAGGAGGTTTCCCCCTCAAAGAGGCTGAATTCTAAGGCGTTGATCTTTCTTTTCTATCTTTTCTTGAGCTGGTTTCATAACATTTGGTATCAGAGCTTTGGATTCTAGGGTTTTGCTGCTCCAAACAGGTCATCGTGGCATTTTCGCTATAACTTTTCTTCTGTGACGTTTCAGAAGTCGCAAAAAAAACCCGTTTGAGAAGAAATTGCGCTGAACCTTGGGTCCGAATTTCAGAGTTTTTCACGTTGATATTTTCGGAGATATGATCTGAGGAAGTTGGTCTTTTGGCAGACTCCTGAATTACACGCAAAACAGGTGACCTGGGGAAAATCGTCATAACCTTCTTTCTGAGCATCGGATTGAAATTTCGTAAGAAGTTACAGAAAGAGGAGAGACTTTAGTTTTCTTTTATATATTTTTCAGAGTCAAAGGTTGAAGCAGTGACACGTGGCACGTCGTACAAGTTCGCTCTACTGAACTAGTCTATAATCAAGTCACTGTGAGAGATTCCGCATAACTCTTCCTTGGAGAATCCAATTTGGGTCAGACTTGTGGCATTGGAAAGACGACACAAAGGGCTACTATAGGTCACAAATTAAGAACTAGATAATCAGAAAGTACAGAGATACATTGGAGGCAATATCGAGCTCCTACAAATTCAAAAAAGGTGTGTAGATTTTCTTTAATTTTTGCTTAAGCTTGGTTTGAAAATTTATTTTGAAGGAATTCAAAGGTAATATTAGAGAATTATTATCGGTAACTGATGCCCCGAGGAACGAAAATGCAAACACGTAGTAAGGAGACTGAAAGCTCTAGCATGACTCATGAAGAAGAAGAAGAAATGCTATGTGATATATCAAAATTACAAGAACAAGTGCAACGAGTGTCACTTGCACAAAAAGCAACAGAATCTAAAATGGATGGTTTAAGGAAAGATGTAGAAGCTAAGATGGATGGTTTAAAGAAAGGTGTAGAAGCTAAGATGGATGGCATGGAAGCTAAGGTGAATGGCATGGACGCTAAAATTGATGGCATGGATGATAAGATGGATAGGTTGCTACAAGAAATGGTCACTAATGGTGAAAGAGTACTAAAGGAAACTCATGATGAGAACAAAAGAAATATTAATCATGATTCCATAGACTCTAATGTCTGATCGAAGACTCACCATGTTCCAAAAATCGATATGAGGAAGTTTGATGGCAAGGATCCCGCCACATGGATATTACAGATGGAGCAATTCTTCGATCTCAATAATGTGCAAAACACACAAAAGGTATGTATGGCAACTTTATATTTGGAACCAAATCAGTTTGTATGGTATCAATGGCTTTGTTCTCGTAAACAATTTATCACTTGGGAAATTTTTACGGAAGAATTGATAGCACATTATGAGGATACAAAAAGCAACACTTTTTTTAGCCAATTGATAAGTCTCAAACAAAAGGGTTCAATAATGGAGCACATTGAGGAGTTCCAAAAATTGAACATAAGGGTAAAAGATATTCCAGAGGAGCATAGGATTGATGTGTTCATAGGGTCTTTAAAGGATAATATCCAACATGATGTGCGCCTTTGGGAACCTGATTCATTAGAGAAGGCATTCAGGTTAGCAAGAAAAATGGAAAGCAAAATTATGGCAACTAGGAAGCATACCATTCACAACTATAAAGACGGAAGTGTTGTTGCCCATAGTCTTCCACAACCTACAAGGTTGACACCACAACAATTGGAAGAAAAAAGAGCAAAAGGGCTTTGTTACAATTGTGATAGCAAATACACAAAAGGTCATAAGTGTGCTGAGAAGAAATTATTCTACATAGATTGTGAAGAGGAAGAAGAAAAGGAGCAAGAAAGGTCAAAAGAAGAGGATATATTCCAGGAACAAAGCCTAGATGAAGAACAAATAAATCCGACCATATCTTGTAATGCATTGGCGGGAATTACCACTCCTCAAACCATCAAGATAGAAGGACAAATCAAGAAGAAAAAGGTAATAGTGTTGATTGATTCAGGAAGCACCCACAATTTTATTCATTGTAGGGTAGCAAAAGAATTGAATTGCTTCCTATATCCAGCACCAGAGTGTCAAGTGATGATTGCAAATGGAGGAACAATAAATTGTTCTGGAAAGTGCCATAATATCAAGCTATCCATGGGAGAATATGTATTGACTAGCCCAATGCTTTCCATTCCAATGGGAGGTGCTGATGTTGTACTAGGAGTCCAATGGCTACAATCCTTGGGTACAATAGCTTTTAATTTTCAAGAACTTTTCATGAAATTTTCTGTGGAAGGAAAGGAAGTTGAATTAAGGGGTATTGCAGGGAAACCAGGAAAGATAATCAGCTCTAATGGCATGACAAAGCTTCTAAAAAAGGAGCAAAGAGGTGTAATTGCACAATTATGTTCGCTAGATGTTTCCACATTGGAATCATCTATTTCTCCAGATCTCCAAAAAGTCTTGGACAATCATTCCAAGGTATTTGAGACTCCCAAAGGTCTCCCACCTATGCGTGATCATGATCATGCTATTCATCTGATTCCAGGAAGTGTTCCTCCAAACATCAGGCCGTACAGATATCCATATGTCCAAAAAAGTGAAATTGAACGTATGGTTGCAGAAATGCTAGAGGCTGGTATAATTCAACCGAGTCAAAGTTCTTTCTCAGCTCCAGTAGTATTGGTGCACAAGAAGGATGGATCATGGCGCATGTGTCCAGATTATAGGGAGCTCAACAAGCTCACTATTAAAGATAAGTTCCCCATTCCTGTCATTGATGAATTACTGGATGAATTGCATGGATCAATTTACTTCACCAAGTTGGATCTTCGTTCGGGATATCATCAAATCAGAATGAAGATTGAAGACATTCCGAAAATAGCATTTAGAACTCATGAGGGTCATTATGAATTTTTGGTCATGCCTTTTGGCCTTACCAATGCACCTTCAACATTTCAAGGTTTGATGAATTCAATTTTCAAACCATTCCTTAGAAAATTTGTGTTAGTATTTTTTGATGATATACTAATCTACAGCAAGTCTTGGAAGGATCATGTTGAACATGTTGACAAGGTGCTACAACTATTGGAGGAGAAACAATTATATGCAAAAAGATCCAAATGTTTCTTTGGAGTCCAGGAGGTGGAAAATTAAAGCCATTAAGGAATGGAAAATCCCCACATCCATAAAGCATCTGCGAGGATTTCTTGGGTTGACAGGGTATTATCGCAAGTTTGTTAAGAATTATGGGAGAATAGCAGCACCTCTAACAACATTATTGAAGAAAGATTCATTTTCATGGACTCCGGAAGCAACAAAGGCCTTTAAACATCTTAAAGAGGCAATGTGCCAAGCACCAGTCTTAGCTACACCGGACTTCACAAAAACCTTTATTGTGGAATGTGATGCTTCAGGAAATGGAATTGGTGTTGTTCTAATGCAAGATGAAAGACCCATTGCTTTTGAAAGTCGTCCAATCAAGGGAAAGTTTTTAAGCAAAGCTATTTATGAGAAGGAAATGTTGGCAATACTCCATGCACTTAAGAAATGGCGACCCTACCTAATGGGAAGACACTTCAAGGTAAAAACGGATCATGATAGCCTTAAATACTTTTTAGAACAAAGATTATCCTCTGAAGAGCAACAAAAGTGGGTCACAAAGATGTTGGGTTATGACTTTGAAATCATCTACAAAAAAGGGAAGCAAAATGTGGTGGCAGATGCACTCTCAAGAAAGGATGAGGATGTGGAAGCATTGTTGTGTGCCATTTCTATTATCCAACCAGATTGGATAAACGAAGCAAAGGAGGAATGGAAGAATGACGAAGAAGTGTGGGCACTTATTCGAAAGCTACAACAAGATTCCAGTACTTCTGATACATTTAGCTGGAAAAATGATTCGTTATGGTACAAAGATCGCTTATACCTCTGTAAGAATTCCCAGCTAAAACAAAAGATTCTTATGGAATTGCACACTTCTCCCTTAGGAGGGCACTCAGGATTTTTAAAAACTTACCACAGGGTTAAGAAGGAATTTTTTTGGGATGGCCTTAAATCAGATATTCAAAAGTTTGTGGCGGAATGTTTGGTTTGCCAACAAAATAAAGTTGAAACAATTAAGACACCGGGTCTATTACAACCTTTATCCATTCCAAGCCAACGTTGGGAGGAGGTTTCAATGGATTTTATCACAGGTTTACCCAAGTCTGAGGGAAAGAGTGTCATCATGGTGGTAGTTGACAGACTTACCAAGTATGCACACTTTTGTGCATTATCACATCCATTTAAAGCCAGTACAGTTTCTACTGCATTTATGGAAACAGTTCAAAAGCTACATGGAAACCCAAAGATTATTGTAAGTGACAGAGATCCCATTTTCACTGGAAATTTTTGGACAGAATTATTTTCTTGT
Organism: Pinus tabuliformis; assembly: GCA_031772625.1. Taxonomy (NCBI): domain Eukaryota; kingdom Viridiplantae; phylum Streptophyta; class Pinopsida; order Pinales; family Pinaceae; genus Pinus; species Pinus tabuliformis. The sequence goes on along the minus strand of CM062805.1, from coordinate 1,205,754,997 downwards.
CTTGGTACTCAGTTAGCTCATAGCTCATCTTATCATCCTCAATCTGATGGGCAAACTGAGATAGTAAACAAATGTTTGGAAGGATATCTTCGTTGCTTTGTATCTGATAAACAGACACAATGGGTCAAATGGTTGCCTCTGGCTGAATGGTGGTATAACACTTCCTTCCATACAGCAACAAAAATGACCCCATTTATGGCACTTTATGGGTACCAACCACCATCAATCACATCATATTTAAGAGAAAATTCTAAGGTTCAAGCAGTGGAACATCACATCGAACATCAACAACAAGTCCTCCAACTCTTAAAGGATAACCTCGTGTTGGCACAAAATAGAATGAAACAACAGGCAAATCAACATCGCAGTGAAAGAAGTTTTGATGTAGGTGATTGGGTATTCCTACGGCTACAACCATATAAGAAAATGTCCCTAAAGCAAGCTAAGAAGGATAATAAATTATCACCAAAGTATTATGGTCCGTACAAGGTGTTGGAAAAGATTGGTACTATGGCATACAAATTGGAGCTTCCTGCAGCTTCTCGATTGCACCCAGTTTTCCATGTTTCATGTTTAAAGAAGGTTATAGGCGACAAGCTCCCAGTTCAAACAATATTGCCAGAACTTGACGAGGAAGGAAAAATTATATTGGAACCGAAAGCAGTCACAGAAACAAGAACTCGACAGCTACGAAATCGATCAATTTCAGAGTATCTTATCAAGTGGAAGAACTTATCCGCTGAAGATTCCACATGGGAGGATGAGAATTTTATGCAGAAGTATCCAGAACTGCTCAAGCGTTGAGGACAACACTTTTTTGAAGGAGAGGGGCATGTTGGGTCCCTATAATACTAGTGATTACCCCATTACTGTTGTAGTTATACCCCTTATTTATATTGTTGTGCCCCTATTACACACATATTTTTATTTCTGTGCCCCATAGAATCCCTCTATTATTATTTTTGTGGCTTTATATTATTATTGTTAGGTCGGCTGGATTATATTGTGACTCCTTAGACTCCTTTATATAGAAAGGAGGTTTTGTCATTTGTATCATCCAAGAATTGTTCATTTATGTAATGTAAAGGAGGTTGCCCCCTCGAAGAGGCTGAATTCTAAGGCGTTGATCTTTCTTTTCTATCTTTTCTTGAGCTGGTTTCATAACAGTTTATATTTAGTAAAATGATAAGAAATGTTCCTAAAAAAATGTTAAAGAACCACAACCAAAGGGAAAGGGAAGCAATGGAATCTATAACAAGCAGGAATCTTAAAATATCTTGGAACCTCTAGAGAAGGAATCAAAAGAGGTGAATGGAATGCTATGAATGATTCTTAGAGTTTGAGAAAGAGCTTGGATGTGGTTTCTTTTATATTTTCAACTCCTATGAGGTGTACATGTAGATCCCAAACATGAATTCTTTCAATGCGGAAGAAGCAAGGTGAAGTAATGACTAGTTGGAGAGAAAAGTAGACCACCTGTTGGAGAGTTCCTTGCAAAGATAGCGAACCTAAGAAAATCAAATCGGAAGTAACATTCTCATCTTCATCTTCTTTGAGGCCTACCATGTTAGGTTGAGATAGCTGAAATTATATTTTGGAGAAAAAGTGGAGAGACTTAACAATTCAATTTGTAGTAGAACAAATAAATGTATACTTCATGACATGATTATCATACTCAATATAGAAATACCAATTGAGATGAACCGAAACATTATCTCTTCAACTCGATCTAGTAACTTGAACCAGGCTAGAGAAGCTAATGTGAGGAGTGAATATTGATCCATAAAGTTTCCACAAACTCTTGGAAATGGAAATATATTTTACGTTTCTTTACAAGATCTTCTCTATTGCTTATTTCCTCTTTATTTACAATCATATGATGAGGTGTTTATTTTTGTTTTAAATTTATAAAAAATATATCTTTCAAGTAATAGAGTTTATCTTTGTAGATTCTTACACCTTGCTCTACTTAAGAAAATTTGTGTTTGTGCTAACAGATTCAATTGTGTTATCCCTTCTACTTCAAGGAAATCATATCTTTCTTTATAGGTTCAGAGTATCCAATTCCTTTCAATTTTTTTGTCCCTTTAATTTTTGCATTGATTTCTTTAGATTCAGCTTCTAATACAATGCAATTTTTCTCCTTCAAACAAATGGGTATTGGTTGTAGTTTTTGTACAATGAAGTTGTTCTCCTTCTAACAAATGGGCATTTGTTGTAGTTTTTATAGTATAGGTTTCTTTTTTTCCATTGAATTTATCCTCATTATTTCTTCATGGCGATCAAATGGATGGTGGGTAGAAAATTATGAGAATGCTCCCATTTCAAATTGCATGGTTTGATTTTATTTCCATGTATAGTGTAGGGCCTGATTTAAAAAATGGGACTTTCTTAGAATGGTGGTTCTAGGTATCTATAATTGAACATTGGATTTTAGTTATAAATACAAATCCATTGTTTTTAATGCTAAGGAGAATATGTGTTTTATGTTTTAGGAAATTTTTTCACGTTGATTACATTGTTTGAACATTTTTTGAATCAAATAAGTTTTTGAGTTTTTAGACTCTTTATGTGAACACAGTTTCCCGTTTGTTTAATTATTTGTGGCCAAAAGTATGATATGGTCTTAAATGGTTGTTTTGTAAAAATTGCATCACCTGTATTCAACCACATTCTAATATGGAATATTTCTCAGATATGGTTTTCATTTATGTTATGAAGGTTTTAACCCCATACATAAATTACCTGCATATGAATTCTAAAACAAAGAAAATAAACAATGGAAGAGAATAACACATAAAACACATATACATAGAGATTTTCTCATGGATCCAAAATTCAGGACTACCAGCTTCATTTTTCATTATGTTTCCCTCAATGTTACAATAGATATCTATACATGTCGAAGCATCCAATACCATGGACCAAAAACTATCGCATCCAAAACCATGTGTGAAAACAATGCACAAAACCATACGTAGGTTCACCAACCTAATATAGGGTCCCCTGAAACCCCCTGAATAGGGGGGGCCACTGCCTCCCTATGACCACCACGCTACGCAATCGACACAACAAAGGGGGGGCTCTACCCCCCCTCTAACCCCTAGGTTAACTAAGGGAGCTAGTCGTGGAAAGAATATAACACAACCCAACATTCTCCCACTTGTTGTTTTCTTTCCATAGGAGATCTTAGTCCTTTATCCAGCCCTGCAACAACCATTGTTTCTCTACGCCAAGATAAATTCTTAGAGCTCACAAATTTGGTCAATGCATTTGCAGCATTCTTCAAAGTATCCACCTTTACTAGAAACACCTTTTTGTCTTCTATCATATCCCTCACAAAGTGATACTGGACATAAATGTGCTTTGTCCTTGAATGATAGGAAGCGTTCTTTGCCAAGAAAATTGTAGTTCGGTTGTCACAGTTTATCCTTAGAGCTCCCTGTACTAACCCCATACTTGAGTAAAATTTCTACAACCAGACTGCTTCCTTGCTTGCATGAGTGGTTGCCATGTATTTTTCCTTTGTAGTTGATAGTGACATTATAAATTGTTTCTTTCTCATCCAAATGACTGCACCTCCAAATAGTTTAAACACATACCCACTGGTAGATCTTCTCTGATCCAGATCTCCAACCCAGTCTACATCAACAAAGCCACAAATATCCGACACTCTATCCAATCCTGGTCTTCCTTGGTAGAACAAACCATAATCACTAGTGCCACGTAAATACTTGAAAACCTACTTCATTGTTTTCTAGCACTCCTTCCATGGTTTTGACATAAACCTGCTCAATACTACCATTGCATGTGTAATGTATGGTCTAGTATAGACCATTACATACATCAGGTTACTGACTACACTTGCATATGGAACATGGCACATGTCCTCTTCCTCTTCTTGTGTCTTGAGACACTGTTCAATAGATAAATTCACACCTACAAGAATAGGAACTTTCACCGGTTTACTATCCTGCATATTAAACCTCTGTAGTATTGTCATGACAAAATTCCTCTGGTTTAACTAGAGCTTCCTCTTTTCCAAATCTCTTTCAATTTACATGACGAAAATATAGTTTGTAGCACCCATATCTTTCATGTCAAATTTGGAAGACAATTGGGTATTCAAATCCTAGATAATTTCTTTTTCATTTCCAACAAGCAACATATCATCAACATACAAGACCAGATAAATAACATGGTCAACAATTAATTTAAAATACACATAGTGATCTAATTTGATTCTGGTGAACCCAAGTCCGCGTATAATTGTATCAAATTTATGATACCACATCCTTGGTGACTTTTTTAACCCATATAGAGACTTATTTAACTTGCATACTAGTTCTTTCTTACCATTCACCACAAATCCCTCATGTTGCTTCATGTAGATATCCCCTTCCAGATCCCTTTGAACAAATTATGTCTTCACATCCATCTCTTCTACCTCAAAATCAAAAGCAGTAGAAAAAGATAAAAGTAATCTAATAGAAGCTACCTTGGCAACAGGAGAAAAAATATAACCAAAATCAATTCCCGACACCTGGGAAAAACCTTTTGCTACAAACCCAAAATTGTATTTCTCCACCTTTCCTTCTGCATTTGTCTTCTTCTTGAACACCCATTTGCTTCCAATGGGTTTCCTTCCAGTTGGCAACTCCACCAGATCCCAAGCCTCATTTTTGTGTAAAGATTCCATTTCATTAACAATGGCCTCTTTCCAAAGTTTTCCATCCTCTGAATCTACTGCTTCCTTCACGATTCTCAGATCATCATCACTAATAGATAGAGAAAAATTTGAACAGAAAGAAAATGGACTATACCTTTCTGGTTGCCCTCTTTCTTGAACTAGTCTTCTCACAACCAGAGTTTGTGGCTCTTCATCTTTTGATTCCTCTTCTGTTGTAGAGTTTGATTCTTCCTCCTTAAGCTCAAACTCTATCTTCTCATGTTCCTTTGGCTGGAATTCATCTTTAACAACATATTTCACCTCTCTGAATACCACATCTGAGATGTACACAGCCTTGTTACTGGGTTCCAAAGCTTATAACCCTTTAAACCATTCTTATACCGAATAAATTTGTGCTTTTCATATTTACTATCCAACTTTATTATTTTCTCCTTTGGAACATGTACATATGCATCAAATCCAAATAACCTCAGATGTGAAAGAGAGGGTTTCTTACCAATCCATAGCTCTTGTGGACTCTTATACTCCAACATTGATGAAGGTGATCTGTTGACTAGGTGACATGTTGTCTCCATTGCGTTTGCCCAGAACTCTTCTCCTAACCTAGCATCATTGAGCATGATTCTTGCCCTTTCCATCAACATCTTGTTCATTCTTTCTACAACTCCATTTTACTCAGGTATGTATGGAGTAGTCTTCTGTTATGCTATACCACACTTCTTACAGAATTCTTCAAATTCCTTATTACAAAACTCTCCATCGTTATCTGTCCTCACTACTTTTATCTTCTTCTTTGTTTAGTTTTCCACCAGAGCCTTAAATTCTTTAAACTAGTCAAAGGCTTTAGATTCCTTCCTGAGGAAATATATCCATGTATTCCTTGAGAAGTAATCTATAAATGATACATAGTACACATACTTACCAAGTGATGGAACCTTCACAGGTCCAAACACATCACTATACACAAGCTCTAATATCTGTTTTACCCTCTTACCACTAGTGGGGAAACTCACATGATTATGTTAAACACAATTTTCATAGAAAACTAAATCTAGAGAGCTATTACTCATACCTTCTACCATACCTTTTCCATGAGGTATTCTAAGGCCCTTCTCAACAATATGTCCAAGCCTTTGAAGCCATAGCATGGTCTTTCCTCTAGAGGCCACTAGATTTTCTTCTCCACTTTCAGGAACCACAGAACTGTTGCACCCATTAATAATAGTGCTACCTTGTAGCCTATATAGAGTTCCAATCCGAACTCCCAAAATCAATACCATTGCTCCCTGAACCATATTGCACGTATCTTTCTCGAGCATTGTTTTTACACCTGCATCATCCAACTTCCTTACAAAAAATAGATTTCTGGCTAATACAAGAATATGTAGAACATCCAGAAGTGTTCTAATCCTTCCACATTGCAACTTCAACTTGACCTTTCCACGACAAACGATTCTATCCTTCCTGTCATTCCCCAAGAAGAAATCACCGCCATCATATTTCTCATACTCGTATAACCACTCTCTATGAGGGGTGAAGTGAAATGATGCATCTGAGTCAATCAACCACATGTCATGATCTACATGTGTACTTAAATAAGCCAAGTACACATCCCCACCTTCATTTGAGGTGGTTTTCGCTTCTACAGAATGAGCATCATTAGATCCCTTTTCTTTTTCAAGAGCTTTAGATTTATAGTCCCTTTTCTAATGCCTTCATTTATGCCTTTCCATCACACCACCTTCAGAAGTTTTCCTAAAGATTTAGATCTCCCTCTAGATTTTGATCTCCCACTCGATGACTTATTTTTGTTTCTATTCTGGGACCATCCTTGTACAGACAAGGCATCACCATTCTGGCTCTCCATATTTTTCTGTCTCATCTCCTATGTCAGTAAGGATGAGATTATTTCATCAAACTTCAAGGAAATTTCATTGATACCTATTGTGATAACCAGACTATCCCACAAATGTGGTAGAGAACATAATAACAAATGCAATTATCTTCATCTGAAATTTTAATATCAACATACAATAACTAACTTACCATAGTATTAAATGCATTCAGATGCTCTGTCACCAAGTCTCCAGATTCTTTCATCCTCATGTTATACAGCTTTTTCCGTAGGAACAATTTATTCACTAGAGACTTAGATTGGTACAAATTCCCTAACTTCGCCCAGAAAGCCTTTGTCATAGCTTCCTGTGATACATTCAATGATACTGAATCTAAAACACACAATCGTATTGTGCTCATTGCCTTCTGATCCAACTTCTTCCATTCTACATTGGACAGTCTTGTTGGTTCAACCGAGGTTTACCGTGATCCACTGTTTTTTATGCACCAATAGATCCTCCATCTTGAGTTTCCACAACTCAAAAATCTGACCATTAAATTTCTCGATCTTTATCTTTTGACTACTCAACATCTTCTTTAACCACTAGAATCGATCTCGTAGATCTCCCACTAAACAGGGTCTACCACATGCCTGAGAGAAAACCCTTAACAACAAAGGCAAACCCTTGATGCCAAAACAACTCTAATACCAAATGTAGGTTTTAACCCTGTACAGAAATTACCTGCATATGAATTCTAAAACACAGAAAATAAACAATGTGAGAGCATAACACATAAAACACATATACACGGATATGCCCCCCTGGATCCTTTTAATGTTACCATACATATATATACATGCCGAAGCATCCAATACCATGGATTGAAAATCATCGAACAAAAAATAATTTGCGAAAATAATTAACAAGACCATAGGTAGGGCTGCCCACCTAATATAGGGTGCAAAAAAGATTTCCTTGAGCCATTGCCCTGGACCCCGTAGAGGGGGGCTACCTACCCCCTCACACCCCTAGTGACCCCCTTGTTGTGCAATCAGTGCGATGAAGGGGGGGCATCGACCCCCCTCTAACGCCCCAGTTAACTAGGGGTGCTAGTCATGGAAACGATATAACACAACCCAACATGTTATGTATATTCAAATTTACATGATTTATAGTTCTATGGACAAAACTAGTTAGTTGTTTCTAATTCTTTATCACTGTGTGGATCTAGTACATTGGACTTGGATCACTTCTCTTGGAGTGCTTCTTACAAATGAAGAATACTTTAAAAAAAAATGTGTTTATCTGATCTACAACCTATAAGGGTACCATATCTTCTATATAGCTTAGGCTACCTCTTCATAAAGTACTACCTTTTGTTAAGATGAGTGGAAAAAGGTAAACATTCCGCAACTAATGAAAACTCCACATTTTGGTAAGATGTGTGGGAAAAGGAAAAAATTCGACAATTACAAGGGAATGAAGAGGAGAGGTGGGAGGCTTACACAACTATATTAAAAATGAGTCATATTTGACATAGTTGGATTAAAAATGAGTCATGTTTGACTTAAGGATATGAAAGAACATAATTAATAAGATTGAAAATGCGTACCTTATATATACAATATATAAACCGAAATCCCTAGGGGACTTTATCCCTTAACAGAATTGGCGAACCCACTCGGGACAACAATATTATTGTTCCTAGTTTGGGTTACTTAGTGCCAATCGGGGCTCAGCTTTCAGTCTTCTTGTTGTGATTGTACTATCTGATCCTGTGGGAACTCAGACTTCAAGTCTAAGCCTTTTCATCGGGCCTCATTTTTTGCTTTTTTCTTGTAAACCTTTATACACGCACCTTTGTCAGGTTACAGAAGCGTATACATGCTAGTTTCATTGAACTGAAATCACGCATACACGGGTTTCTTTTAGCTGAAGTGCATGTACATGCAACTGTGTAGAGACACAGTCATGTATACATCTATTTTTCATGATTTTTTCAAGTCTTGTTATCTAGAAATATTTATTTCTTGGCCTGTGTGCTTCTTGGGAGGTCAGTTTCTGTTTTCAAATTTTAATTTTTCAGTGAGCTTACTGTTTCCAGTTCTCTCCTACTTTGAATAGTTTTTGGTCTCAGTTTGCTTTACAACGAGTTTTATCAATTTTTTGGCCATTCACTTCTTCTTGTTTTTCGAAAGTTTTTGTTGACAAGTTTGAAAGTGTGTCTTTCTTGATTTCTTGATCAGTGTGTCAAACCTCTTTCTTGTTACTTTTGGATCATTTAGTGCATCTCGAAACACCTATTTTGTTAAGTTTTCATTCGTGTTGAATTGACAACTTGCAAAGTTTCCTTGTGGTTTTCTTTCAATCATTGAGTCTTTGGTAGAATTTTGAGTACTTTCGAAAACCTACTTTTATTGTTTTTTTGAAAAAGAAAAAGTCCTTCAAAAACATTGTTTTTGCTTTCTTTACTGAATTTGAGTTTGGTTTGTTCTGGTTTTTGAGAGTGATTTGGGATCTTTGTGTTTAGTCCTTCTTGTTTTGGGAAAGATTTTGTATTACAAAAGCTTATTCCTTTTAAAACACTTAAGTTGGATTATAAAACAAATTAATTTCATTTTCTTTTTAGAGTAATCTAGAATTTTTGCATTACCATGTACACCTTGCATTAGGGTAGCTTTTGCATCATTAGAGCATCCATAGTCTTTTAGTTTTTGGAAGTGTGAAGTTTGTTACAAGAAAAGAAAATAAAAGAAATTATTGGTTTAATAGAAGTTTCTTAGAACCCCAGTAGAAGTTTCTTTTAATCGAAGAGCAAACAAGTGCATTGCATATAAGTTAGTTTTTCATTAATTTCTTTTGTGTCAAAGAACACCATCAGTTTCACTTCCGTACTGTCCCTTTGACTTAAAAAGAAAAAACTCTTAAAATCAACTGCTAATAAAATAAACTCGAACTTTTTATATTTTCAATAAGTACACCAACAAGTTTTAAGCTATTTGGGGCCTTGGATTAAGTGAGAGGAGAGTAAACTCTCCAAGGCCACTCTAAATTTTCAAATGTAGAAGTCTGAATAAAGAGTGAAAATACAATAGTGTTAGGGAGACCAGGAAATCTCCGTGACTGGGAGTTTTTTAGGATAAGGACGAGAGATACCCCCTCTCGTACTTGTTGGAGCTTACCTCATGACTGTTCCACCCAGCTTCTGATACGAGTTGGTATCTTTAGTTTCCAACCCTAGGAATCTACATAGGTGGCTATGGAGGGGAATGTTGTGGCAGCTAAGGTTGATGTTGCATCACATTCAACAATACTTCTAGAGGGTGCCCTTGTGAAGCATGGGTGCTTGCACTGGAAAAGGCCATTGTCTAGAGGTCAACATAACTACCTCTGATACCTTCGGTGTTAAGCCTGGGCCATCATTATCCCAGACTATCTTCGGAAGGTCCCTTACTTCGCTTTCTTGTATTTTGGAGTCTGGTCCTCATCACCCGGAGTGGAAATGCTTAAAAGTTGTTTGATTGGTTGTATCTTTAGGGACGTTATAGTTGAGTGCTCTTTTCTCCTTGTCTATGGTTGGCTTTAGGTATTTTTGTCTAGTCACTTTTGGAGTTTACATTCTAAGTGACTAACTTACCACTCCACTGATCTTGAAAGGCTTTTGATCATTATTTCAAAAGTTGTGGAGTTTCCTCCTCAAGGGTAATGGTTTTTATTGTGGGTCTATCTTCCTTGAAAAGTCATTTGTACATTCCCATAAGGGAAGGGTCTGTGAATCAGTTAGGTATGGCCAATATTCCTGTGGAAACCAACCAAGGCACCCTCCCAGAAGGGGATCCTTGTGCTTTTCCTTTCTTTGGAAATGTTCGTACTCCCTTCATGGCCACTTTGAACGCTCCTAGATTGAATGTTGGACTACCAGTTTGGTTGTGGTCCACTCTGAAGATTCCAGATGTTCTTGAAACTTCTTTGATGAATGCTTTATTTCAAGGGCATCACATGGATGTTAATTTTTCATCTTCTTTCAAAGAGAAATCTAGGATTCCTCTTTCTCCTCCTAGAAATCTAAAAAGAGGAGAAGGAGGAAGATGAAGAAGAAGAATAATTCTATGCATTCATCATCAACATTTTCTAGTCATGTTAAAGGTGAGCCCTCAGCCATTGTAAGTCATGTTGGTGGCATAAGTCTAGTCAGTGCAAGTCATACTAGCAATTCATCATCAACCTCTGCTAGTCATGTTGAAGGTCAGCCTTCAGCCGCTGCAAGTCATGCTGAGGGCATAAGTCTAGTCACTGCAAGTCATATTAGCAAAGAGTCTCTGACCTCTGCAAGTCATGTTCAGGACTCTCTGCAAACCACTGCTACTCATGTTGGCAGAATCGAGGTTGATAAGAAATGTAGATGTAGAAGTTTAAAACCTAAGTTCCCTTGTAAGATATTCAGGGAGACCATCTTACTCATTTATGCCCTCGTATTCTAGAGGTACAAAGGATATGGTCTGAGTCTGAAAGTTCTTCTACTCTTGGATCTGATGTGGTTTCTCGTCAGTCCCATCAACCATTGGTTAATAATGTGGTAGAGCCAGTGCAATATTTGGCTGATTACACTCCTCTTTTGTGGGGTGATGTGCCTAACAAAAGAGTATATTTGATCTCTAGTATAGAGTCTTCTGGTATAGGGGGAATTCTTATTTCTTCAAATGTTCCCCCTTCAAGTTCTAGGAATGTCTCCTTTGATTAGAATAGTCTTTTCGACCCTTGTCTTCCTTCTACTACACCTTTCTAACTAAAAGTTAGAGTTAACTCGACAAATGTCTATCGATGTATGGTGGATGAAGGATCCTCTGCAAGTATTATATCCTCTTTGACTTGGAAAGCTTTGAGTTTCCTAAAGTTGTTTACAACTCAGAGTCAGTGGTTAGATTATGATAGAAGACCTGGTGAATCTATGGGTGTTCTTCCTCAATTGCCTATTAATTTAGGTGGCAAGACTGTCTTAATCGATATGATTGTGGTTGGTAACCCTTTAGACATTAATATTTTACTTGGGCATGATGATGTATATTCTATGAATGAGGTAGTGTCTTCTTTCTTTCGTGTGATGTGTTTTTCTTGTGAAGGGAATATTGTCATTATTGATCAGCTTGCATCTGATAATCACCACTCTAATTCGACTTTACTACAGAATACCCCTTGGTTTGTTCCAAGTGTTCGACTAAACTCCACCCCACTACGGGTGAATTATGTGGCATTGAATCCTCAATGTTGAATTGCTTCTGAGAAGGATCTTTTGACTTATTATTCTCCTTCTTGGGACTTGGTCCTAGCAATTGACTGAGAGATTCTTCCTATAGGGCCATGGGACCCCTTAATTCCCTCCTTTGATCCTTGTAGTTCTCATGATTTCTTAGAATTTGTTTTTCCTTCACAGGAGGAACTCTTTGAAGCCATGAGTTTTGACTACTAAAGGAGTCCTTGGCCTGAGCCCTCCAAGTGGTTTGTTTGGAAGAACTATTATGCGTAAGCCACAAGGTTGCGTGGTTCCCTATAACATATTGTATATATAAGGTACACATTTTCATGTTTTATATTCTATAACACAAGGTTTTATATAATGTTTATATGTGGGATGTATTAAATTCCTGTTTAGTGTTCCTATTTATGTATATAGAACTTGGAAAACTTCTCCTTTGGAAAATTTTATGGTTGATCCATTCTGACAGGTATTAGTTCTCGAAACTGGCATATAGGCTAAGTTTTTCCACCTGCATTGTGCACTTATCAGTTCCCTTCCCATTTTTGCCTTAGGATCGACCCCACCAAGTTATGGTGCAAAAATTTCTCATTGCTTAGAAGTATCATGACTTGTGTGGTAGAGCCTACCTTATCATGGGTGCCCTAGTTAGTACCTTGTTGTCACTTGGCACTCATGCTGACTTTTTGTCCCTATGCTCAGGAGTCCTCTTTAGTCCTGCCATGACTTGTGCATTGAAGACTCATTCCTATTTGCTTCTTCACTTCGTTCTAGCCTTATACCCTAGAGGCTCCTTTGTTATGAGTTGTACTACTGCATTGGATTTTGACCATTTGCACCTTTTGGCCTTGAGTTGACTTCACTTGGACTTAGATTTAAGCCATTTTTTGACCATGACATCTACAAAATCAAACTTGTAATCCCTTAGCTTCTGCAACTTGACAGACCCTGCGACCCGTGGAAAGAACATCCCTTTGAGTGTCCTTGACCATCTTTGCCTCCCTGCATTGAGCATATGAATGTTCCCATCCCAAGAACTAGATCATATGTTTCACTGACACTCTTTCTTTCAATTGTACTATAGCATTCTTTTATTTTTTTTCCAACTTAAAGAAAAAGACCAAAAAATTATATATTCCAAAAAGACCCCAAACAGGACAATATTTCCATTTATTGTTCGCAACTAGAGTCAGTCATGTCACCCTTGAACAAAGCACTCGAACAAAGAATCTCCTCCATTTCAGTGGGATTTAGCTTGACTTAGGTACACCTTAACCTTGTTATTGAGTCAGTTCTCCTCCAATTTCTTATCTCTTCCAATCATATGGAGAGTTCGTTTGTGCCTCCTGCATGCCGAGCTTATACAAAGTTATCATATGCTGCCACATAGTCATGATTGAGTCATTCTTTTGCTCAAGGGAAGTAAGCCTGAGTAGGTCTCTCTCCAATGTGTCTTAACCTCTTTTTAGTCAACCATCCCTGGTTTTCATTATCTTGTTTGGCATCACATCAACTATATTGGTCCTTTACTCGTGTCGGTTTGAGGAGGTCTCCATTGAATTCTTGGTGGCGGGTCTTATCCTTATTGACGATGACTTATTTCTCTAAGGACAGGCCTAGAGCCACACCTTGGCCCTATTTTCATTATTGATAGGTCACCCTATGCTCAACATCGATCAGTATCATGGGTCTTTGACTGAGTGATTTCCCTTGTGTTTGACGTCAGCTTTCATTATCACACATTGGGATTCGTGTAGTGCCTTAGTTTCCATTTGACCTTATTAGTTGATTCCTCATCTTTGTGTCAACTTTCATTATTGGTTGGTTCAAAGGGTTTCCATTGTGCACTAGCTACATTTTGTGTAAGTCGGAAACATGTTTCGGTCGGGTTACTACATCTTTTTTCATCCAATTCCTTCCACACTATTGTCCTATGGGTTACACTCATGCTAGATTGGTGAAGGATGTCTTAGTGCCTCCCTTCTAGCATATATTTCCTATCAACTACGACTGATTGCTCTGGGGCAGAGGTCTGGAGTCCATTTGGAAGTACCTTGGGTTTTGCAGTCATGAGTGGCAGATCCTTCGCTATCGACAATGGAAAACCATCATTGTCTCCTGATTGATAGATTCTTATAGCTGTTTGACTTTAGCTCATCTATTTTCACTTGTTAGATTGTACTGGCTACCTTGACTCCTATTATCATTATCAGTGATTAGTCTCACATTTGTTAATGGTATACATCAATGACCGGTAATCAAATAATTTCTCACATGGTCGACCTCAAATCATTTATTCCCATTGTGTGGAAATTTACAGCGGCAGTCGGTGAAGACCTTAGGTTTCATCAAAACTCTTTGGTTCACTTGTTAGTTTCTCCTGTTGCATCTAGTTGACATCATTCCACATTATATGATGCAGTCTTTCACATCGACATCCTATATGCTGGCATCTGAGTTGCGATGTAGTACCATTTTATTCCATCATGTTCATTTGGTACTATTGGGATCAGTTTTTGACATCAGTGATCAGCTTCATTCTTCAGCTTCATTGATCCTCTTCTTATATGTGATATTCAAACACGTACTTGTTCGAGCATGATCGGATGGTCCATTATGTACTTTCAGTTCCTTATACTTGTATACATAGTGGATCCACTTGTACTTGATATCTAGACATGATTTACTTTCTTTGAGCATGGGTATGCCCGCCTCAGAAAATTGTTTCTTTCTGATCTTCTTTTGTTGGCTTGGTAGGTTGAAATCTCGTGAAGTCCTTCTTGGTTTTTGACATGTTTCCTTTCCATATACTTAACAAATTTTGGCTGCCATGTACCCCTTCTAACCTCATATACTAAGGGGCATTTGTTATAGCTCCAAATATCACCCGATGTATTTATGATGCTTGGTTTATGGCCTAGGGAAAACCCTTCTTCCAAACATGGTCCAAATATTTCAGAAACAGTGTTTTACTCCTTGTACGCGACTTTTCCTTATATTAAACATGTGTACACATGGGTCAGTATATACCCAACCCGCGTATATGTCTTAAAACACTTAAAAAAATTAAATTTCCTTAATTATGGGCAGAGATCATGGGTTTTACCTATTGGTTACCTATTAGTGCCCATGGCCCAACTATTCCCAATTGTTTCGAACTAAAAAGCTACTTTGGGAGAGGTAAAGATTCAATGGGAAGGCCTTAAGTGGGAGAGAAAATAGAGAATTACTCTGTTGAGATTATCCCCTGATCATGTTTGAAGATCCCTGTGCTTCAAGCACTTCACCTAGTTCGGGAAACCCTTGTTTCATTGAGAGTTGATATCCTTTCACTTGTTGGAGATATCCTTGTATTGGTTATTGAAGGAGCCTTTTGAAGACTGGGATTGGATGGACCTAGAGGACAGTTCCACCTAGAGCTGGAAGACGAAGACTCGGGTGCACTCTTTCTATGTTTTATTATAGTTATCTACAATAAAAAGAAACAATGTCTTGTTCCTCATATCAACTTTGTTCATGCATTTGATGTTATTGTTTTAGTTTATATATTAATGATTATTTCAATGTATAACTAACCATCTACTTATATGTCATAAAGTTGATTTCACTAAAATGCTTTATCTATATGCGATTGTGCATCTTTGAATTGGTTGTTTTGTAGGTTTAAGGATCGTGAGGAGTTGTAGAGGGTTTGGACTGTAGCTGGAACTACCCGAACGGAGGACCCCCAGGTATGTACATCCTCGCACAGTTTGCTCATTTAAGCAATTTTCTTGAGTTATGTGCTTGTTTCTTTTAGTAGAGTACTCACACTCTCCTAGGGTTTTGACCCAAACCCCTAGGGGACTTTATCCCTTAACACACTTGACTATTTTCTTGTGGATGATAGGGAGTAGATTTCATATGTTTGATCTTGTATTCCTCCACAAGCCCTTCCACCATGTTAGATGTAAATTGAGACCCCTGATCTGTCACAATTTCTCTTGGAACACCAAAACGAGTGAAGATGTCCTCAAAAGAAAAATTAACAACAGATTTTCCATTAGAAAAAGGTAATGCTTTGGCTTCTACCCATTTACTAACATAATCAATGCGTACTAATATATACTTCTTCTTCTTATATGGAAGATTAATTGGCCCAATAAAGTCTAAGGCCCACTTTTCAAAAGTTTTGATGAGTACCTGATTTTGTAATGGCATTTCATTTAAGGGAGAAGGTTTCTCTACCCTTTGGTGGTTGTCACATCTCCTCACATATTCTTTAGCATATTTGAAGCTGGATGGCTAATGATATCCTAAATAAACGATTTTATAGGTTGTCCTCTTGTCAGCAAAGTGTCCACCACACAACTCATCATGAGATGCCTTAATAATATCGGGCATTTCATCTTCCCGATCACACCTTTTGATCATAAAATCTAGGCCTATTTTATACAATGCGTTAGTGATCCATGAATATCTTTAACCTCCGTGAATAATTTTTCTTTTCTCTCTAGGAAACAAATGTGAAGGTAACTTTCCTATGACCAAATAGTTAGCAATATCTTCAAACCAAGCACTTTGAGTAGTTACTAAAAAAAGATATTCATCAGGAAACTTATCCTCAACTGGAGAATCTTCTTTGATATTCTAAATCCTTGAAAAGAAATCAACAACTTTGTTTTGTTTTCTAGGTCTATCTAGCATAGTAATGTTGAATTCTTGCAAAAGTAAAAGCCATCTTGTAACTTTGTCATTAGTAATAGATGTATTCATTAAATATCTAATTGTAGAGTGATCTATATGAACAAAGCTTTCATAGCCTATTATATAGTGCCTGAACTTGTTAATTGCATGAACAACAGCTAAAAATTACTTTTCTGTCACAGTATAATTTAACTCAGTGGGAGTCAAATTCTTACTTGTATAGTAAATGGCATAAGGAATCAAATCATTCTGTCTCAATACAGCTCCCAGAGTTGTATCTGAAGCATCTGTTGATATATGGAAAGGGAGTTTCTAATTTGGACCTCTTAAAATGGGTGCTTCAGAAATTTGTGTTTTTAAGGTTTCAAATGCCAAGTTCTCGGAATCATAATTCCAATTGGTAAGAAATTTGAAGAGTGGGGACACTATTTTAGTGAAATTTTCTATAAACCTTCTATAGTATCCTGTAAATCCTATAAAACTTCTAACATCCTTTTGGAAATTTGGAATTGATAATTTACAGATGAGTTCAACTTTAGATTTGTCAACTTTAATCCCATCTCCTGAAATGTGATGTCCTAAAACAATACCTTCTATAAGCATCATAAAACATTTTTCATGGATTAGTGAAAGGTTTGTTTCTTTACATTTTTTAAGAAATTTTTCCAGATTTTCCAAAGTTTCTTCAAATGTATTCCCATGGACTATAAAATCATCCATATATACCTCTACACAGTCATGTATTAGATCAGAAAAAATCCCTAGTACTACTCTTTGGAATGTTGCAGGTGCATTAAATAACCCAAAATGACGTACTCGGTAGGCATAAGTTCCCCATGCAAAAGTAATTTTGGTTTTATCATGAACTTCAGGTGCTACCTGAATTTGATTATAACCACTAAAACCATCCAAGAATGAGAAATACTTCTTACTTGCAAGAGAAGACAAGCCAGGAATTACTTTTGGTGATATTCTTTCTCTTGTTACCAAGGTAACTTCTATTAGATTAATTTTAACTGTTGTTGCTACTTTTGATTTTGAGGTAGAAAAAATGGACGTGAAGACAACATTTATTCAGGGGGATCTGGAAGAGGAGATCTACATGAAGCAACTTGAAGGCTTTGCGTTGAAGGGTAGGAAAGAACTGTTATGTAAATTAAAGAAGACTTTGTATGGGTTAAAACAATCACCAAGGATGTGGTATCAACAATTTGATACATTTATACAAGGACTCGGCTTCACCAAAAGAAAATCAGATCATTGTGTGTATTTTAAATTAATTGGTGGCCATGTTATTTATCTGTTCTTGTATGTGGATGATATGTTGCTGGTTGGAAATGACAAAGAAATTATCGAGGATTTGAAGAACCAATTGTCCTCCAAATTCGACATGAAAGGTCTTGGTGCTCCAAACTATGTTTTGGGCATGGAAATTAAAAGAGATTGAGCAAAGAGGAATATTTGGTTAAACCAAAGGAAGTATGTTGAGACAATACTGCAGAGGTTTAATATGCAGGATAGTAAACCAGTGAAGGTTCCTATTCCTGTAGGTGTGAGGTTATCTGTTGAACAGTGTCCCAAGACACAAGAAGAGGAAGAGGACATGTTCCATGTTCCATATGAAAGTGCAGTCAGTAGCCTGATGTATGCAATGGTTTGTACTAGACTAGACATTACAAATGTAGTGGGAGTATTGAGCAGGTTTATGACAAACCAGGGAAGGAGCATTAGACAGTAGTGAAGCAGGTTTTCAGGTATTTGTGTGGCACTAGTGATTATGGTTTGTGCTACCTAGGAAGATCAGGATTGGATAGAATGTTGGATATTCATGGCCTTGTTTATGCAGACTGGGTTGGAGATCTGGATCAAAGAAGATTTACAAGTGGGTATGTGTTTAACCTATTTGGAGGTGTAGTCAATTGGATGAGTAAGAAACAATCTGTAGTGGCACTATCAACTACATAGGCAGAATACATGGCAACCACTCATTCAAGCAAGGAAACAATTTGGTTGCATATATTGTGTTCAAGTATGGGGTTAGTATAGTGATCCATAAGGATAGACTGTTACAGCCAAAGTGCAATTTTCCTGGCAAATAACCCCACATATCATTCAAAGAAAAAGCACATCGATGTTTTGTATCACTTTGTGAGGGATATGATAGAAGACAAAAAGTTGTTGCTAGTAAAGGTGGACACTTTGAAGAATTCTGCAGATGCATTGAAAAATCTGCAAGCTCTGAGAAGTTCTCTTGGTGTAGAGAGACACTAGGCATTTGAGGGTTGGAAAAATTACTAAGCTCTCTTGTGGCCCCCTCCGGAAAGAAAACAAGTGGGAGAATGTTGGGTTGTTCTATATTCCTTCCATGACTAGCCCACGTAGTTAACCAGGGGTTAGAGGGGGGAAGGTCAAAGGTGGTTTGAGGTGTACCCATAACCCCACTTTATCGGGTCTGGGGCAGTGCCCCAAAAAATTTTGGTTTTGGACCCTATGTTAGGTTGGGCTGACCCACCTATGGTTCTGTGCATGAATTTTGCACATGTTTTTGAATGCGATGGTTTTCGTTCCATGGTATTAGACGTGATGGTTTTCGGTCTATGATATTGGATGCTTTGACATGTATAAATATGTATTATAACATTGAAAGGAACATAATGAACAATCAAGCTGGTAGTCCTGGTTTTGGGATCGAGGGGAAAATCTCTATGTATATGTGTTTTATGTGTTATGCTCTCGCATTGTTTATTTTCTATGTTTTAGAATTCGTATGTAGGTAATTTATGCACGGGGTTAAAACATACAATATGATCTCTAAATGCTAATGGAAATCCACTTACAAGCTATTGAACTTTAGTATTCTCATCTTTAATATATGGTACATACCTTAATTGTGTACTCTTTAAGGAACTTAGTCATGTACTCATCATCTATCATTAATCCCATCTTTACCTCATAGAATTCTTTGGCCTTATTGTCATAGTACCTTTCTCACAAGTATTTATTCCTAAAAATCCTCTTGAACGCATGCTAATTCAACTCCTCTGTCTTGTTGTCTTTGATCCACTTCACCCTTTCCCACAAAATGTCTACTTTACCTTTCAAGCTAAATATAGAAATTCTATCCTTCATGTTTTCTATGTACTCATGCAACTCAAATAATTTTTTCATCCCAAGTATCCAAGTGTCTGCATATTTCATATTCTTCACATCTCCACCAAAAGTAGCTCTCTTTTCTTTCTTAAACTTATTTGGAAAGTAACCCCTATCGCTCCTCATGTAAGGGTGATAAGGATGACGAACATGATGCCTGTCAGAACTAAAACTAGTATAGTACCTGTATCAATCACATCTTCTATCCAAAGTATCCAACAACTTGCCATATCAAATAGTGTCATGTCTATCTCAAATGTGACCACAACGAGACCTATTTTTGTATGCCCGATTAGTTATGTCATCATGTCCATGGCTGATCCGAAGCGACCCTTGTCACTCCAATTATGAGAAACTCTAAAGAAGTATAGCATTAACCTTTCCTTGTTTCTCTTATGTGTGTATAATATTGTCATTATATTCCTTACAACTACGTATTTCTTCCTCTAAGCTTCTCAATGTGTCAGAAAAATTAGAAGAGTGCCCACACCACGCTGCTCATCTAATTTATAGGGAGAGTCTTCATAGTCTATCATCTAGCTAGTCATTTTGATATTTCTCCTACAAGGCATACTTGTTTGCTAAACCAAACTCACAGTGAACCAATGTAGCTTAGTGAAATTCGGAGAGAATATCTCATCTGCAAGATCATCAAATCAGCATGATACATTTATAAACATAGTCATAACAACATATAGACATATAATACATAAGCACATACCAATGTAATCATCATACTAGATAGAGTCCAGTCATCAATGCATGACTATATCAGCTACACATACCATAATATCATGCATGACAACACAACCATACCAATGTACAATGAAAATACACAAGCATAAACAACATTTAGCCAATCATACACTCATGATGACATAGTTCATAACAACAACATCCTCTTCGACATGGTGACATCGCTATGACCCTAACTGACACCATGCATGTGCAACAAGGACATAGACCACATAGATGGAAGCACTTGTGGAAGCTACATGAATGCATGACTAGCACACCTCCCATCTAGTTGGAGGGGCGAATCATGCTCTAATACTACTCTGTAACACCCTCCTCACATATCTACCCAAGTAATTAGCCAATTGGGGTAAACATGTGATGAGAGGCTACTATGATTGGATTCAACTTCCTATGTAACCTTAAGGAAGTAGAATTGATGGAAACATAACATACATACCTTGCACATCAGCTACATGACTCCTGAGAACCAGACCAACCTCTCACATAGCTAGCCCTTCAGTCCCACTGAATTTTTTGACCACTTTATCTCTGGACACTCTCATGCTATAGGCATGTCAGCATCCAAGAGGTTGTGAACGCTCTCATGACAAGGTATACCAGTGTCTAGGGACTATTTTGCTTAGTGTTGTGCCAACATCCCTGAGATTGAGCCACTTTTTCAGGCCCAGAGCCTAGGTCACTACCCATAATTAGATAACACCATTATATGATGCAAAAGTAAATACTTGAATAAGCCCTTAACTCGACCCCTACTAGCATTGCCATGCATTTCATAAAAAATATCACAAATATGTAATCTACAAGTGGAAACAATAGATTTAAGCATATGGATCTCTTGATTATCTCAGAATTACTATGAACCATTGTTCCCTCATATCATTTTCTACATAATCATCTATTAGGTCATAAATACATTATTTATTCATTTCTAAATAAGTACATGAGGAGAGCCATACATCATCACTATTAGAATAAATGCTCATAAGAAGCCAAATAACAATAGGAATACCATGAATACACCAGCCATAGATTCCACATATAAACAAGTACATTTACACATGAAAATCCAAGGAAATGAATTTCTCATTAATAGACGTAGAAACCAACCGGGGATGGGACTACCATGTTGCAACTGAACATAGATTGACTAAGCAAAATATCTCTTCATCCATTCACCCTCGTGGCATATTCCAAGCATGAAGGTGGGATACAAACTAAAAGAACTAACAAGGGCATCTTGAAGCTAATCCACCTCACCCTCATCATAGAAACTGGGATTTACCATGATCTCCACGAGATCATTATGCAAAAACAAGCACGTATGCCACTGAACTTCTCCACCTACACCGTGAGGAATTTTCCTATCTCATAGTTTCTCTGGATTTACTGCCATCCATAGGCCGATCCAGGGACCACTACGCCATAAATCAAGACACCACCCTCTAGGCTTTATCGTATATCTCACCATTCACTGGAAATTATTCCTAAGCCTAGTCAAAGGAAAGAAGCTCTAGGATTTAGCATATATCCCTCCATTCCCTGGCAAGGATTCCTAGGCCCACTGAGGCAAAACAATCTTGGCTTTACTGCAACCCACAGTTTGGCTTAAGGGTCACTAGGCTAGTGGCTTTACCATAATCGATAATTGAATTTAGGGACCAGTAGGCCATGTGCTTTATCATTTGGATATCCACCTCACTAAGCTTCAAATCCATCTAGCAATCTAGCTCAACCAAAACCTGAGAACCCCATCACACCATGGCTACTGGAAATGGAAATTCTAAGCTGAAAACACTGTGACACCTCGCAAAACCCATGCCATAATAGCAAAAGAACCACATAAAATATCATGCATGCCAAATATAGCAAGGAAAATACAGATGCAAATCGATACCCGCAAATAATATCGTGGTAGCTGTTTGATCTTGCTCTTCCTTTCTTGATCTCTACTTATGGTTGCCTTCCTTTCCTTTCTTGATCCACTTCTAAAGTGCTCCAATAAAAAGCTAAGTGTCCAAGAGTGAGAGAGAGAGAGAGAGAATAATGATAGAGCTCTAGAAATCAATTGGGAAAAGGTTACAAACTGATCCTCATAAGCCTTTTTATCAATTAGGGCTTTATTTTCTCCATTTTCTATTATGTTCCTTCATTTTCTCCCCACATGCAACCTATGATCTTTCACCTACTTTTTCTCCTAATTTCCATTATTTTCGTAAATAATTGTCCCAAAAATTCCATTTTTCCTTTTCCAAACATTTGCCATTTCCTTTGTCAATTTCCTTAACCATAAAGCAACGATCACCCACACTATGAGGTTTGTCCCAACATTCAGCTTGGAATAAGTGTCCCATCAACCATGGTTATTGTTTTTGCCTTTATTAACTATCATACATTGAATTTTCACCAGGGTTATTACACTCATCCATAGAACATATTATTAATATAGACGAGTCATGAAAAATATTATTCAAACCATGTAGTAACAATGATTTTAACTTGAGTTAGTAGCCTAATTCTATTATTTAAATCACACTTATATATATGTGTGTGTGTGTGTGTATGATCATATTATGCAAGCCATACAAACATAAGTTACTATTTAATTCCCTTAGCATATTCATTTATAAATAGAGAAGACAAAATTTAAAAACAAATGCAAATATCCTTGTGCTTGGAACATGTATGACAAGTTAGGAGTACGAAATAATAAGGTTCTTATGCAAAAATTTAGAGGCTATTATGGAAAAATCACTATCATAAGAGGGAATCGTCAAAATTTTAGGGCATACAAACTTTATCTGATTCTTAATTTAAGTAAGAAGAATGTTGTGAGTGATCTACAAACATTTTCTAATCCAGAGAACACTATTTGAAATTCTTGTTAGATTAGTAAACAAGTGCGAGTATCATTTAAGTCGAAGGAAAACTAATCAACCAAGAAACTATAATTACTACATATGGATCTGTGTAGTCCTTTAAGAACTTAGACATCCTCATATAATTTTTTTTCATGCTTATCTTTAATGACTTTAGAAAAATCATATGGGTAGCATTTTTAAGAGAAAAATCAAAGGCCTTTGAAAATATTAATAACTTTAAGTCAATGGATGAGAATGAGAGAACCTACAAGATAAAGTGCATAAGGTATAATAATGGTGGTGCTTGATCTCCAAATAGTTTGAATATTTTTACAAAGAAGAGGGAATCAAAAGGTAGCTATCCATAGTAGAGAATCCACAATGGAATGGAGTAGTAGAAACAACCAACATATCTATCTTGTAGTTGGCCAGAGACATGATGGTAGAAATAAGTATACCACAATTTATTTTGGGATAAATCCATTCACACCTCGATGGTGATTTTAAGTAAGGGGCACTTCAAACTGAAGAGTAATAATACTGGATATGTGCTCTAGTATGGAAGACCTACTAGAGTTAATCATTTCAGAGTATCAAAGCAAGTGATATATCGAGAAGAAATATGAAAAGCTTGGTAAGTTCGATGAAAGAGTTGATGAAGGTATTTTTACTAGGTACTCTTAGAAGAGAAAGGGTTAAAGATACTACAATAATAATGAAAGAATTGATTCAAGTGTTGTTAAATTTTATAAGGATAAAGAATCTGAAGATAATCAAATAGTGAATTTTAGGTCCAATGGTCTAGTAAAAAATGATGAGAATGTTGATGAGCCATTTATAAAAGAATACATTGAAGAACCCCTCAATACAAAATCCACATATATTGCAAGGTATGTGTAAAAACAACACCAAGTTGACCATATCTTTGGTGACTTAAATAGAGATATTCAAACATTAATAAGGCTAATAAATCCACCTACTCAAGTGTAGGTAGCTTTATTATCTATGGTGGAATGAAAGGATTTTCTTCAAATAGTGTTGTAGTACTCAACAAACCCTAATTTAATTTTTATTTTAGCCATATGATAAAATTATGGTGACCCTTTTTGCATTGCATGTAGGCTTTGAGTGTATTTACCTCATTTCATGTCTAATGTGCCTTTTATTTACATTTTCTTTATTTTCATAGGTTTGCTAATTTTGATTAATTTTTTTTTTAATAGACTTTGTATATATATTTTTTTGTTTTAAGCATCTTAATTATTTAGATTAATGAATAAAAAATTACCCCCGAGACCAAGCTCATGTTAGAACATGTGGAAATGACTCCCTACTAAAAAAATAACTGAACTTAAAGTTATGAGAGTATTCTTTTGGAAACCTCTATGATCAAAGTTCAATGATATATATTAGAAAGTGGTTGCAGTTTATTGGAGAATCACATATCATGTAACCCTCCTCCACTCCCTTATATCGGAGAATTCCTTAGAAGAGTTTTATTATGTGTCACCACTCAAAACCTCGAATCTCCAATTTGTGATAATGCAATTACCTTCAATCTCTGATAGGCTTTCACTTTGACCTCCACCCTATGACACTATACAATATTCGATATCTGAACATGAGTTCATTTAAATTTTTGATTAATTATAATATCGTGTATGATCCCATATCGAAACTTATTAAGTGATACTCTCATATGACTTAACTCTCCAACTGTCGATTTAGTCAGGGATCCAATATAGTTATTAAAATGAATTTATTATGATTTCACACCCACTCCATATCGAAGCTACCCATATCACAATATTTTGTGTTGTCTCATTTTAGAAGTTCCGATTTCACTCAAATTCTCCCATTTGTCACTATTTGGTATGGTTGTAATGTTTTAATAGAAAAAAGATCCATTTAATATTTTTAAGTTGGTCTCATAGCTCATATTTTATATTATATACTTTTCTTATACTTTGACTTGTTTTTCTACCCGATTTTGACTAATTTTGGCCCTATATTGACTAATAAGCTTCCAAGATGAAATATACTAATAGATTGAGGAAATGATCCTAAAAAGAACTCCTCTAAGTGGCAAAGCATATCTAAAATGGGAAGGAAAAATGCTCTCCCTGTTCAAGAAATTGAATGTGGACTTATCCGAGTACAAGCCAAACTGGGCTTGTCCTCAGGCTGCATCCATTCATATTCTGCTAAAATCGGACCTAAAGGAACAATTCATCGATTTTACCTTTATTTTCTTTGTCATGTATAAATAGCACATATGGGCTATGTATAAATACCACATATGGGCTATGTATGAAAGGATTCAAGTCATGGAAAAAGGCCTTCCCTTCTCTTCATTACATGATTCTAAAATCACTACCCTAATAGGGATTGAGGGATGTAGAGGAGAGGAGATTTTAATCTCAGACGTGAGGAATAGAGAGATTTATCTTTTACATATCTGAGTTGTGTATCCCAAGAAAAGGTTTCACTTTTGCATCTTTTGTTTCATTAACAAAGTTTATGAGTTCTAGAGGGTTGTTGGAGACCAAAGAGAGGGAATTGGACTTAATAAATTGGTATTCAAGATACTATTGTTTTAAATACCAGTTTCATTTTATAATAGCACGGACTTGTGATTTTTAGTCATATTTATGAATTATTGTATATATGAGTGATTTATTGCAATTATCTGTAGTTTATTTGTGCTCTTATGTGTTGAACTTTTATTTCTAAGTAACTACTTACTCAGAGGTCAACCTTTTAATTCTAACTTAACAAACAATTATATTATGTGGACTATCTCCTTGTATTACTAATTAATCATTCTAGTTGTTGGATTACTAATAATCATTATTTTTGTGAACTACTTCCTAAATGTTGTTGATTAATCATTCTAATTAAAATATATTTGAACATCATATGTTTGGTAATCATAATATCATGTAATTGAACTACTTCGTCAACTTGATATTATTATATGCTAGACATATTTAAAATGTAATTCCATTAGTTATATTGCTCTTAGTTAGGTTAGATCTACATCTTCATAATTGAGGTAGATTTAGGTTTTCTATCCTTTTACTTCCATTCTAGTGTTAGTTTATATTTATATTTAATTATACATTTATAGAAGTCCTCTTATCAAAGAGGTAAAATTTAGATATGGCTTGGAGGAGCCCCAGATCAACATAAGGATCACTTTCTTGGCTGATCAACAACAAGGTTGATTTGATATCTCTTCTCTATTGGTAGGTGAAAGTCATATTTTATGCCAGTGGAGATAGAGAGAAGGTAACTAGACCTATTTTAGCTAGTTGGAACATCCATTTTAATTGAAAAGGAATTGTTCTAAGTTCTCGACCGAGTGGGCTCCCTTATAATGGTGCAGGCAGATATTTTTGAGCCTTCAACAATTTTGGTGCTAGAAAGAGGGCCAATTAATTATTTTCTTTGAATATTTTTCTATTTAATATGGAACCATGTAAAATACTTCCTTGGAGTTTCTTTATTAGACCTCATCCAAGAACCACTTCAGTAAAAATAATCAAGATCTCGTCTTAGGTTGAATATAACGGTAAGACATTTTCTTTTAATGATCTCCTTTAATTTATCTTAAGTTGCAATAATTTAAATATTGATGAAGGTATTATTTGCATAATATTTACTCTAATTTTGACAGGAAATGCCAAATATTGTTGCTTGTCACTTCCACTTGCCTCTATACATTGTTGGGATGAATTTTCAAAAAAATTCCTTCATGTGTTTCGGAAATATGACTACAGAAAGTTGTGTGATTAGTTAGAAGAATCATGTAGGATGGAAGGTGAGACTTTGGATATTTTTATGTAACATTATTGTAAACTTGAATCCGCTCCATTTTCATTTCCCTAAGTTTGAATTTATTTTACTTTTGAATCTCGTTTTTGAATTTTTTATCACATTGTACTAGTATTTTGAGCATTAAAACTCTAGACAGCCATCAGGTGCAATAATAATCATATATGAGAATCAATTCAAGAGTTCCAGGGAAGGACATCGGCTACTTTTTAGTTTGAAATTTTATTTTTTGATGCTTGAACAATTTATTTCTATTTTTCAAATAAGTTCATCACAAATGCTGGCACTCGAGATTGCATCATTTCATTCTGACCAACAATGGGACACTTCTAGAAATGCTTTAAATCTTGATCCATTATTTATTGGTCCATTTGAAAAATATGTGGAAGTTCAAGTGTAGAAGAATATTTCTGACTTTGTTAATCTTCTACAAGCTCTAATAATTAAAAATGTATCACTCCAGCCTGACATGATGTTTCTGATTCCTTCGAAATTCTTCGAATAATTCACAAAAATTCATGTTATTTTGTATGATCCTATAAACATTTTTTTGGAAGAATTTCAAAGTAACAATTTTCTAAATATTTTTTACTCGCTAAATTTGTTAATTGTGCATCATAGCCTCAACTTTTCTTTTTGTAATTTAGTTTTGGTTTTACTCCCAATGTTTGATCTCTACAAACATGCATGACTTATAATGACAAAATGGTTGAATTGGATGTATGATTATATCTTGTAATGTTTCCTTCCATTCAGTTAGCAATAGGAATATATTAATTTAGACTATATTCCTTTTATGCTTGCATTTATTCCATTATTTCAAATTCTTAATAAGCAAGTAGTGAATCAAAGTTTTTCTTGGCATCTCCTTTCATTTTCTGGAAAAATGTCTTGGAAAATGTCGGAGTTCTTATATAGTCAGATTATATACACGTGTGATGTTCTTAATTGCATTGTTTTTGCAAAACTTCATTGCATTTTTTTGTAATGAAAAAATGTATCAAAAGGTTTCAAGGAATTACTATGACTTGGAAATTTTGGATTCACAAGTATCTCTAAATCCTTATTTTATCACTTTGATCCTTGTTACTTAGAGTTTTAAATTGAATAAATAAATGAAGCTTGAACATCAATAATTGTTTTAGTTCTTTCTTTAGATCGAATAAATTATGATTTTGGGCCAATGAAAATTACATTCAAAGCTACTTATTCATGCTTTTACTTCCAATTAAAAGAAGAGGTTACTTTGGTTGGAAAAAACATTTTTCTTAGGTAAGATCAAACAAAATTATTAAGTGGGAAGTTTCATATGCCCATTCTCATCCTTTTATTTTCTGTATTTTTTCCTTTTTCTTGAATTCCTTGCTTCTGTTTTCTCTTCCAATTATATTCCCTTATCTTTATCTCCTCTATTTTTCAAGATTTTCATTGGGTTGAGGAGACTAGTAAAAGAGGATGGGAAGAACAGTAAAGGATTTTCAAGTTGTTTCCTCTTCCCATTATTGTTTCTTATTTTCATTTTGATTGACAGTCTTTTCTTAAAACAAAAGAATATTTAAAGACTTCCAATTTAAATTTCTAAAATAGGATTTGTAAAAGGTGAAAGTCCCCAGAAATGCAAATCAATGAGTTATCATCTAATAAGCCTCAATTCACAAAATTGTTTAGAAGGCAAAAGCTCTAATCTAGACATACATTTTATATCTTGTATAAAACTTACACAGAAGCGATTCTCCCGACTGGCTTCCCTACTTATTTGCTAACATTTGGTGCTTTCCTATTTATTTCATTTTCACATAATCATATGTATATAACAAATTATCTTCCGTTTGTTGAGGTACCATTTCTTTTGGATTTACAATTGGGAAATAATTCCATATGTGTGATCAACAGGGTTCATTCCAAAATGAATATTATTAAAAGAGAAACATCATTATGCTATGTTTTAGGTTTTCAATTCACTATAATTTGTGACTACTTAATCATTATTATGCTAAATGATATATGAACTTAGCCTTTTAAGTGTTAATTCTATCATATGATAAGTTATAACATAGTTAGCTAATAAAGAATAAAAGTTCATCAATAAAATTTTAACATCTTATGACTCTTCTTGTCATCTTGATCTCTTAAGGAGAGGATTTATCTCCCCATCCATTAGCAAAATATTTTTACAGTCTAATTCAAAAATAATAAAAGACTTGAAAGATAGGGGGCCTCACCGAGAGCCAACCTACCATGATCATGGGTATTGATAATGCTAGAATTACCACAACTTCTTACGAAGATAGGATAATCACTTGTAGCCAAATGGTTATAATATAGGAGGTCTCATCACGAGTCGACATGTTCACTATTATTAGTATTGGTGTACAGAATTATCAAAAATTGGTAACCAAGCCATGACAGTACATTTCAAGGTAACTAAAAATAAATAAAATAATTATTACTTATTCCTCTAAATTATAAACTAATGGATGGGATACTAATACTTCGAAGGGTTAAAAGGTGACCCTGTCAAGGCTATTGACTCCTGCTGGTAGCAATGACACCACCTGTGACATTCAAGTATATCTTCAAGTTGAATCATAAATAAACTTTGTTTTCTTTAGTTCAAGGTAAAATATATGTATAGCTATCTAAAATATTATTATACTCTTATATCTAATACAAGAGATTTTATTCAGATGTTGAATTCTAAATGGTTTTTACAGAGATATTTTTAAAAGGAAAAGTTGGGTCCTGACATGGTATCTTTATTCCTTTTTCTTTGAACTTCCTTCATATTTTCACAGAGATAATTGTTTCACCCAGTGTGTTTCCAATTATTGTAGTACTCATCAACCCCTCATTTAATTTTTATTTTATCCATATAATTAAATTATGGGGACTTTTTTTACATCTCATGTAGGCTTTGAGTGTTTTTACTTCATTTGAAGTCTATTGTACCTTTTATTTAGATTTGTTTTATTTTTATAGTTTTCCTAAGTTTGATTAAGTTTGTTTGTTAATAGACTTTGCAAATATTTTTTCATTTTAAACATGTTAATTGTTTATATTAATGAATAAAACATAGCCCCGGAGACCAAGCTCATGTTACATGTGGCAATTACTCTCTACTAGAGAAATAACATTACCTTCAGTTACCAAAGTATTCGTTTGGAAGACTTAATAATCAAAGTTTGGTCATATATATTATAAAGTGGTTGTAGTTTATTGGAGACTCACATATCACATAACCCTCCTCTGCTCCCTTATATCAGAGAATTCCTTATCGGAGTTTTGTTATGTGTCACCACTCAAAACCTCTAGTTTCTTATCTGTGATAATCCAATTACATTCGATCTCTGATAGGCCTTCTAAAGTAATACTTTGTTATGACTTAACCATTTGATTCTTGATTTAGTTACGGTTCCAATATAGTTATTAAAACTAATTAATTATTATCTTGCATCTTCTCCATATCGTAAATATTTTGTGTTATATCATTTTAAAATTTGCGATGACATTATCTTTGATTCCACTCAAATGGTGCCACGTGTCACTATTTGGTATGCTTTTAAATTTTTAATAAAAAATGAAGGAGACATTTAATTTATTTTAAGTTAGTCTCACGACTCATATTTTATATTTTATATTTTTTTAATCCTTTGGCTTGCTATTCTCCTCGATTTCAACTATTTTTGACCCTGTATTGGAAAAGAAGATTTTAGGATGAAATATACTAATAGATCCAACAATTTATCCCTAAAGGAACTCCTCCAAGTGGAAAAGTGGATCTAAAATGGGCAGGAAAATTGCTATCGCAGTTGAAGAAATTGAACATGGTATCATTCGAGTATGACCCAAATTGGGCATATCCGCAAGTCATAATCATTCATATTCCTCCATAATAGGATCTAAAGGAATAATTGAGCTCTATTTTACCTTTATTTGCTCGATTTCTTGAGAAAAGTAAGGGAGATTGTTAGTATTCCCAACGTGTATAAATACCATCTCTGGGTTGTGTATGAAGGGGTTTGAGTAATGGAAAAATGCCTTCTCTACTTTGCAATTTAGGATTCTAAAAGCACTACTCTAATATGGATTTAGGGTTGTAGAGGTGAGGAGATTCTAATCTCATATTTGAGGAATAAAGAAATCTATATTTTACACATCTGAACTGTGTATGATGGGAAGAGCTTGCACTATTGTAGCTCCTATTTTATTAACATAGTTTATGAGTTGCAGAGGATTGTTGGAGATTAGAGCAAGGGAATTGGACTAAATAAATTAGTATTCAATATATTATTGTTTTAAATACTAGTTTTATTTTATAATAGTAAAGACTCATGATGTTCAATCATATTTGTGTAGTATTATCTATGTGAGTGATTTATTGAAATTATTTGTTGTTTATATATGCTCCTATGTGTTGTACTCTAATTTCTGAGTGACTACTTATTCACAGACTGAACTTTTAATTCTTCCTTAACAAACAGTAATATTATGTGAAATATTTCTTTGTATTATTGTTTAAATATTCTAGTTGTTGGATTACTAATCACCATCATTTTTGTGAGATACTTCCTAATTGTTGTTGATTAATAATTTTGGTTAAAGGATATCTGAACAATATATGTTTATTAATCACAATATCACCTAATTGAACTACTTCATTAACTTTATATTGACTATAAGGCAGACATCTTTAAATTTCAATCCAATCATTTATCTTGCTCTCGGTTGGGTTAGATCTACATTTTCCTAATCTAGATAGCTTTAGGTTTTCTATCATATTTCTTTTATTCTATTGTTATTTTATATTTATATTTAATTCTACATTCTTAGAAGCCCTCTTATCAAAGAGGAAAACTTTAGTTGTGGCTTGGTTGAGCATCGGGTCAGCTTAAGGATCAATTTCTTACCTGATGAGCAAGAGGGGTGATCAATGTATGTTCTGTCTTGGTAGGTGAAAGCCATATTTTAAGCTATTGGAGGTAGAGATAAGCTAACTAGAACTAGTTTAGCCAGTCATAACCACCATTTCAATGAAAAAGGAGTTACTCTCAGTTCCCGACTAGGCGATGTCCCTTATAATGTTGTAGGAATAGATTTTCAAGCCTTCAACAAATAGCCAAGATGAAAATTGGTTAAAGATCATGAATGAAGAGCTTTAAAAAATTGATAAAAATATGTCCAGGGATCTTCTTCAAAGATCAACAAATAATAGCATTATTGGAACAAAGTGGGCCCACAAACAAATTGAACGAAAATGGTGAAATGGCAAGAAGTAAGGAATGGTTAGTTTGCAAGGGTTATGCACAAAATGAAGGTTTGTATTTTGATGAAACTTTTTCTCATATTCCATGATTAGAACCAATTTGGATGTTCTTGGTGTTTTCTTGCTTTAAGGAATTTACGATATATCAGATGGATGTTGAATCTGCCCTTTTAAATGGAGAATTACAAGAATAAGTATACATTAAAAAACCTTATGGTTTCAATTGTGAGATATAGATGATTACATTTACAGGTTGAAAAATTCCTTATATGGTCTTAAAAAATTCCCAACGGCTTGATAATCCAGGTTGGATAGCTATTTGTTGAAGTGTGTATTTAAAAAAGGCACAATTTATAGTAATTTGTTTGTGAAATATAATGATGGAAATTTTTGGTCGTGGTTATCTATGTTGACGATATTATATTTGTAAGTGATTTAGATCATCTCACTTCTCATTTTGTAGCCAATATGAAGGTTTACTTTGAGATGTCTATGCATGGATAATTTTGTTATTTCATTGGTTTACAGATTGCACAATTTTCAAAACTAGTTTTCATCTCTCAAAGCACGTATCTGAAAGAATATTTCAAGAAATTTGGCATGGAGAAATGTTCTTTGGTAAGCACTCCAATTGTTATAGGTTGTAAACTCAACAAGATTAATGAATCAACAAAGGTGGATCAGTCTTTACAAATATATATTATTGGAAACATCTTTTACTTGATAGCCTTTAGATAAGACATTATGAAAGAAGTTGTTATTGTTGGAATATTTCAAGATTCCCCCACACAGATTCACCTCATAGCAACCAAGAGGATTCTTAGATATTTAAGAGCCACAATGGATTATGGACTTTGGTACCCTAGAGATAAATATTTTTCACTAACTATTTTTACTGATGTTAATTGGGAATGTAGTGTAGATGATAGAAAATACACTAAGGTGTTTATTTTTTTATTGTTCAATGTATTGATTCATGGTTGAGAAAGAATCTAACTTCAATTTCTCTCTCTATTGTTGAAGAAAAATATGTAGAAAAAACTTATTGCACTCAACTGTTATGGATCAAAAAATATTTACAAGATGTACAAGTGATATATGATCAAGGAATACCGATCATACGTGACAGTACAAGTGTAATCAACATGTCCAAGAACCATTTTTTTCACTCCAAGATAAATTGTATTCTAATGAAGTATCATTTCGTCAGAGAGAAAGTTTCAAACTAGATTATAAATTTCAAGTATGTAACTACGAAAGAGTAGGTAGATGACATATTCACCTAATCTCTCCCAATAAATCAAACTGAGTACTTAAGGAACTATTATGAATATTCCCTCTTACCTCCCTCCACTATATCTTCCCCAAGAGGAAGAAATTTAGCTAAAAAACACATGACATATCAAAAGGGGGTTGCGAGGTATATAGGATTAGCAGCCCAGGGGGGATATTAGTTATAGGGGAGCATATTATTTTTTCCGAATGATGTAAAAGGGAGACAGGTACACAAAGGGGGAGAAGTAAAAACATTATTTTTTTGATTGTTTCCAACTCTTTTGATGTAGCCATCAATGCCAAAAGTGGAAAATGCCCGACATGAGATTTCAAAGATAGCAAAGGAAATGGAATTTTTTCAACGAATGTTAAATAAGTCATGGATTGGCCAAAATTAATTGTATGATTTTTTTTTTTAGCAGAAAATCTAGACTTTTTTAGTATAGTAGATAAAATTAGATGCACTTGGAAGTGGAATATATGGATAGTGTTTGGAAAGAGATTTATAATGGTGTATTAAGTCTAAAAAATACTTCGTGGATCAAAATATGTGGTCGACCAATGTTTGGAGAAAAAAGTAAATAGTTTTGCATTTTTTGCAATGGGTCTTCTAGCTAAATCAAAATGCAAGTGTGGCAACAAAAACCACATGGGTGTGTAGATGGGTTAGTCATAAGTTAAAGAGGGAAAGGATGTGGACTTACCAGGGGACACACCACCCTCATGATATTTGAAGGAGCATAAGTATTATGTATTGGGTGAAGTGGTAGACGTGACTATAGTTTATTGATGCACATCAACCAAGTGAAGGGGGGCCACCTAACACGTAACCCCATTAGTTCATCCACAATAGGATACAAATAGATTTCATTTTTTATTCTTGGGGAGATGGAGCCAAGGGGATGGGAAATTTTTGTTGGTTTCTGCAAAAGCTTCTCACCTTGACATATTTACTTCTATAAGGAAATTCACAAATAACAAAGGTGTTAGACCCCCCTTCTACCATATGAGTGATCTAGAAATTAAACACCATGGACCAATCATGAAATGAAAAATGTGATAATTTTATTGGATGCTACAAAAAATGTGGATCATAGGTGGCAAAAAAAGTGGAATATCACATCAACATGATGGGGCATATTAGAGGATGACACACGACATGCATTTTTGGCATTTTTAGGTGGTGAAGTGTGTTGAAAGTAAGTGACATGTTTCATAGTGAGAGCATGACATGTGGTAGATATCTTAGGAAGGAATGATGCATTACCCTAGTGAGTTAACCCCAATGATTTCACAGAAAGCACAAGTTTTATAATTAAGGTGATTGGGTGCTGGGACATGGTGGCATACAGTTTGACAAATGGTAGACAAATTATAGCGGTGGAAGTTAGTAAGCATTTGTCTCCATAGGAGAATTGATCCTGAAGGATTAATCATGTCAATATTTCCCACATCTCTAAGTTTTTTTATAGGGGAGGAAGGTTGAGGGCTAAAGGCGAGCCCAAGGATCAATTCTAAGTGTCTTATGTGATTGAGCTTGCAGTCCTAAAGTGAATGAGTTATTAGATTTGAAATTTGGTTCTTTTGTGTCATATTTGTTACTATGGAACTAAAGTTGGAAGCTCATTAAAACTAGTATAACAATATATTAATGAGTTAGTAGCTATTTAGTGGCATGGAGACACTTTTTAGAGTAGTTGGCAATCTAGCCCAATTTAGTAGTCAACGAAAGTATGGACTATAGATAGAAGTTTTGCAAAACCTTGTGAAAGTTCCATAATTGAAAAAATTGGTAGTTAAACTCAGCCTCTCACCTAAGAACAAGTGGAGAAGGGTTTACATCAACAAAACTTAACAAAAGTGGAATGAACGTGTAAAATATGAATTGATGTTATTTGAGGAGCTAAACTCAGCTAAAGGGAAAATTGTAAAAATATAATCTGTAATTATTTATAAGCAATAATTCAATTGGTGAGAAGTGCGTTATGCTTGTTTCTACTATAATTTTTTGTGTTTCTCATCTTGTTGATGCATATGGTGAGTTGTTTAAATATCAAATATTGTTGAATGTGAATTTGGTGATGATTAGGTGTGTGATTGAGGAGAAATTTATTTTTTTGTGGGGTCTGCATTATTTATATTTGAAAATGGAAGGAATGATGAATCAAGGATGTAAATATAGTAGCAACCAATAAATAAAGGGTTGTAACTCCTTCCTATAGTGGTTAGTAAACAATGAAGGGTTGGAACTCCTTTCAGTAGTAGTTGATAAATAAGGGTAGCAGCTCCTTTCAACAGTAGTTTATCAATTATGGGTAGTAGCTCCTTATAATGGTAGTCCAAAAGTATTATGTAGTAACTCCTTTTCAATGTAGCTAATAAATTAGCGGGTAATAGATTCCTTCTAGTGGATTTCAGAGAACATTTTCATAAAAAGTTGAAGCTTTCCTTTGTGAAAGTAATTTAAGAGAATGTTGAAGTCTTTATGTGTTGCATATATGATTCTTGTGTTAATGTTAACTTGATTTATTATGAAAGAGATTGGTGGTTTTTTAACATTCTTTTCTTTGTGAAATTTTTTTTTTAATGCTCTGATGATATTGATTCACCCGGAACCCTATTATTGTTATCCTAGTTTCAAATAACTAAGGTCTAGGGATGGTAATTTATTTTCTTGATTGAGTTCATGGCATGTGATCATGGGCTATTTATGGTTTAAAACATATAGATAAAGGTTCATTAAAAGTTATAAACATATATCTAAACATTTGGTTATATAAAAGTGGGCCTTATTCAAGCATTTAGGCCCCAAATCTATTGGAGTTGATAGTTACGACTTGACCCTAAATTATTCCCATGGGGGATTCCCAACATGGCATTGGTGTTGGTCATCGATTGAGTATCGAGGAATCCATATATTATCAAGAGTGTCCTTGATAAGAAAGGATCAAGATTACATATTTTTCAAAGCAATTACTTTAAATTGTTATTATGGGACATTCTCATGGAACGATCTTGTTGGTTTAGTCCGAGGGCTTGAGAAGTTATGAAAAGTTAGCATTCAGGTCAACTAGATATATATTCTTCCCTTGGTATTTGCATCTTCCACAAAAAATTACCTAAAACCATGGTTTTGGCCCATGTTTTATGGGACCGCTTGGTATTAATATCCAAGGGGATGTAAGACACATCATCCACACAAATTAGAATTCTATGAGGTGTCTCTTGGAAACAATATTAATACTGAGAGGAGGGGATGAATGAGTATTAAGGAAAACTTTTACTTTTATGCCAATTTATATTCTCAGTTTTTACTTGAAATAATTCATATGACCATCAACAATATATCCTGCAACAACTGTAAATACTCTCGCATCTATATTTTTTCTAATATGTTTATGTACACCTATAATATCAGTGAGTAATTCCTCTCTATTCCATTGAGATACTTCTTTTTCCAAATTCCTTTCTGAAAGGTTTATGAATAAATATGTAACAAGTGTGGAATACAAGAGCAACTCAACTAGCTTTGGAATCCCCCTCTCCTTTTGTTTAAGGCCTATAAATATATACTTGTGTGAACATGTAATAATATGTTGTTCTCTTATGAGCATGTATATTGAATCTACTTCAGTAAGACTTACTCCAATGCAATCTTAGTATGGAAATTTTGGCTTAAAATCATTAAGCCAAATTATATTGCAAAGGAAAATTGTATTGTCTCACATTTAAAAACCTACAGATATATACTTGTATGAACATGTAATAATATGTTGTTCTCTTATCAGCATATAAATTGAATGTAATTTAGTAAGACTTACTCCTATGCAATCTTAGTCTACAAATTTTGGCTTAAAATCATGAACACAAATTGTATTGAAAAAGAGAATTGTGTTGTCCCAAGTTTAAGAGGATTATAGATACAGTATAGATATTATATTATCTAATAGAATATTTTAATATCTACTATTATACCCGCAATTTCCAATTTAATCCCTTCGATTATCTTCCTAATTATTAATAAAAGTGTTTCCATTTTCATTGATTTCTATGTATCATTGTTAACTCTTGACCACTTTAAAATTTGAAAATGCATACCTTAAGATCATTCATAATTTTTACAACTTCGTGTTTTTTTTTGTTTACACATCAGAGAGCTAACTCTCACAATTTTTGTTTTAGTTCACATTAGCACTCACTTTTTTTTTTGTAAAGTTAGGCATTCTTCATTCCAGATGACAAACAAAATTACAACATACTAGAGTTCAAGTGGCAGGTCTGCCCGCGGGAAACTAGACCACCACCTTTCGGCCTTAAAACCTGACCAAAATTTAAAAATGTTTTGTTCCTTCTTCCTGTCATAACCATTGTTTTTCCTATTATTGTCTAAGCTAATGACATGAACATAACTCGACACCCACATACAGTTCGGATTGATCAACATAATAAACAAAAGAAGGCACAACGCAGCGAATCCTCGTCCAACAAGTTGACCGGGGCAAGCTTTGAGGCACTAGCACCCGGCTTCAGAATCTTCTACTCTATCGCCCACTTGAGTTCCAGCACCAATTGTTCCATGTCCTTTAGCAGCAGATGGTTCCTGGCTACCTGGACTTGGACAACCACAATTTCTTTCAGGAGAATGTTCTTTATGTTGGCCGATTCTTCCATGAGTTGGCTTTTGAGGAGCTCCTCTGCCTGTTTTCACTCCTCGTCCTCCTCTTCACGGACAACCTAGTTTACCTCCATAGCCCGACCAACCACGTGTTTCATGATCCAGTAAAATTGGAGCGTTTTATTGAACAACGTGTTCCTGTCTCTTGAGGTGCCTGGGTCTATGATCACTTCCCAGTCCTCGCGGGGGATCTCTTGGTTCACGCTGATTTCTCACAGCTCACGCTCCCACCCATGGATTTGGGAACAGACCTCGGGAGAGATGTCGGTCATGTACCTGTCTATCAAGTGAAGGAGCTTTTCAGAGTCGGGCTTCCTGCCTCTTTTGTTCGAATGGCTATTGGTGCCATCTTCCCATTTCTTTGCCGAATTGACCTTCCTTGGAGCCATCTGTCCACGGACCTAGGGATTGGAAATTGTGGGAGATTTTCGACTTGTCACAGCAGAAAACCACCATTCAGTGCTAATGAGATGGAGCACTATCGAGGCCTGATCGTTTGTAGTGGCATTCTCAACATGGTTGAATGCTTGGGCCCTTATAGAAACAACATTCCGGGCGCGGTGGCTTAAGCCCCACCACCCTCTCATGGAAGCCAGAAGAAACCCCCACCAGACGAATTGGCAAAACCTTTCAGGCCTACCCAGTAGAATAGAAGGGGAGTCGTGGTAGAAGCAACGATAGAGGACTAGGGAGAAAATAAGACCAGGGGTGCGAGGACCCTCCTGGAGCACGGAAAGACCTGTCAAAGCCCCCCACACAGCTAGACTCTTAGAACAGGACCCAGAAGTAACATTAAGCAGATCTTTCCCTGCTCGGGAGGAGGATAAGAGAAACAAAAGAGTGCCTGGAGGGCTATTTTCATCTCTGCAACTGGGATTCTACGCACAAGGCCAGAACATTTCTAAGCAGGCAAAGATAACGGAGTTACGAGCTATCATAATGTCTGAAGGACAAAGATGATAGGAAACATACCGCCTTCTCTTGCAGGAGCCGAGGAGGAGGGTTGGTCGCAGAGTCGAGCATGCACCTTTCTGCTTTTTTTCATCGTTCTTACCAAACTGAATGAGCCTTCCATCTGTTTCCTCAGGCATATAGGTGTTATTAACTCATTGTCCTGTCAACCGGGCCTCCACTTGGCCGTTTAAGTTTCTGTCTGACATTCCATCCTCCCTATCTTGAGAAGTGGCATGACTTGACCTACCCGCTTTATGCGTCATTACTCCAATATCCTCCCGCCTGCTCTTGCCATAACCTTCCTGTACTCCTGATGCCACCTGTCGTCCTTCCTCTACCAGTTATCCCGAATTCCAGAGCTGGCTCCAGATCCTTCCTTAATGATGATTCGGTTTGCACGTCTTCTCCCTCCCCTCGACTAGACCTGCCTTGCCCCGTCACCTAATCGATTTGTTCATTCCTTTCACTTTTGCCTATTCCTGCCGATGTGTTGTCCATTCCCATCTGTTGCGAATTTTCTTCGCCTCCGCTGCGTGTTGCCTGATCCTGACCGTCCGTCTCGATCATGCCTTTACCACCTTTATTGACGTCAAGCAATTACTGAAGTCAAGATTTCTCCTCTAGGAGTAGTTGAGGCAGACCTTCACTGTCGATTTCTTTGTCCCGATTCCGACAGCCCTAATTTGCAAGCCAATCCATCAGCTTGTTGCCTAAATGCCTAGTCTGAGTCGGAATGAGGTAATCTATTATGTGTAGGAGTTTTCCAATTTCAACTACAAGCCAAGCTGTTTGCCATCTTTCGCTACTTTTTTCCACTGGTTGTTTCTGCTAGAGCTTCCTAACCATGTCGATCACCAACTTCGAGTCACCCTCGATTTGGAGTCGCTTGAAATTGACCCGCAGAGAAATTTCCAGGCCCCGTTTAGGGCGTGCATCTCGGCTTCATTATTTGAGGCTTCCCCACAGTCCATCATGAAAGTTCTCAAAGCATTGCCCGCAGCGTCTTTGAAGACTCCCCCAATGCCAACCTCTCCTAGGTTGTGTTTTGCAGCGCCATCAAAATTAATCTTTATGAATCCCTGTGGGGGGTGTCGGTACTAGTTGCTTTCGGCCACTTCTTTGGTATGTTCTTTTTGTGAAACACCCCCATTTACCATACTCTAGCTGACCTCTAGTCTTTTCAGGATTGCCTCCTCCGTTATCGGTGCCTGCTAGTCTTCGTCCTTCCAGCTTTCCGTTAGGATTGTTTCACGAATTTTTCTAATGGTTTGTTCCTAGATTGTTGCAGGGATTCAAAGTTCTGCCTTGAAGATTGCCCCATTCCGAGATTTCCAGATATTCCAGAGCAGGAACCCGGCAAAAAGGAGCCAAGCACGATTAACCACTAGATTCTGGTAATGATTTCTCAACCAATTTACTATGGTATTTATGATGTTTTGATGATTTCTATGATGGTGCTCAAACAATTTGAGGTGGCATTCCCACAGGGAGTTGCTGACTGAGCAGCAGTTCATCAAATGTTCCATGGTTTCTTCTTGGGCGTTGCAGAGGGAACAATGGGATGGGCCTTGGATTCCCTTCTTCCAAATCTGGTCCCAGGTAAGTGCTCTATTGTGAAGTATAGTCCAAATGAAAGAAGAGACTCTAGGCGAGTGCTTGGTTTTCCAAATTTTTTTCCATTTATTTTTTTCCGGCTGTTGATTTTGATTGACTTTGTGGTAGTAGGCTTTTGCTATTGAGAAATTTCCTTGAATTCGTTTACCCCATCTAAGAATTTCAGACCCTATTTTCCTTGCAATTTTTCGAGATGCCATCTCTGTATAATACTCTTGCCATCTGTCGATTTCTGGTGCTCCTTCTCAATCCTCTTTTTGTTTCCCATTGTGCCAGTATCCTTCCTCATCT
This sequence comes from Pinus tabuliformis, assembly GCA_031772625.1. NCBI lineage: Eukaryota > Viridiplantae > Streptophyta > Pinopsida > Pinales > Pinaceae > Pinus > Pinus tabuliformis. The sequence continues at coordinate 1,205,713,853 of CM062805.1, read as the reverse complement.
GGCTTCCAGAAATTTCCAACTATTAATGCCCCAGTCTGGGATGAGAAGGCAAGGATGGCATGGAGGTTGTCTTTTTGTATGAGTCGTTCCCGTTGCTAACAAGATTCCTCCCAGAATATGGCTTTGTCCCCTACTCGAATTTCCCAAAAACTATTATCCCATATCAGGTCTTTGCTTCCTCTCGCCAGGTTCCATATTGCAGATCCTCTGGTCTCTATCGTACTTCTCATTTTTTCTTCGGTTTCCCCTGCCGCATCGTATTTTCTTTCCCATATCACCTTCCATAGGTCAGGTCCACCCTGAATCCACCTCCACCAGAGTTTCACGACCATGACTTGGTTGAGGACGAAGGGGTCATGAAGCCCTAAACCGCCATCTTTGGAGAGTCAGCTAAGCCACTCCCATGAGATTGGGCCCGCTTTCTTGTTTTGCTGGTCCCCTGCTAGAGGAATTTTTTGAACAGGGTAACTAGCTGTTGGCTTGCTGTCTTAGGGATAGCTTGGCATGAGATCTGGTAGTTAGGGATGGCCTGCAAAACTGCTTTGGAGAGGATTATCTGACTTGGGGCATTCAACGAGCGATGGGTCTAGTTCTCCATTTTATTTTGGACCTTTTTATTAGAAGTTCCCAGTTGGCCGACCGGAATTGATGCTCATGCAGCATAATACCCAGGTATTATGACGGGAAGGTTCCCCTGTTAAAGCCTAGAGTGTGTGCCAGGAATCTTTGGGTAGCTAGCGAGGTATTGAAGAAAAACACTTCCGACTTGTCCTTTTTAATCTCCATTCCATAGGCTTTGCTGAATTGGGATAAGGTTTTGATAATTCTTTCGGCCCACTTCAGTGTGGCTTGACCATATAGCATCACATCGTCTACGAATTGCTAGTGCGAGACCGGGATGTCCTCCCCGCAGATTCGAAGGCCCTTTATCTGATCCCTAGAGACATGAGCCTTTACCAATCTGCCTAGGCCTCCCACGGCTAGGATGAAGAGGAAGGGAGATAGGGGGTCGCCCTGCCTTAGCCTGTGAGAGGGAGTGAAGGCTTCAGAGGGGGTGTCGTTTAATAGAATTGTCATGACTCGGGTGCCAACCATAGATAGGATCCAATTTATCCATATTTGGTCAAATCCATAGGCTTTACGGATGCCTGACAGATATTTCTAGCTAAGGCGATCAAACGCCTTGGCGAGATCAAGTTTGATAAGCATGCCTCGGCCACAGGGAGCTTTTCAGGGAGTGGATCACTTCCTAGGCCACTATGATGCCATCAGTGATTTCTCGTCCTTTGACAAAGCCAGTTTGCTCTGGGGCAATGAGATCTGGTAGGATCATCTTGAGCCTATTTACCATGACAGTTGCAAGGATTTTGTCGACAACATTACATAGGGAAATGGGCCTGAACCCCTGCGGTTCATCCGAGCAGCCATTCTTTAGGATTACAGCCAAGAAGGTGGCGTTCAAGCCCTGGTGCATGTGCTTGGAACACGTGGAATCCTCCACAAGGTCTAGCAGATCATTCCCCAAGAAGCTCCAAGTCGCCTCATAGAATTCAATGGTGAAGCCATTGGGGCCCGGGGTCTTATTTTTTGGCATTTTTTTATTGTCTCTTCAAGTTCCTCCTTGGTGATTACCCTGAGAAGGGCTAGGTTTTGATCTCTGGAGACTTTCATAGGAATATGGTGGCAAATTTTGTCTATGTCTTCGGATCGGTTGACATTTGGTTCAGAGAGAATGCTTTTGAAGTGCTCCACCAAGAGTTGTTCTATTTCATCCTGCTGTGTCACTCTATTTCCCTCCTTGTCTTTCGAGGAGAACATTATTTTGTGTTGGCAATGGTTCAGCATAGCTTTATGGAAGAATTTGGAGTTTTTGTCTCCCTATTTTAGCCGTTGGACCCGAGATTTCTGCTTCCACAAGATTTCTTCCTGTTTTCACCATTCCTCCAATTGAGTGATTAGTCTACCTTCCTCCTCGGCCAGTTCTTTATTTCGTACGTCCGAGATGATTTGCTGCTGGATTCTTTCCAATCTAGACTGGAGTTTTCCTTGCTCCTAGTGGATGTTGCTGAATTCTTCCTTGTTCCACTTCTAGATTTTTCTCTTGATTTCTTTGAGCCTTAGCTGAAAATAGTGCATTTTACTGTAGCCTTCCTTTCTGCTTTTGCTGTCCTGCCACCAGCCTCTTACTTTCTCTAAGAAATTAGGGGCACGAAGCCAAAAGGACTCGAACCGGAAGGGTCTCTTTTTGTTCTGATCATTTAAGGCTATTTAGAGCTTTATTGGCCAATGGTCTGACCCTATTGAGGGTAGGATAGAGGCTTCATAGAAGATATCTAGCCTCACTATGTGCTCTGAAATGAGGAATCTGTCCAGTCTTGAAGCGATCTGTTTGGAACCGCCTCTTCTCTTATTGTAGGTCAATTTCCCGTTTATGGTTGGGATATCAACCACCGTTAGTTCTTTCTACATGTCTCTGAATCTTTCCATCTCCAAGTCTTCTCTGCTTATTCCACCTCTTTTTTCTTCTCTAGATGTGATTAAGTTGAAATCGCCTGCCAGGATCCATCTCTGCTCCTGGTGCATATTTCTAATCTTTGTCAGCTGTGTGAGAAACAGGTCTCTGTCTGCACGGGTGTGGGGTCCATAGACAGCCAAGATTACCACCCATTCGCTTTGTCCTATTAGTCTGAATCTCCCTGTGAGGATTCTTGGCATTCCTATCCACCAGTCGGTAAGGACTTCTGCTGGGTTCCAGAGAATTGCTATCCCTCTTGCACTCCCTTTGGCATCTATAGTTACTTGTTCGTATCTCGGTTTTATTTTATTGAGAATTTCCTCCATTTTCTGACCTGGGATTTTAGTTTCTTGAAGTAGCATAATCTGTGGTTTGTCTTTTTTGAGTCTTGCTGCCAGATGTCTCTGTTTTCCTTTGCTATTTAAGCCTCTGATATTCCACGATGTCAAAATCATTGGTTAACTTGGGGTAGGTTTTGAAACACCGCTGATAGCGGGACCACTCTCCCTGTATTGACTAACATTTCTCCCATGAGTTGGATGGAATCCTTAAGGTTTTTTCTTCCTCTTTTTCCCCCCTTTACCTTGTCCATTCTGATCTGGTCTGCTTTCCTTTTGAGTCTCTTGGTATTCTTCTGGTGAGGCTTTGCCTTTTTCAAGTTTGGCTTTATATTGTTGGAAGGTTTCCGCATACAACCTCTTTTGTTCTTCCAGAATAAACCTCTCATCCAGGTTCTTCCATTCATTCAGCAGTTTTCTCAATACTTCCTCTTCCTGACTTAGGTCTTCCTTACTGGTCTCCTGGTCTGTCTCCATCTGTTCAGTTTGTTCATCTAGATCCTTATCTTTTTCTGGTGGCTCGCTCGGGGCTTTCCTTTTAGTTTGGTTTCTTTCGCGGCTCTCACTGCTGTCCGAGCCTTTATCCTCCTGATTTTCCATGGGTTGATCTTCCTCGTCTTCCTCTACCTGCAGTATTGCAAAACTGTTTGGATTCACTGGGGCAGATTGTTTTCCTTTCCTATCTTTCTGGGGGGTTTCCTTGTTGGCTTTCCTTTTGCTTCTCACCTCTTGGAATTCCTCCTGGTCTGGCTCTTTCTTTTTTTGCAGGGGCCTTCTACTTTCTTCTTCCTCCCTGGTTATCGGACATTCCTTTGCCAGGTGGCCGTGGGTATGGCACCTGCGGCACCTAAATGGGATGTGTTCATAATCTATGTTCTGCTGCCAAACATCTTCATGATATTCAAGCTCTATTGTGTCAGGGATGGGGTTTGCTAGGTTCATGTAAACACAGATCCTGGCGTACGAGGTGTATCTACCTTTCTTTGTAGTTTCTGCTATTTTCACGAAGCTTCCTATTGAGTTTCCTATACCCTCCAAGATGTTCAGGTCCCAGAAGTCTATGCAGAGCTCGAATAAGCAGACCCAGACACGTGCAACCAGAAAGGTTTCTTTGTCAGGGTTGTAGCATTCTTCCCGGAAACGCATGAATATATCAGAATTATAATAGAAATATGGGCCATTTTCGAATACCTTTTATCTATCTTGCAGGTTAAAGAATATTACTGTATAGAAGCCTTTCGCTCCCAGCTTGAGCTCGATGTGGCCTTGGGGCTGCCATTTTTGCTGGATCCACTTGGTGAGGTCTCTTTCCGATGGCCAGACTCCTACGAACTTGTAGATAAGGGCGAGATCCCTCATATAGATTCTGTACTATTCCAGTTTGTTCGCTAGGATCACATATCTGGGTTTCTTCGTTGTACATGGCAGGAACTTTCCTCTGTGGCCTGTTTTCTAGGAAGTTCCTAGCACCGGACCTGTGTCCTTCCGTTCCTCTATCTCCTGGCTACTCTGTCCGTCTCCTACCACTGTATCCCTGTAGGACGGGGTCTCTCCCCTCCTGACATCTTCTGTCATACCTTTGTTGCTTTGGCCTCTGCCAGTTCCTGCAGGACTGGGCTGTTGACAGTCTTCCATCCTTCCTTCACGTTGCCCCTAGGTTTTCACCCTGTTGCCGCCATTAAGGTTTGAGTTATAGAGCTCTTTACATTAGCACTCACTTTGATTTGGTAAGTCTTTCTCTAATTAAAATACCCTGTATCTATTGTTTTTCATATATGTGGCATTAATTTGAAAAACTTGTAGCATTATAGTCTTTAACATTGTTAAATTTTACAATACCAAGACTTGTAGAGAGTTCTAAGATTATGCATGGAATTTGTTTATAGCAACACCTGTGCTCTATTTACCTAATCCTCTGACGATGGATATTCGAGTGGTGTTTAATATGGAAATAAATGCATTTGATGGAGTTTTGTTTCCCACATTCATTCTACCGAAGTTTATCCATCGCCAAGTTTCTAGGTGGATAGGGTTTTCAATTGTCTCTATACACGAGGTGTTACTCACCATTATCCATGGCATTAACCCTTCTCTATTTTACAACCACACATTCTTGACTTTTTTGTTCTATCAAGAGGAAATATTTTTAGCTCTTCAACGAGTCAAGCTGTTGACAGGATTAGTAATTTTACTTCCCCTCTCTATGCTAAATTTTTCCCATTAGTGGAATACATTCACAGTCTCGTTTAGATTTTAAAAATCTTTGCATAACAATTATTTTCATTCTTCCAATTTTTCTTGTAAATTACAGAGTTTTTCTCAAAACCCTTGGCCTTAGTTCTGATGGCAATAATAGGTTCCTTTAAAAATATTTTCGAGGTTTTCTCATTTTTGTACACTGAGTCTAAAGTAGTTCTCCGACTCCAATAGGTAAGATTCTATGCTTTATTTTCCAGTAATCATTACTATGAACAAGATTAGACTTGAAATATCTTACCTCGTTAATTTTAGAAATCTCTTGACAGTTTTGGTTTCTCTTATTCTTTTACTTTGTTCTTGGTATTGAAGTCATAATGGATTTCTCTTTTTTGTTTTTCTTTCCTTCTTCTCTCACCATAGGGTTTGTTAACTTCTCAACAGTGGGGTTGGATTGATTTTACAAGATTATATATGTCTAAAATTGTGGGTTGTAGCCTTTCTAATGGGGTTACCACAGCTAAATGATAGGACTCTTATCATTTTTCTCTTGTCATTGCCAAACTGTTTAGTTACTCTTCGAAATTATTTCAGATTTGATAATACATCTATAGTACTTATTGTAAATTTGAGTTTAAAATTATAATAATTGTTATGAATCCTCGTCAGTCAACTTTTATAATTATTTTTCTATTCTTCAAATGGCTACTATACAAACTATTGTATGATTTCTTCTTTCTTTCAACGTCAATGTCTCACTTTTAACTCTCTTTCTTTGTATGTAGTGTTTTCCTTCAATTATCACACCAACTCGGCTAGGTTTAAACCCTAAAAATTCCTTGTATTTATATTTATCGTTATATTCCACTAACCCTTTTTATTGCTTTTCTAGCAAATGGAATTCACTACACTTCATTAACAGCTAATTGGCTCATCTTATTCACTAGGTTGTAAAACTCTATAACTACTTTTGTTATTCCTTGCAGAGGAAATGATTATTTTTATTTTTCTTATAAAAGTGACTAGGAGAGTTTTTAACTTCTTCTCGTTATGTTATTTGTTGTAATCCTTATATTAAGTTTTTCCCAAATTTTAAAGTTCCCCTGGAACTCGAACAACATTCTTGTTTATATGCCTATACTATTTTTAATTACTTATTTTTATTGTTCGATAGAGAGCTTCATTTCATAAATCCTACAATTAAGGTTTTATATTTTTATTTTCTTATACATGTATTCGTTTGTAGCCTTTGTTTGAAATGTATTGTGAGACATATGTTATTAGAATATTCCTATTTAGTATTTAATACTCATTCTTTTAGCTACTCTGTTATTTTTATTCTTTTAAGCAGTTTCTTAGATGAAACTGATTGTTTCCATATTCTACATAGAAACCTGATGTTTCTATTATTGTAAATTCATTCTATTATTATTGAGCTTCTTCTTTCTCAAAATTAATTAATTCATTCGACATTCTTTTATGGTATCAGAGCCAGAAAAAGAGATTTCTTGAACAGTTATTCCCTCTGCATCCTAATCTCTTGAGTTCTTTCTTCCATTCCTTTCTAAGGTCGAGCCCTCTGTAAGCCAGGTAGCCTTCACTGAGTCTTAGCCTCAGCTTTGCTCACTGTGATAAAAGCTTACAGTCATCTATCTCGATACAGAAATGGATTCTTCTTCTGCATTATCATTTTTCATGTCTAGAAGACGATATGGTTCAAAGCATTTCTGAGGAATTATAAATTGAAGAAACTCTTGGATCTGGTTTAGAAATTTAGCCTTCCCTTGCTGGTGTACCGATTCTGTTTGGATAATCGCAGGCGGTTCTTCCTACATCTCTGTCGTGTTCTCATAGGGCGGAAATTTCTCCTTACTTCTACAGATTTCAAACCTGAAACCCTCGCCGACACTTTCAAACTGCAGAAGTTGTTTGGATAATCGCAGTCGGTTCTTCCTGCGTCTCTGTCGTGACAATTTCTCCTTACTTCTACAGATTTCAAGCCTGGAACCCTCGCCGGCACTTTCAACTGCAGAAGTGTCAACGGATTCATTCGACTCGGTTATTATTACAGTTGTTGTGCGAATTAAGGGAGCTGCCGTGTAAATCATGGGAGACACGACGCTGCCGTGTTATCATCGAGGAAGCCATCAATGGTCATGGAGGGAGCCATCGTCTAATTCAGAGTGAGCACTTGAGTTTACCAGTGATAAAGAAGGAGCTATCTGACCGCAGTCTGTCGCGGAACGTAGAAAAGGCAGCGAAAATTTGAGGCAAATTGAAGCCGCGGCAGTATTCTCCGACACACAATCTGTGTGCAGCGTGGGTTTATGTGTATACGTTCTGCCTAACCTCGCATTTTTTCTGTGTGAGAAATTTCAAAACGACGGCTCACATGGTTTCATTTTTCAGTCCACGTATTGGTCATTATACTATTTCTTAGTTGCATGAACTAAGTGAAAAATCAGACAATTGGAGTTTCGTCTTATCTAGAAAAAAATAGCCACCCAGGATTTTTTTTCCTGGTTCAAAATATAGCGCTCATTTTTCTGTGGAGATTTATTTTTGCTGGGTAAATAAACAAATAAATATATATATATATATATATATATATATATATATATATATATATATATATATATATATATATATATTTTTTTTTTATTTTTTTTCTTAAACCTGTCTCACAAAACAAATTCTATTTTGATTTGCACCAGGATAAGCGGGCAGCTACATTAAAATTTGTGTCAGACTTCTGTATTGTCTTTGGGAAAATGGCCACACTCACAAATCTGATGTTAGAAGGAAATCAATGCTTTAATGGCAACAACTATAACATTTGGAAAGAAAGAATGTTGACCATTTTTGAATACAAGCGTCTTGATCAGCTCATTTTGGGCAAAGAGCTTCGTCCCGGTACAGTCGGTACCAATCAAGATAAATTTGACGATCGAAATCGAGAGGCTGTTATGCTTCTCAAGCTCTCTGTCGCTGATGATCAGTTACCACAGATTCCTTCTGGCAAGACAGCTGCCGAGATCTGGCAACAGTTGAAAGAACTGCACGAGACATCTGACAAAAGTAGAGCTTTTTTTCTCAAAAATCAGTTGTTCTCCATCATGATGGACGAACATATGTCTTTACAAGAACATGTCAACAAAATTAAAGACATTCGAGATCAGCTCGAAGCCATTGGTCGAACCATGGAGGAAGAAGATATGGTAGTCATTACTTTGAAAAGTCTACCAAAATCTTATGAACACTTCATAGAAACACTCAACATTACCACCACAAATGTTGATCTGAAGTTTCTAGAGTTATGCACCAAACTTCTGCAGCAGAATCGGTGGAAACAACAGTTTGGTAGTTGTGCTTCATCAGTGTCCTCGGAAAATGCATTTGCTGCAAAATATCAGTCCTCTTCATCAGTGTCCTCGGAAAATGCATTTAATGCAAAATATCAGTCCTCTCAGTCCTTTCAGCAGAAAGGATCTTCTCAGCCTTTTGCTCCTGCTAGGAAGAAAAGTGTGCAGTGTAATTACTGTCACAGGTTCGGTCACATGAAGAAAGATTGCCGACAGAGGTTTTCTTCTGAACAGAAGAAACAGGGAGGGCCCCATCAGACAGCAAATGTTGCAGAACATTCCTAGCAGACAGATTCTGCCTTTTACGCCTTTATGGCTAAAAGGTCTTCAGATCATGTTCCTTCCTCTGCATGGTACATTGATTCTGGTGCATCACGCCACTTCTCTCACAAGCGTGACTGGTTTATTAACTTCTCACCTTTCAGTGATTCCGTGGTATTTGGCGGAGGTGAAAAGTACACAGTAGTTGGTAGAGGTACAGTTCAAATTCAGTCTGGTGGGCGCACACTCATATTTCTGAATGTACACTATGTTCCTGGTATGGAAATTAATCTGCTATTTGTCATCCAGATTATGAGGAATTCTCCTCAGCTTGATGTAGTGTTCAATGCACACAAGTGCTCCATTATTGACAGGGAGACTAGTCTAACAGTTGGTGTTGGCCTAGAGGACCATGGTCTATACAGGCTACTTCACACGGGTGACTCTCCAGAAGTGGCTCTAGTAGCACGTATCTTTCCTATCAGCACTCTATGGCATCAGTGATATGGGCATCTAAATATGCAGTATCTCTCTCAGCTCTCTCATGAGGGACTTGTGTCAGGATTACCTGATATTCAAACTCAGCAGTTGGGGGTATGCAGCGCCTGTCAAGCGGGAAAGCAACACCGGTCTTCATTAAAAGATGGAGAATCTTGGCGCGCATCTAAGGTACTTCAGTTACTTCATGTTGATATTTGTGGTCCTATGAATACAACTTCTAGAACTACTTGCAAATAGTTTTTTACTTATTGTAGATGATTTCAGTAGAAATATGTGGGTGTATTTTCTAAAAAATAAATCTGATGCTCTTAATACCTTTCAGAAGTTTAAAACCTTAGTTGAAAAAGAATCTGGTTGTAACATCATGACCCTTAGGACCGACAATGGGGGGGAATTTTGTTCTTCAGCGTTTGCCAACTTCTGTGATATTCATGGCATCAAATGTCAATTAACCACACCTTACACTCCTCAGCAGAACAGTGTTGTTGAGCATCGCAACCGCACGGTTGTTGAAATGGCTCGTTCCATGTTACAACACAGGAGTGTTCCAAACAAATTCTGGGCTGAAGTAGTATTTACTGCTATTTATCTTCTTAACCGATCACCTACTCAGGCTGTTAAAGGGAAGACTACTGAAGAGGTTTGGTCTGGCTGTAAGCCTAAGATCAGTCACCTCAAAGTATTTCGCTCAGTTGCATATGTTTGGATTCCACCTGCTAAGTGCTCTAAGTTGGATTCCAAAAGCCAGAAACTCATGATGACAGGTTACAGTGATCATCACAAGGCCTATAGGCTGATAAATATAGCCACCGGTCATCTTAGCTTCAGTAGGGATGTAGTATTTGATGAAGACAGAGGATTTTTTCAGTCTTCTTCTTCTAAGCATTGTTCTGAGGATCAGCCTCACAGTGTTCTTCTTCCGGTCGGTCCACCTGATGGGAGGGATGATGTAGCATCAGTATTTGATAATACTCTATCTGAGCTTCCTCCAGAAAATAACCCTCCACTTGCTGATCCTATTGATCTTGAGTCTTCTCCATCTCCTCCTAATATTGGTTCCTCTACTCTTCGGCCTAAATGGTGGGCTAAAACCATTGGTGATCTCCGGGATGATGAGCTTCTTGAAGGTAGAACTTCTAGACATAACAACAAACAACAGTCTACAGTCAATTTTGCTCTTATGGCTAACCTTCACAGTATTTTTGAGCCTCAAACCTATTGAGAGGCTAAGGGTACATCTGAGTGGGAACAGGCTATGGAAGCCGAATTCCAGAGTCTTTAGAAGAATCACACATGGACACTTTCTGATCTTCCTGCAGAAAAAAAGCCCATAAGCTGCAAATGGGTGTATAAAGTGAAATACAAAGCTGATGGCACCCTAGAAAAGTATAAAGCTTGTCTTGTGGCTCGAGGGTTCTCACAGAAGGAAGGCATCGACTACGAAGAGACTTTTTCTCCTATAGCCAAGATGAGTACCATAAGGCTTGTCCTCGCCCTAGCAACGTAGTTCAATTGGAAATTTCATCAGATGGATGTAAAGAGTGCTTTCATAAATGGTGATCTCCAAGAAGAAGTCTACATGACGCAGCCTCTAGGATTCAAGGTTTCTAGTCAAGAACAGAAAGTGTGTCGATTAGCTAAAGCAATCTATGGATTGAAGCAAGCTCCTCGAGCTTGGTACATGAAAATTGTTCAGTATCTGACAGATCAGGGTTTTTAGCGGAGCCCATTTGATGCAAACCTGTATATCAAGCATACTGGTGATGATATCTTGCGTGTGGTTGTATATGTGGATGATCTTATCATTACTGACAGCTCTGCACATTTGATCCATGGGATCAAACAAGATTTATGCAGAACTTTTGAGATGACAGACTTGGGACTTCTTCATTACTGTCTGGGGGTTGAAGTTTGGCAGACTGAAAATCATATCTTTCTCTCTCAGTCCTAGTATGCCAAAAATCTTGTCGAGAGGTTCAGAATGCAGGATTGCAAACTGGCCACGACTCCTATGGAAACAGGGTTCAAAATTTCATCACAGTCATCCTCTCCTCCTGTGGATGAAACTTTATTCAGGCAACTAGTGGGCAGTCTCATCTATCTTACTGCCACCAGACCTGACATCAGTTTTGCAATAAGCTATATTTCCCGTTTTATGTCAGCACCTAAAGCTGATCATTAGATAGCGGCAAAGCGTGTGCTATGATATGTGCGTGGTACTTCTGATTATGGCCTCCTATATACTCGCAGTTCCAATCCTATACTCAGTGGTTACACTGATTCTGACTGGGCCGGTTCGGTTGATGATCGTAAATCTACAGCTGGGTATGTGTTTAGTCTAGGATCAGGTGTTGTTACTTGGACTAGTAAGAAGCAACAGGCAGTGGCTCTCTCCTCAATAGAAGCAGAGTATCGGGGAGTAGTTAAGGCATCCTGTGAGGCAGTTTGGCTTCGTCGTATGCTTGCAGATATGCATGTTTCCCAGACAGGGCCTATGTCTTTGTTTTGTGATAATCAGGGAGTGCTCAAACTTGCCAAAAATCCAGTCTTTCATGAAATAAAAAAGCATGACGAAACTCATTACCACTACATTCGCCAGCTTGTTGAAGACGGCTCAGTTCAGTTGCAATATGTTCCCACAACATAGCAGCATGCCGACATCTTCACCAAGCCTCTTGGTCCTGATGAATTTGTAAAATTCAGAGGGTCTATTGGTGTTGTAAATAGATTGAGTATTAAGGGAGGGTATTAGAATATTCCTATTTAGTATTTAATACTCATTTTTTGAGCTACTCTGCTATTTTTATTCTTTTAAGCAATTTCTTAGATGAAACTGATTGTTTCCATATTCTACGTAGAAACCTGATGTTTCTATTATTGAAAATTCACTGTATTATTATTGAGCTTCTGCTTGCTCAAAATTAATTAATTCATTAGACATTCTTTTATATGTTAGTTTATAAACCACTTTATTTACAACAGTGCCCTAGATTGCAGTATTACTATTTTAGAGAATATTCTTGGTTTAACTAGAAACACCCATCTTCATATTGCGAAATGTGCATTTAAATATTTCATGTGTTTTTCACATTGTTTTCCATTCCTCAGTAATGATTATACATATAGTAAATGCATTTTGTTTTTCTGGTTTCACCCTATTGAGTAATTCAAAACCTTTGTTTCCATCTATAGCTTTTAGTTGAAAATTTATAATATGGACTACTAACTTCATTACTGATGTATAATAATTGAAAATTCACACCTATACTTTGAATTGATATATATAGAATATATGTTCATTTATATAGAATATATACTTTCCCATAGATTTCCATTTACATCGCGTTATTGGAGACTACATTCTTAGTCCATAGTCGCAAGTAATTTTATTAATTACAATAATATCCATATACATAATATAGCAACGAATAGTGTTTCCTCGGCTCTTAAAACCAGATTTCAAATTTTATGGTATATTTCTCATGGATTTTTATAGCTATGTCTCGTAAATATAGAATTCTCAAAGCATGCAAAAGAAACTATATTCGTTTTATTTACTATTGAATAACAAAATACTAAGAATTCTACTTTGGAACAAAATAATTAAATAATTCTGTTATTAATTCATCAAATTATACAATCATATAAATCTATCAAAAACATCTTTTCTAGTCATTAATTCATCAAATTATACAATCATACAGATCTATCAAAAACATCTTTTTCGGTCATTAAACAGTAATGAAAGTTAGGAACACCAATTTGCAAAGTTATATTAGAAAGTTAAGGGAGGATTACTTGACTCTTCCTAGCCTCTGCTTATCCATGTGAGGGAATTTGATGTAGCAAAAATCACCATTTCGTACAAATTCATTTTCTCTAAATCATACAACAAATCACTTCATTATGAAACTCTTAATTTGTTCACTAAAATATTTCATATAAAAAATTCTACTTCACTTATAGGGAATTCTAAACCATGCACATATTAGAACTATTATCAGTCACATAGATGCAACAATTTATGAACATAATGAAAAATATTTTCATTAATAAAATCATGTCCATACAATTACAAAGTATCCATTCTTCCCTTGGCTTGGTCTCACATTCATTTGGCCATTTATTTTCCCCTAAGGCTCAAAGTATTTATAATAAAATATACAAACAAAATAGATTTTCATAGATCCATAAATCAATCCACAAATCACTCTATTTTCCAAGGTAGACTCACTTTTTCCTGATTGACAAAATCTTGCCTATCTATCGTGTTTCTAAATCCTAAAAGTACAACCAATAGTTTCTAATATTTCTAAACTTTTTCTTATTGTAACAACTTGTTAATTGCTAGATTTTTTCTCTTACAACCTCTCATGATTTATCTCTAAGCTTTTTCTTATCCTAACAACTTTTTATTTACTACCAAGACTTTTTATCCTACAACCTCTCATGATTTATTTCCTAAACTTTTCAAGCATTAAAAGGAATATTTTCATCTCAAAAATCTTATATATGATATATTATCTCTATATATAGTTCTTTAAGAAATATATAAATTAAAATTGTTTACAATAAGAAAATAAAATACCATTTCCCTCTTAAGACCGAGTTTGGAGCTTTGTCTTCAAAAATCTTGACGACGTGGAAGCTCTAATGCTCCTGCATCAAACTCCCGAGGTAGAAAAATGTCATTGTCTCCTCACCATGAGTTGTTGTTGCTGATGTGCTCTTTGATCACATACATAGTTTTATTGTTGATCATTGGTTTTGTAATGTTGTTATATTGTTGTTACTAAAAAATCTTGAATTCCACCATAATTATGCTTCTTCCTTCCTTACTGCCAATGAGTTGTTTTCACCATGTTGTTTCTCACTATTTCAAATAGATCTTTCCCGACCAAGAAATAAGTAAAAAAATGTGTGCAACCAAACAAGTATACCTTCAATCTCACTTCTTTCTTGACACGCTTGTGAAATTTCAACTTGCACTTATCGTTTTGTTTCAATATGTTTCTTGAGCTCTATTCCCATGTTGTTGGTAAATTCTTCAACCTTGGAATTTATTGCATCCTCCTTCACAAAAAAAATGGGAAGTTGTCCATCCTAACATTCTTCTTCACCTATATACACATAACCAATTTGAGATCTGGAAATCATTTCTACCTCTAGTTTTGATTCGTCATCACCCTTTACAAGCATTCCATCTAAGTAGTTCCCTTCATCTTTGGTTGGAACAAAATTTGAATTAAGTTCTCCTTCATTTTCCCTTATGTTCATGACAACTTCAAAGGGGTCTTCTTCACTTGTTTCAAAACTTGCAATCACACACAAATCATGTGTTTTAAAAGCATAGGGAGCCTTAGCCTCATTTGATGCCTCAAACATCAAATATCCATTATCTTCATCACCATCCTTTCCCACATTTTATCCTTTCTTAAGTTCACATATCTAAACTTCCTCCTCATACACAACTCCTTTGACTTATTTCTTCAACTTGTGTCTTTGTTCTTGTATCAACTTTCTTGCAAATAAATTCTCAATAAGCATTTTGACGCTTTTCTTGATATTCCAAGTGCTTCTCTGGTTCTCTTCATATTTTTGTAATAGCTCCATAACCACATTCAACTATGCCTTCAACTAAATGAGTTCCTTCTCAAAGTCTTCATCGCTCATCTTCCTCATGCCAAATTCTTTGGCATCTCATTGGCTTCCGTCTCAATTCTTCAAATGGCTTCCCATATCCATCTTCACCTTCCCCTTTCATGAGCTTCCCGCTATGAACTGCAAATAAAATTTACAATAACATGTCTCCTTGCTACAAAAACCTCACCAAGCTATCTACTCTAAGCTAGGACTATTGGCATTTCTATTTCCCTCCTCTGAAACTCCTTTCCAACACTTTCTCTTCAATTTTCTGCGCTCACTATTTTCTCTCCATCACAGTTGTGCTAGCTATCATAATTCTCACCACATCCTCCCTCAGAATCATTGCTACCTATCATCAATATCCATAAATTATAAAGCAACCCAAAATAAATTTACCTAGAGTTTTCTCGATATCGTTGTAAGTTTTCTCAATATTGTAGCACAAAATTCTTATGTTGTCTGCAGATATCTTGCTTTGATACCACTTCATGTAGGAAAATTCCCATCTTCTTGCAAATTCGCCTTCTCTAGACCATACAACAAATCACTTCATCATCAAGTCCTTAATTTGTTCTGCAAAAATATTTCTTATAAAAGATTCTACTTCACTTATAGTGAATTCTGAAACATTCACATATTAGAACTATTATCAGTCACATAGATACACTAATTTATGAACATAACGAAAATTCCTTTCATTAGTAAAATCATGTCTATAAAACTACAAAAGTATTCATTCCTCTCTTGGCCTCATATCACATTAGTTTGGCCATTTGTTTTCCCCTTATGCTTATAATGTTTATAATAACATATACAAACAAAATAATTTTTTCTATATCCATAAATAAATCCACAAATAACTTATTTTTCAAGGTAGAATAAATTTTTCCTTATTGAAACAATATTGCATATCCATAGTGTTTCTAAATCCTTAAATCACCCCCCATAGTAGCTAAGGTTTATAAACTTTTTATTATCCTAACAACTTGCTAATTGCTACCAAGATTGTTTCTCCTACAACATGTCCTCATTTATTTCGTAAAATTTTCATGCCTTAAAAGGAAGATTTTCAACTTAGAAATCTTATCTACCAAACATTATCTCTATCTATAGTTAATGAAGAAATAAATAAATTAAAATTATTTACAATAAGGATATAAAATCCCTCTTCCAAGTTTAGGCATAGTTTGGAGATTTGTCTCCAAAAATCTTGATGACTTCAAATTTGTAATGGTCCTACATCATAATTCCCTTGCATCTTTTTGTCTATTACTTTTTCTTCTCTTTAGTTTCATTTTTTTTGGTAAAAAATTGTTAGACAAAATTAAGTACAATTATAGAGATATTATCCATATAACACACTTTGGATTGTTATTAATTGCCCCCACCTCACCAACATCTAGGTAGTTTTTCTTTCTTGAAAATAAGATGTATTGTATTACTATATAGTAGCAGTATTTACAAGAGTTGGATTGTGCAAGACTACCTATCCAACACAAGATCCAATGACCCTGGCCATTCTAGAAGCCATACTGACATAATTATTATGAACAATAACAAAAAGAAAGTTCCATTTTCTATGATAATTGCAATAATTAGAATGAACAAAACTTTCAAAAATCAAAATTGAGGTTGACTCTAAAAAGAAACCAGAATTGTGAGATGAACAAAAATTGTTTGTTCTCGAGGCCTTTATTTTATGTACTTAAGATGTCATTGTTTTCCCTATAGAGACCTCAAACCTGAAAGGGAGACATAACACGAAAAGGAGCTTGACATGCGCATTAGGGGTCGGAATTGACCAGGTCATCATCTAGTTTGACTGGCTGCTCTTGGGTACTACCTTCCTAGGGTAAAATTGTTGTTGGGTGGTTTGAGGATGCACCCACAACTTCTTTCTTCACACTGGGGGAGTCATTAGCACGCGAATGCATTTTTGCAGTAGCTTGGTCCTTTCAAACAATGTAGTGTGGAGAGTTTATTGTGAAAAAGCAGCAGTGGTGGACAGACTCCACATAAACCATGAATTTGTTGATGAGGTTATCAATCCTGTCCTCCACCACCTTTGAAAGCTCAGCCTGCTCAAAAGATCAATGGCGTGCATATAGGTATTTTCCCTTGCTCTAGAAAGAGAAGGGTGTTAGATCCACATGAAGTTAGCAATGACTTCTTCTCAGGAAACTCCTCTTCTTAGAGCTCTAGCCAGAGCCTCTAAATTCACAATTCTTTCTTAGGTTTTGGGGTTCACAATGACAGAGTAATTAAGAGCCTCACACCTTGTAGAGGACTTTGCACGGGTAGTGGGAGGGAAGACTAAGGTGTTCCAGCATGAGGATTCATGACCACAGTCACGCCCTCAACTGCAATCTGGACTTGAACTGCGATTAGGTGCCATGAGGGTGGGAGGAGCGGATAAAAGGCTAGCAACAACGGGAAACAGAAAAATCAAGGCACCAGAGTAGGCAAGATGACGAGGAGGGAGGGTGAGGGGGCGTTATTCAAATGGGCGGGAGAGCCTCGAGGGGTGGGTGGATTAGGGAAGTGGAATGAATGTGGAGCATGTGATGTACCAGAGGTGGGTGGTGGAGAAGGTACCATGCGTGACTAATAGGAAAGAAAGACGGTGGCCACACGGGAGAACAGAGTCACTGAAGGTTTTTTTAGCATGACATTCATAAGTAGAGTGGCATAGGGCATGTATTCCATAGAGTTTTAGTCCTTCGAATATCTTATTCCATCATTGATGTGACTAGAGATCTTCCAATGGTTAATGCTCATATTTCTTGTTTTCCTTTGCATCTATGACTTCACATTGCTGACAAATATCATCGTGCTCAAAGTCATGGAAAGACCTTGACTGCAACTGATAGTTACCCATCGTGCCTTCATTTTCCAACCTATCTGCCAGCTTGTTCCCATCTTGTCTGACAACATGGAAGTGAAGCCCTTCCATTCTTTTTATATTAATTTTTATTCTTTGTAAGGATTCTTTTAATCGCTAGTTGTCAGATACCTCCTTCTATGATAAGTGGGCTCAAATTGTAGCATTTTTCAATGGTGATCCTGTGTTAAAGAGCGTGAAGCTTGAAAAAATTATTATTAGAGGTGTTTATGTTTCCATCATTGAGTCTTAGAATTTCCCCTTGTGTGTTTCTGAAGACTCCCTCAAAGCTCGATGTTCCTGAGTTTCCTTTTGTTGTACCATCATAGTTGATTTTAAGTGTCCCTAGCTCGTGATGATACCATTTGACAATAGGTCCCCTTGTTCTATAAATGGTGGAGGCATTACAGGTGAGAGTTTGATAGAGATCTAACAAGGTAAAAATTCTCATTTCTGAACTACTAGGAGGGTCAATGGGATCATGTAGAATGGAGGAAGCCATGGATTCCTGAATTGTTTTCTTAACAATAGAGAGTGTGATTTCCTCATGATGGGAGGTTCCTATGAATATTCTGGCATTTCTTTCCTTCCATAGCACCCAACATATTATTCCTGGAACTAGGTTCCAAGCCCCGTTAACAAGAGGATTGAGGGAAAGAGTGAATATCCAATTTTCAATGGTTTTAAGAATTGAGGAGGGTTCCAAGTCCGTGACACTGAAGACTAGATACAACCAATTCCAAAACATATTTGTGTAGGGACATTCATTCATCAAATGACTTTTTGATTCTTCCTTTAGCTGACATAGGTTACCCCTAGATTGTCCAATGAATCCCTTTTTCTAATATTATCCCAAGTAATAATTTTTCTCGGCATTATGAGCCATAGAAAGATGGATATTTTTAGCCAATGTTTCCTTTCCCACAAAGATTTCCATTTCAGTTCTAGTTGAGGTTGGCCATGGAGAGCAATGTATCTATAATATTCTTTTAAATTGAAGTGCCCATCTGATTTTTCCCCATCTTATCTTGTTCTCTGAGGTGTCGTAGTGTGTTTTTCTTTTTTGGTGTTCTCTCAAGAGATCTTTCCATACTTGAGGGTTCATTGGGAGTTCCCACTATTTCTCATCTAGCCATTCTCTCCACCTATCACTTCCACTATTGGGTTTCTAGTAATAGCTTACCCTAATTTTTCCCCTATTTTGCATTCCATTCTTGATATGTCTGAATTTATCCTTATCAAGGTCTGGCCTTTCTTGCTACGAATCTTCCAAAAAAGGGCCTTCTCCCCATTTCACACCTCCCAAAAACTCTGGGTGTGGATGATTGCCCTATTTTCCCATGCCTGATTCCATATGACCCATCCCTTTATGCTCCTATTGAACCTAATGATTGTTCCTATGAGTGGGTGGGGGCATATTTTTCCTTCCATAGGGTACCCGTGGGGAGTTTGGATTTACTGTCCAATTCCACCAAGTTTTAGGTCCCAAGGTTTTTCCTAATATCTCAGGGTCTGTGAGTCTAAGGTCGCCTTCTTTTCTAGGTTTACACATTTAATCCCAAGCAACCAAAACCCGCTTATGTTTTTTTACGAGCCTCTCCTGGAAATTTCCTTTGCGTATTTCTGATTGTGTTGGATATTGCTTTAGGGGCTGCCAAGGTCGAATACAAATAATGAGGAATTTTCAGTAATACAGATTTCAGTAGTATGAGGTGACATGCCAGATTTACTAATCTAAAGATCCAATTAGCTAGCCTTTTTTCCATCTTGATTATCAGATCTTCCCAAGTAGAGTGAGCCAAGGGATTGTCAGTGAGGGGAACACTAAGGTATCTGGAGGGGAGGTTTCTTCTTTGAAATTCTATGATTCGAGCAATGTTTCATTGAATAGCATGAGGGGTATTTAAGAAGAACAACTTGGATTTTTCTTGATTGATTGAGGTTCCAAAGGCTACAATGAAATCAAAGAGAGTGGTTTTGAAGGATAAGGCTTCTTTTGTTATGGGGAGACCCATGACAAGTGTTTCATCCACAAATTTCTAGTGTGTGGAGGGAGGAGTAGAAGTGTAGAGTTTAAGGACGTAAAGGTTATTGGAAAAAGAGGGAGTGTTGATGGATCAGTTGAGCCCTTATGCCATTATGAAAAAAAGAAAGGGTGAGATTTGATCCCCCTTTTGAATGCCTCTAGAGGGTTTGAAGGGCTGAAAAGGGCATCCATTTAGGAGAATTGATAAAAAAAGCCCTTGAAACCATCACTATTATCTGTTTTATACAATATTTGTGAAACACAAAAGCTACCAAGACCTCTCTCATGTAAGCCCGGTTGATTTTTTCGAAATCCTTGGACATGTCCAATTGTATCGTCATACTGGGTTTCCTATGGAATTTGAGAGAGTGCATTAATTCATAAGAAAGGATGATGCTATACATAATTTTCTATCATTCCACATAGTTGCTTTGGTGTTGGGAGATCAAGAGAGGTAGGATAACTTTTAACCTATTAGCCAAAACTTTAGAGATAATCTTATATATGACATTGCAAAGGGCTATGGGAAAAAAATTATCTGGGAAGTCTGCATTATCACCTTTAGGAAATAGACTGATAAATGTGGTGTTGAGAGCTGTTAGGACTGGTTTTGGATTCCAGATTCCTCCACCACGACATATACATCATTTTTTAACATAGGCCAAAAGGCTTTGTAGGAGTCAATGACGAACCCATCCAAGCTAGGAACTTTCCCGGTGGTAATATTCATGACTACCTCTTCCAACTCTTGCATTGAAACTAATTCAAGATGATTTAAGAGGATTGATCCAAGTGTATCTTTAAAAAAGTACAATTGGCATGGTAATAGGCTCAAAACACAAAGCCGCAGAATCTAGATAAACTTAGAATCGTATCAAAGTTCTCCCCATCTCAATTCCAATGGTGTGAATGAAACTTCAGTCCGAGTCGAAATGATGAAGTTAGATCAAGTCAAAGTTTGAGTTTGACTTGTCCAAGTGGTAGGAGAAGATGACATGGAAAAAGTCGCAATGAGTGAGGGGGTGCGACATGGCAAGTTGCCATTGGATCTCTCATATCGCATATTGGTGCAAGAGGAAGAAGTGGCTTAATATTATCAACCCCAACAGTGTCCGAGTTGCGATTACGGTATCGCATGTCACAGTTCAGAGGCAGAACAAGCATACATATCCATCCCGACGGAAGGGTAGCGGTAACATGGACTAACACCTTGACACATGCGGATTGTGATTTATGGCGATGATCTATACGCGATATGTTATATTATGTGCTTTATAAATCACAGAGCACTGAAGTTGGGTTGATACACTGATGGGTTCCATGACAATTGTGATTTACGAGGATGAGCCAAATGCAATATATTATATATTATGTTCTATAGGCCGGCGGATCCATATATCGCATAAGTGACTGGTGTATTGGCTTTGGATACTCTATCGATAGTTAAAAGCATTGATACATATGTTTTTGGTCCTTATGTGTGGTTAATGGGTTTTCTATGTTTAAACAAGATTTCACTAATGTTGCAAGGTTGTTTCCATATAACCTTCCAACCCAATCTCACCTGCCTAAACTTGGTTACTATGTTAAAAATGTCCTAGTTTTTAGGGATGTTTCCATGCTTATATATTTGACTGTTGTGTCGGAAAAATGTAGGGGGAGTTAGAAAATAGTTTAGAAGCACACGATTGTAGTAGACCCTCACCCTAGCAGTAGGTTGGACCTTGCCTATGTAGGTTTTAACTATGTAGACAAGTCGTGGAAAGAATATAACACAACCCAACATTCTCCCACTTGTTGTTTTGTTTCCACAAGGTGCCACAAGAGAGCTTACTCATTTACCCAGCCCTGCAAAGGCCATTGTTCCTCTACATAAAGAGAACTTCTCAGAGCTCACAGATTTTGTCAATGCATCTACAGTATTCTTCAAAGTGTCCACCTTTACCAATAACACCTTTTTGTCTTCTATCATGTCCCTCACAAATTGATATTGAACATCAATATGCTTTGTCTTTGAATGGAAATATGGGTTCTTTGCCAACAAAATTTCACTTTGGCTGTCACAATATATCCTTATAGCTCCTTATACTAATCCCATACTTGAACAGAATCTCTGGAACCAAACTTTTTCCTTGCTTGCATGAGTGGTTGCCATGCATTCTTCCTCTGTAGTTGATAGTGCCAATATATATTGTTTCTTACTCATCCAACACACTGCACCTCCAAATAGCTTAAACACATACCAACCTGTAGATCTTCTCTGATCTAGATTTCCAACTGAGTCTGCATCAACAAAGCCACAAATATTAAAAAAGCTATCCAATCCTAGTCTTCCTTGGTAGCACAAACCATAATCACTAGTGCCACTCAAATACCTGAAGACCCACTTCACTGTTGTCGAATGCTCCTTCCCTGGTTTTGACATAAACCTGCTCAATACTCTCACTACATGTGCAATTTCTGGTGTAGTAAAAACCATTGCATATATTACACTACTGACTCCACTTGCATAAAGAACATGGGATGTGTCCTCTTCCTCTTCTTTTATCTTGCGACATTTCTCAATAGATAACTTTACACCTACAGGAATAGAAACCTTCACTGGTTTACTATCCTACATATTAAACCTCTATAGTATTGTCTCGACATGCTTCCTCTAGTTTAACCAGAGCTTCCTCTTTGCCCAATCTCTTTTAATTTCCATGCCAAAAATATAGGTTTCATCACAAATATCTTGCATGTCAAATTCGGAGGACAATTGGGTCTTCAGATCCTACATAATTTCTTTGTCATTTCCAACCAGCAACATATCATCCACATACAAGACTAAATAGACAACACGGTAACCAACTAATTTAAAATACACATAATGATTTGCTTTACTTATAGTAAAGCCAAGTCCCCATATAAGTGTATCAATGTTCTGATACCACATCCTTGGTGACTGCTTTAACCAATACAAAGACTTTCTTTAACTTTCATCCCAGTTCTTTCTTACCCTTCACCACAAAGGCTTCATGTTGCTTCATGTAGATCTCCTCTTCCAAATCCCTGTGAAGAAATGTTATCTTCACATCCATTTGTTCTAACTCAAAATAAAATGCAACAACAATAGATAATAGTAATCTAAAAGAAGATATTGTGGCAACAGGAGAAAAAATATCACCAAAATCAATTCCTAGCACCTGGGAATAAACTTTTCCTACCAACCGAGCTTTGTATTTCTCCACCTTTCCCTCTGCATTTGTATTCTTCTTGGACACCAATTTCCTGCTAATGGGTTTCCTTCCATCTGGAAACTCCGCCAAATCCCAAGCCTCATTTTTGTGCAAAGATGCCCTTTCATCAACCATGGCCTCTTTCTAGAGTTTGTCATCCTCTGAATCTACTACTTCCTTCACAGTTTTGGGATCATCATCAGTAATTGATAAAGCAAAATTTGAAGAGAAAGCAGATGGACTATTCCTTTCTGAGTGCCTTCTTTCTCGAACTGATCTTCTCACACCTTGAGTTTATGGCTCTTCATCTGTTGATTCCTCTTTTGTTGTAGAGTTTGATTCTTCCTCCTTAAGTTCAAACTCTATCTTCATAGATTCCTTTGGTTCGGATTCATGTTTAATAACATCTTTCACCTCTCTGAACACCACATCCCACCTGTAGACAACCTTCCTTGTTATTAGGTTCCAAATCTTATAACCCTTTAAACCATCCTTATAACAAATAAATATGCACTTTTCATATTTACTATTCATCTTTGTTCTTTTATCGTTTGGAACATGTACATATACATCACATCCAAATACCCCCAGATGTGAAAGGGAGGGTTTCTTACCAATCCATACCTCTTGTGGAGTCTTATCCTCCAACATTGATGAAGGTGATCTATTGACTAGGTAACATGTTGTCTCCACTACCTTGCCTAAAATTCCTATCCCAACTTGATAGCACTAAGCATGCTTCTAGCCCTTTCCATCAACATCTTGTTCATTCCTTCTACAACTCCATTTTTCTCAGGTGTGTATGGAGTATTCTTCTACCATGCTATACCACACTTCTTATAGAATTCTTCAAATTCCTTGTTGCGAAACTCTCCATCGTTATCTAACCTCAACATCTTTATCTTCTTCTCTGTCTCGTTTTCCACCAAAGTCTTAAATTCTTTAAATGTGTCAAAGAGTTCAGATTTTTTCTTAAGGAAATATATCCATTTATTCCTTGAGAAGCCATCTATAAATGATACATACTACATAGGCTTACCCAGTGAGGAACCTTCACAGGTTCAAACACATCACTGTGCACCAGCTCTAATATCTGTTTCACCCCCTTACGAAGAAAGGGGAAAATCACCCCATTCTACTTCCCATATACATAATTTTCATAGAAATCAAAATCTAGAGAGCTATTATTCGTACCTTCTACCGTGAAGTATTCAAAGGCCCTTCTCTCCAATATGTCCAAGCCTTTGATGCCATAACATGGTCTTCCTTCCAGAGACCACTAGATTTTCTACTCCACTTTCAAGAACCATAGAACTGTTGCACCCATCAACAACAATGCTACCTTGCAGCTTGTATAGAGTTCCAATCTGAACACCCTGCATCAGTACTAGTGTTCCCCCAACCATCTTCTAGGTATCCTTCTTGAACATTATTTTTACACCTGCATCATCCAACTTGCTTACAAAAATCATATTTTTAGCCAATGTAGGAATATGTAGAACACCCGTATGCATTCTAACCCTTCCACCTTGCAGCTTCAACTTTACTTTTCCATGACCAATGATTCTAGCCTTCCTATCATCCCCTAAGAAGACATCAACACCATCTTATTTATCATACTCACAAAACCACTCTCTATGGGGAATGATGTGAAAGGATACACTTGAGTCAATCAACCATGCCTCATCATCTACATGTGTACTTGAAGAAGCCAAGTACACATCCCCACCTCCATCTCAGGTGGTTTTCACCTCTGCAGAAGGAGCATCATCAGATCCCTTTCCTTTGCCAGGAGCTTTAGATTTACATTCCCTTTTGTAGTTCCCTTCGTTTTGGCATTTCCAGCAAACCACCTCTACAGGTTTTCCTGGAGATTTAGATCTCCCTCTAGATTTGGATCTCCCACTCGATGACTTAGTTTTGTTTCTGTTCTGGGACCGTCCTCATACAGACAAGGCATCACCATTATAGCTCCCCATATTTTTCCATCTCATCTCTTCCATTAGAAAGGATGAGACTATTTCATCAAACTGCAAGGTAGTCGCATTGCTCCCTATTGCAATAACTAGACTATCCATGAGTCTTGTCGAGAGCACAACAAACTGATGCACTTATCTTCATCTGAAATTTTAATATCAACATATAATAATTGACTTACCACAATATTAAATGAATTTAGATGCTCTGTCATCAAGTCTCCATATTTCATCGTCAGGGTATACAGATTTTTCCACAGGAATAGTTTATTCACTAGACTTAGATTGGTACAAAGGCCCTAACTTGTCCCACAAAGACTTCATCGTAGGTTCCCCTGATACATTCATAAATACTGAATCTGAGACAAACAATTGTATTGTTCCCTTTGGCTTCTGATCCAACTTCTTCCATGTTTCATCGGACACTCCCATTAGTTTAGTACCTAGATCTACCATGATTCGTTGATCTTTATCCACCAACAAATCCTCCATCTTGAGTTTCCATAACACAAAACTTTCACCACTAAATTTATCGATCTCTATCTTTCCATTTCTCACCATCTTCTTTGACCACCAGAATTGATCCCGTAGATCTCCCACTGAACAGGGTCCACCACAGGCCCGAGCGAAATCCTTCAGCAACAACGACATCCCCTTGAAGCCAAAATAGCTCTGATACCAAATTTAGGTTTTAACTACATAGGCTAGTTGTCGAAAGAATCTAACACAAACCAACATTTAGCAGCAGGTAGTTTCTGAGAGTTCATAGAAGACTTGATTATCCGAATTGGGAGTTTGGGTAGGAATTTTTTCACTACTTGTTGCGAGGAATTGAGTGGTATTGTTTGCTTCTAAAGTTGGGCTCTCCATTCTCTATCCATAGTTCAACTTGGAGGTATAAGGGTTATAATTTCTTTTTTCTTGTACTTTTATGTCTTTTTATGCCACTAATTGAGTGAAGGCCTCCCCACTGTTCAAAAGGGCCCAGAGACATAGTCCAACTTAGATGAACTCTGTAATAAAATCATTGTGTCATGGGTTTTTATGTTCCTTTAATTATTTCTCCATTTTTTACGTGATTTTAAGTTCGATGGTTAATTAACTCAGTTATATGTAATTCTAATGCATGTGTAAGTAAAATAGTTTGGATCAAGTCTGGTATTAGACAAAGTCTTTGTAGATGAAAAATGCATGAATTTATGCTAACCTAGAAAAAGCTGCAAAAAGGAGAGGGAATGCGTATGTCCTTCGATCCTAAAGAAATACATGCACAACGAAGAATAAACATGGCCAATGAAGAAGCTCGTTGGGAAGAGGAACATAATTTCCAGAAGATGTTATACAATATGGTAGTTAAAGTATACAAGTTGTTTGCAAAGTATGAGAAGGTGCTTGGGCATGAGAAGAAGGATTTCAATGACCATGAGTCAAAAAATCATGCAGATGATGGAGAAGGCACTCCTCCCTCTCCTTCTTCATGTGATTGTTCTCATCACTCTCATCAAAATTCTAAGAAGACATCTAAGAAATTGTTCTTCAACTTAGATTTGGAGTTTGACCTTCCCATGTACAATGGAGAGTGTAGTGCACAAAATCTTAGTAGTTGGATAAGATAGATAGAGGTATATTTCCAGATCCAAGATAAATCCAGTTAGCATCTATTCAGTTGCACGACACTTATCTCGTTTGGTGGGAGAAAAAGCTACAGAAGAACAGTACAAATTCAGGTAACCTTCTATCCTCTTCATCTATTTATATGTCTGAATTGAAAGACCAATTCTACCCTTTCGGTTATAAGAAAATGGCATTTATTGACTAGAAATATATAAGGCAAGGTAAGGGCCAGAATGTGAAAATTTTCACTCATGAATTTTGACGAAAAGCACTGAATCTAGGCATCTCATTACATGCTTCTCAGACTGTAAATAAGTATATAGGTGCACTACACAGTTACATCAGACACTCATTATTAATGTCTTAGCCTACTACAATTGATGCGGCCAGCGTAAATGCTATTCATCTTAAAAGCTAAGGCAAGAATGATCGAGATGATCAAGCCAAAAAGGAACCATCCAAATGTCAGCATGGCGAATTCTAGAGGAATGGAAAAGGGAAGGATAAAAAAACTGTTGCAACCAAGAAAGGGGATGGAGAAATACCGTATTCCACTCATTAAAGGAAAGATGGTCATGAAAAATACCACTGCTAGAAGCTACATCTGGAGTTGATACCAAAGAGACTCGGTGGAAATGGAAAACAAAAGATGGTGGAAATAGCGAAAGACATTGGATCAAATTCTGATGATGAGAGATTGATCACAACCGTGGGCACAATAGGTACTCTTTCTATTAATGATAGTTCTGATTCAGTTAGAAGTACTAGTTATTTGAATGATCTTGTAAGTAATGAGCAGAAGGGAATTGAGTTAATCCACATTAGAGTTGTCATAAAGTGTACAAATGTGGAAACTCTATTTGATTCAGCTCCTTAAGTAAACTTTATCTCAGAGTCCTGAGTGAAAATTTTAGACCTTGAAACTAAGCCTCATCTGAGTCCATACCCGCTTAGTTGCGTAAGCGATAAAGCCAAATTGCACGTCACCAAGCAGTGTAGGACAAGATTTGTTATTGCTTCTAAATTAGTTGATGAGGTAGAATTAGATGTAATGCCTTTGGGCATCCATGGAATCATATTTGGAAGCCCATATCTATATGACAGAAAGGTCATTTTCTTATGGCTTGAAAACAAATACCACCTCACAAAGGATGTGGTAGAGTATAGAGTTATACCTCATCATAAAAAATTTAATGATAGCTTTCTAAGTGCAGGATAGATTACATGACTCATTAATTCTAGCAAAGGGTGCATGCTCATGATAGAGAAAGCGAAAGGGGTCGAGATGGTTAACACTTCCAAAGGCTGTAATCCTAGTCATAACAAAGAATTATTTGAAATTGTTTATGATTATGATGGATTGTTTCATAAACTGAGTAGATTTCTCCCTAAATGGGAAATACAACATGAGATCCATTTACAATAAGATTCTTCTTTACCAAATGTTGGCATATAGAGGATTACTTCTGTCGATATGGAGGAGATCAAGAAATAGGTGCAGGAATTGTTAAATCTGGGAGTCATCAAACCAACTACTTCTCCTTGTGGCTCATTGATCGTGTTGGTTCCCAAGAAGGACAAACAAAGAGAATGTGTGTAGATTACAGGGTCTTGAACAAGATCATGGTGAAGAATCAATACCCTCGCCCTTGCATTGATGAATTGTTAGATCCGTTGAAAAATGATGTTTATTTTACAAAGTTGGATTTGTGTAGTGGTTATCACCAGGTTAGAATTGTAGAGAAGGATGTTTGGAAGACTACATTCAAAACCAGACAAGGGTTCTTCGAATGGATGGTGATGCCATTGAGACTCTTCAATCCTCTAGCCATGCTTATGAGGGTAATGAATGCTTTATTTAGGCCTTTTTTTTTATGTTTTTGTTCTTGTATATCTAGACGATATTATTATGTACAGTAGGACATGAGATGAAGATGTGTGACGTATAAATAAAGTGCTTGATGTTATGAAGAATTAGAAACTATATTTTAAACTACTCAAGTGTGAGTTTGGGAATACATTGCTTATTTGTTTAGGCCACATTATTGGCAATGGACAATTAAGGATAGATCACTCTAAAGTCGAGGCAATTATGAATTAGCCTGAGCCCAAAAATGTTACAAAGGTTTGAACTTTTCTGGGTGCAATACAGTATTGGAGAAGGTTCATTGCAAAATTCTCCATTATCGCAGCCCGCTTGCACACCTTGGCTAGTGTGAAAGAGGCCTTTCAGTGGAGAGGAAAGTAACATAAATACTTTGACACACTGAAAGAGAAGACCAACACAGAACCAATGCTAGCCTTACCAGACCTTCATTAGCCTTTCGAGATTGAAATAGATGTCAACGGATACTCCATCATTGTTGTATTGATGCAGCAAACAAAGCCTATATGTTACCATTAAATACATTCTCCCAAGATTTTGTGAATTGTCCTATGTATGACAGGGAGTTATACACCTTAGTCTAGAGTGTACAAAAGTCGAAACACTATTTTATTGGAAAGGAGACCATCATCCACATGGATCATCATCCCATGCAATATCTTCAGTCACAGACCAAGCTTCAGCAAGCCCATCACTTTAGATGGATGGGATTCGTCCAACAGTTTCCTTTGGTAATAAGATATAAGAAGGGTGCGAGTAAAAAATTAGAAGATATGATTTCTCACCCTCGTATTTCTACATATGTAGTTTTGAAAATTGTTTCTTTATCTTTAGAAAGTTATGCTGAAAAATATGTTAATGATAATGATTTTAAAGAAATCTATACAGAATTGACTCGTGGATTGCAAATGAAAGATTATTACCTGTAGGGAAATCTATTGTACTACCTTGGAAGATGGTTCATACCTAGTGATGAAAGGTTTCACATAATTAGAGAGGCTTGTACCTCCCTAGTGTCTAGTTATTTTGGAATAGAGAAACTTTAATTGCATTTGCAGAGGTTTTGTTTTTGGCCTCATATAAGAAACATTGTGAGTCTCTTTGTAAAGGGTTGTGTGTTGTGTTTTGTTTCAAAACCCTCTATTACAAAACTTGGGCTCTACACACCACTCCCTATTCTAAGTCGACCATGGGAAATTGTGTCCATGGACTTTGCAGGAGGTTTACCTATGTGTAGGAAAGGTCACAATTATTTGTATGTCATTGTGGATCAGTTAGTAAAATGTGTATTTTAATGCCTTGTAAAAAGTAGGTAACTACTGAAGAGATTTCTTTTCTTTTCTTTCAGCATGTTTGGGTACATTATGGGTTTCCCGTATCTATTGTGTCAGATTGAGACTCTCACTTTATTGGGGGGTTTCTTACCAACTTGTGGAGAATGATGGACACTAAGCTGAAAAGAAGTATGACATTTCATCCACAAACTGTTGGAAATAATAATGAGGGGGGGTGAATTAGTATTATCAGGTCAATAATTCAATTTTCAAAACTAATTTATATATGTTGCATCAACTCTATGAACTAGCATGTATACAAAACTATACTTAATGAAACCAGCGTATATGTAGAAATCTCAAATTACCATGTAATGAAATTTAATCAGTATATAAGAAATTCATTAGACAATGCAATAAAAGCAGAATAAAGCATCACAATAAGCAACACACATAAACACCAAGATATAAGGTGGAAACCCAATGTGGGTGAAAACCACCTACTACAATCGTCTCTGTCTTCTTTTAATAATAACAAAATTCTGTTTACAATTTTTGTATTATTGCAGCCTTATACCAATACGTAGGCTTCTACCTATATAAGGCTACAACCTTCTCTTGCTCTCCATCTTCTACTAGAAGGGAGCTACAACCCCTTAGCTCTTGTACTAGCTGATATGTTTACTAGTACGAAGGTGCCAGCCTACAGAAGGCTACAACCTTCTCCTTTCTTCTAGGGACCATGTTTCATAAATTTCTATACTGGATCCATCAACAATAGTCATTCAATCGTAAAATATAACTGCTTCAATCAATCAATCACTTTGATAACCCATCAATTTGATCTTTCAGAATGATGTCACCAGAATATAGTAACCAAAACCCAACCTAGAACCCAGAAAATTCTAGCCACAAACAACAGCAACTAAAACATAGATTATAAGGTATACACTACTTTCTTGTGTTGAACTTGTGTATATACCCGCTTTCCTCAAAGCCAACAAGCGTATAAATATGCAAATATTAATTCATAATTTTGCAACTATACCAGACTTTAGTTATACCCAGATCATATCATTTACAAAATAATATATGCGTCGGTATTCAGATCTAGAATGCTCATTAGAAAAAACACATAATGATAGTTCACTTTACCCTTAAGATCCTGATCCATAATTAGATCTTATACTTCATTAACCGCTAAGGTTCCTCCTTGGTTCAGATCCAGCAATGCACCATAAACCAATAACCTGCGTACAAGGTCTCACTCTTTATCAGATATTCAATTCTTGAGTACCATAGCCTAATGATCTTCTCCTCCTTTTATAGTTTTAGGCCTTTCTCAATACCATGGACAAAAACCACTTAGGACGAATACCTTGGATCAAATACCTAGGGTCAATACCTCAGACCTGATACCTTGGACCAATACCATGGATCAAAATAAAATGGACCAAATACTTTGGACCAAAATCTTATTTTTCCAAGGTATACATGCATTTCCTTTTGTGGAAGTGTGTGTGTACATATACGTGATTTGCATACAGTGGACCTGTGTGTATACGTGTCTTGGCCAATGGTGAACCTACGTATACCTCTATTTCTTAATTCTATGAAGTATGATCTATAACTCTGAGTTGTTAACCTATTGTAGTGTGATCTGTCATATGAGAGAGTTGCCATCAAGGACAACACTTGTGTCATAATGCCAACTATCTCCCCCTTTGGACTTGATGGCAACGACCACACCAAGTCACTCTACCCCTTTGACATCAAGGGCAAAGGGTCATGCTCCCCCTAAGTGCATGATGAATTCTCTAATATGATGAAGTGTGATGATTGAGCTCCCATGATCGAGTCCATGCTCCCCATAAGCATGATCAAGGTATGCAAAGAGATGTTCTAAAAGAAGAACATGAATCTTTACATGCAGCACAAATGACCTTCCAATCACCAATGGCTCATACATATATCCATCTCCAAACTAAGTAGGGATATACCAAATGTTTATACATGTAAAAAACATTACACATCCATCCCATGCATAATAGGGTTATAAACTAGGTATTTTTCATGACAGTTACATTAAGAGATATACATGACATATATAAATATCTTAAACAAGACCATGATAGTCATCAACAACTATCATCAGCAGCATCTGTCAATCAACATCCAGACTAGCAACCATGTTCTCCCCTGAACCTATTCCACCTGAAACAAAATCTACACCAAGATCTTCTAAGATAGTGCCAACAATGTATTATTAGAAGCATATGCTCCCCCTAAACATGTGTCATATGTTCTCTGTTAGATCTAACCATTTCATATATCCGAAGAGATATCAAGGCATCATCACCAGTCATATATATATCAAGCTATCAACAACTTATGAGAGACAACATATTTCCACATGTCATCAACAAACTATAACCTTCATCAAATAGAGTGGATAATTCACTGAACCATATCAAACCCCTTTCTCCTAAGTTTGGCCCACTACCTTTCCACAAACCAACATATACATGATTGTACCCATAGAAGCCAGTGTATATACACGACTATGCTTCATAAAACTCACGTATCACCACCTTTCTCTAAAGAAGGTTGGATTTAACAGCAGGATGATGCAACAACTACTCCCAGCTTTTGTTTGAGATATTGAAATGTCTCTCTAGGCAGCAGTTTAGTGAATATATCAGCAACCTATTTTTTGGAGGGAACATACTCCAATTTCACCTTTTTTTCAAGCACTTGTTCACACAGAAAATGATATTTGATGGGTATGTTCTTAGTCTTAGAGTTCATGGCTGGATTATTTGAAATATTTATGGCACTTGTATTATCACATAGAATGGAGATGGGTGGAGTACATGTGATCTGAATGACTTGCAAGATTTGCGTCATCCAAAGAAGTTGTGTACAGCAAGATGGAGCAGCCATGTATTCTGCTTCAGCTGTAGATAATGCAATTGAACTTTGTTTCTTGTTGAACCAAGACACTAACCTAGAACCCATATATAATGTACCACCAATAGTTCTTTTTCTGACATCAACACTTCCTGCCCAATCTACATTTGTATATGCATGAAGTGTAAGATTTGTATCTCTAGGATACCATAAACCAAATTTTTGTGTTCCTTGAAGATATTTGAAAATCATTTTGACTTCCTAAAGGTATGTTTCCTTAGGATTTGCTTGGAATCTTCCAACTATTCCCACTATATGCATGATTTCCAGTCGAGTACCTATTAGATAAAGTGGACAGCCAATCATGGATCTGTAAGTTGGTTGATGTACTGTTGTTGATTCATCATTTGAGCTAAGATTGCATCCTGTTACCATTGGGGTACATACTGGTTTAGAATCTTCCATGCCATACCTTTTCAGGATGTATTTCATATATTTGGTTTGCGAGAGAAAAATACCATCTTTGTTTTGTTGAACTTGTAGACCAAGAAAGTAGGTAAGCTCACTGAGCAAGGACATTTCAAATTCTTGCTGTATTACTAAGGCAAAATTCTGACTCATGGATTCTTCATTGCTACGAACAATAATATCATCAACATACACAACAATTATTAACAATTTATTAGTGTCCATCTTTGTATATAGATTGCTATCCACTGACCCCTTTGAAAAACCTTTTGGTGGAGATATTCGTCAAGATGGTAATGCCATACCCTTGGAGCCTGTTTTAGACCATAGAGGGCTTTTCTAAGTTTGCATACAATTTTTGCATCATTTCCAAGTATGAATCATTATGGTTGTTCAATATAGACTTCTTCTTCTAATTATCCATTAAGAAAGGAAGATTTTACATCCATTTGGTATAATTTGAATTTCTAAAAACTAGAAAGGGCAAGAAACATTCTTATGGCTTCAAATCTAGCAATAGGTCCAACATTTTCTTCAAAATCTATACCTTCTTGTTGAGCATATCCTTTATAAACAAGTCTTGCCTTGTTTTTAATAACTTCTCCATTTTGATTCAACTTGTTTTTGAATGTCCATTTCCTATCATGAGGTCTAGGAACTAGTTCCCAAGTATTATTCTTTTCAATTTTCTAAAGTTATTCATTCATGGCCTTGACCCAACATTCAGCTTTGCATGCTTTATTTACATTTTTAGGTTTAGTGGAAGATAGTAATGCTACATATCTTGAGGCTTCGGTAATGGTTCTTCTTGTCTGCACACCTGCCCCTCTTTCCACTAAAATTTGAGTTTTTGGATGATTTTTCTTAACATACCTAGACGGAGTCTTTTCTTCCATCGTTATCTCCTCTTCTGGTGATTCATTGGTTTCTTCTTTAGAATCAATGTGATTTGATGTGGGAAAATGTTTCTCATCTTCTTCATTTCCATAACCTTCGATTTTTACCTGTTTTGGGTTTTTGCATGCTTCATCAACTACCACATCAATGCTTTCAATAATTTTCCCAAGTCTTTTATTATAACATTTATATCCTTTACTTCAAGATGAGTAGCCAAGAAGAATACCTTCATCTGCTCTGGGTTCAAACTTACCAAGTTTTTCATTAGTCCTTTTGATGTAACATTTTCTTCCAAAAACTTTGAAGTATTTTACAGTGGAAGTCTTACCATACCAAAGTTCATGTGGAGTTTTAGTGTTGTTTACTTGAACATTTTCTTGGTTGAAGATAGTGACGACGGTGAATGTAGCTTCACCCCAGAAGGTTGCTTGAGTTATAGATTCATCTAGCATAGCACGAGCTATTTGTTGAACAGTTATATTCATCGTTTCTACCACTCCATTTTGCTGAGGAGTCCTTACAGTGGAGAACTACCTTTTTATTCCACGTTTTTCCCAAAAGTCAAAGAATTCATCCGAGGTAAATTCCCCTCCTTGATCATATCTAAGACATTTGATTTTATGATCTGATTCATTTTCAACCAAATATTTGAAGGCTTTGAACTTTTCAAATGCTTCATCTTTATGTTTTAGAAGACCTATCCAACACATTCTGGAAAAATCATCAACGAATAATATAAAATATTCTTCTCCACGAGGTTACTTTTTCCTTCATGGTCCACATAAATCAGTATGAACAAGTTCAAGAGGCTTACTAGTTAACCCTTCCTTTTCGATGAAGTGAGATCTAGTTTGCTTATAGAATTGACATGATTTTCATATAGTATTTTCAGGAATGTTGATATCTGGAAGATCACGAACATCCTAGAAGCATGCTATTCTTGTTTGAGAAAAGATTAGATGCCCCAATCTTTTGTGCCATAGCCAGTTTTCATCATTTTTGCTTAGAGAGCATCGTTGTTGTCCTCCCTTGAGTATGTATAGGTTGTTTGGAGTTCTTCTATGTTTGATCGTGGTTTCTCCTGTATCAAGCTCATGAACAACACATCCATTTGATCAAAACAATACTTCAATTCCTTGATCACACATTTGACTCACACTCAATAGGTTATGCTTTAAGCCATCAACATACATAACATTCCCAACTTTAAATTTTTCTTTCAAGAAAACAAAGCCTTTACCTTTTATGACAACAAGAGTGTCGTTTCAAAATGAGACACTCTTTTCCTTTTCTAAAGAATTATATGAGTGTAATTTTTCTTTGTCACCCGTCATGTGTTTTGAGCATCCACTGTCTATGTACCACTAGTTTTATTGTCCTTCTGCATATAAGGCTATACCACATATTTTTTTTCATGGCTCTTTCTTTCTCCATATTTTGGGTTTTAATGGAGTTTTCTCCTTTTGAGGTATTTGCCGAAATTTACTCCTGCATTCAGATTCCTCATGGACAAATTTGTTACATATTGAGCATTCTATTTCATTTTCTAGAAGAGAAAAGTTGTTATAGGAACTTTTCTTGATCCCTATCGAATTCCTTTGATTTTGTGCTTCTCTAGTCATGATGGTTTTGTAAGCAACACACTGAGCATCTTTGTGTGCAAAACTATGACATGAGAAACATTGACCATTATAGAAGTCCATGCAACTATCGAATCTACTGACCTCGTGATTGTAGCTTCTACTAATATTTACCTTTGAAACAAATTGAGTATGATTTACCTGTGGTTGATTGTGGCTTCTATTGGTCCTTGAATAAAATTGAGCCTAATTTACTTGGTGATTTGGTTTATGCCTTTGTTGACAATTGTCAAATTGTTCGTTGCTCTTTGATGCATCAAGATAGCTTTTAGTAGAGCTTGACGACTTCTGTGATTGAGATGCTTCTTCAGTATATCCAAGACCTATCTTTATCAAAGGAGAATGTTGCACTTTGATAATTTCATTTAAGCTTTCTGTCCTTTAGAAAATCTAATATTGAGAGCTTCTATTTTCTCAAGATCCTTCCTTAGACCCACAATTTCACATTCTAGTTTTTCATTGTGTTTTTCTCTTTTAGCAAGTTGGTATGTCAAGGTATCTATAATCATATTCTTTTCTTCCAAATAGATTTTGAGTTTAGAGATTTCTTCATAAAGGTCATCTTCATCTAAATCATCTAGAAAGTCATCATCTTCATAAGCCATCAAAAGTCTATAGTCATTATTATTTTCATCTTCATCACTATTTGATAGACCATCGCTATCTTCATGAGTATAGTAGCTCTTTTTACTTACACTTTGTTTTTTATTCCATTTTGTAGATTCCTTCCCTTTATCATATTTATCTTTATGAGGACATTTGGCAGCATAATGACCAACTCTACCACTGTAG
The DNA here is from genome assembly GCA_031772625.1 of Pinus tabuliformis. Classification (NCBI taxonomy): domain Eukaryota; kingdom Viridiplantae; phylum Streptophyta; class Pinopsida; order Pinales; family Pinaceae; genus Pinus; species Pinus tabuliformis. Next base: position 1,205,677,453 of record CM062805.1, on the reverse strand, counting down.
GTTTTCACCCATACATAAATTACTTGCATACGAATTCTAAAATGCAAAAAATAAACAATAGAGAGAGCATAACACATAAAAAACATATACAGAGAGATTTCCCCTAGATCCCAAAACCGGGACTACCAGCTTGATTTTTCATTATGTTCCTTTCAGTGATACAATACATATTTATACATGCCGAAGCATCCAATACCATGGACCGAAAAACCAATGCATCCAAAACGATGGACTGAGAACCATCGAGTCAAAAAAAACATATGCGAAAATCATGCACAAAACCATAGGTAGGCTCGCCCAACCTAACATAGGGTCCAAAACCAAAAAAATTTGGGGTGCTACCCCCAACCCCATAAATTGGGGTTATCTCCACTGCTCAAACCCCCTATGACCCCCCCGCTATGCAATCGACGCAAGGAAGGGAGGGCTTCACACCCCCTCTAACCCCCTAGTTAACTATGTGGGCTAGTCGTGGAAAGAATATAACAGAACCCAAAAACCACATGAAAACCATTTGAAAGGTAGTTTACCTCTAAATCTTTCGAAACCCCATTGAAGCTTCTTGACAAAGTTTACTTCCTCTTCTTCTTCTCAAATATGTCCTGATTCATTGAGTTCTTATTTTCCTTTTGCTTAAGCTTTAAATGTCGCTTCTCTCATATCTGATCGACCTAATTTTATCATCTCAAATGCAGTTAAGATCCTGTGAATCTGTGTCATAGTAATAGTCTGTAGATCCTGCTTTTCTTCTATGGTAGATAATTTTGATTCAATTTTAGCAGATAAGGATCTTAAAACTTTTTCAAGTAAGGTAACTTCCTTTATCTCTTCAACAAGATTCTTTATGCAATTAAAAACATTATCTATATGCAAGAATTAGCTAGCTATACTTTCATTATTGTGCATCTTGAGAGTTTCATATTGAATTTAGAGAGCTTGTAGTTTAGCACGTTTTACCTAAGAGTCTCCTTTGTAGCTTCGAACAATTTTATCTGATATTTCTTTGGCTTATTTGAGCTACATAACCTTGACAAACTCTGATTGTGACAAACTTCCTAATAATGTATTGACATCCTTGACATTGGTTTCAAATTTCCTTTTACATGCCATATCTGTAGTAATTGTTGATGGAAATGTATATCCTCCTTCCACGATTTCCCAGACATCTATTCAAAGAGATTGAAGATAGGTTGTGGTTTTTACCTTCTAATAAACGAAGTTGCTCCCATCAAATATTGGCAGTATAATCCATTCCCTACTTTCTTGATTACTCTTGATGATGGATCTACCTTCAAGTGATCGAGCTTCTTCTGAAGGACCTGCTCTAATACCAATTGTTGGAAATAATATCGAGAGGGGGGGTGAATCAATATTATCATATCAATAATTGAATTTTCAAAATTTATTTGTATATGCTACTTCATCTCAGTGAACTAGCACACATACGCAACTATACTTAATGTAACTAGCGTATATGTAGAGATCTAAAATTATCATGTAGTGAACTTTAATAAGTATAGTAAAATGAGAATAAAGAATCACACATAAGAAACACACGTAAACACCAAGATATAAGGTGGAAACCCAATGTGGGTGAAAACCACCTGTTGCAATCATCTCTGTCTTCTTTTAATAATAATAAAATTTTGTTTACAATTTTTGTACTGGTGCATCCTTATACCAGTACACACGCTTCTACCTGTAGAAGGCTACAACCTTCTCCTTTCTTCCAGGGACCACCTTTCATAAATTTACAGACTAGTTCCATCAACAATCATCATTCAACAATCAAATAAATCTGCATCAATCAATAAACCACTTTGACAACCCATCAATCTAATCTTTCAGAATTTTGTCACAAGAATATAGTAACCAAAATCTAATCTAGAACCCAAACACTGCAGCAACAAACAGCATCAACTAAAACATAGATTATAAGGTATATACTACTTTCTTGTACTAAACATGCATGTACATGCGCTTTCCTCAAAGCCACCCAATGTATACATCTACAAATATTAATTCATAATTTTGCAACTATACCAGAATTCAATTGTACCTAGATCATATCATTTAAAAAATAATATACGCGTCAGTATTTAGATCTAGAATATTCATGAGCAAACACACATAATGATAGTTCACTTTACGCCTTAAGATCCTGATCCATCATTAGATGTTATCCTCCATCAACCGCTAAGGTTCTTCCTTGGTTCAGATCTAGTAATGCACCATAACCTAATAACCTGCATACTAGATCTCACTCTTCATTAGATATTCAATACTTGAGTACCATGGCCTAATGATCTTCTCCTCCTTTTATAGTTTTATGATTTTCTCAATACCATGGACCAAAACCACTTAGGACCAATACCGTAGATCAAATAGCTAGGGTCAATACCTCGGAATGGATACCTTGGACTAATACAATGGATCAAAATACCATGGACCAAATACTTCGGACCAAAAACTTAGATTTCCAAGGTATACGTATTTTCCTTTTCTGAAAGTGTGTGTGTAGATATACGCGACTTTTATACAGTGAATCGATGTGTATACACATCTTGGCCAGTGGTGAACCTACGTATACATCTATTTCTTCATTTTGTGAAGTTTGATCTGTAACTCTGAGTTGTTAACCTACTATATTATGATCTGTCATTTGAGGGAGTTGCCATCAAGGAAAACACCTGTGTCATAATGCCCATTTCCAACACACAATGATGGAAAGATAGAGGTTTTCAACCACATGGTGATACACTTGTTGCGAGGCTATTGTGGGAAACATCCCAACTTGTGGGATGAACAGCTTCTTTATGTGAAACATGCATAGAATTGAGCAGTACATTCATCTATAAAAAGCTCACTGTTTGAGACACCTTTTGGCTATCTACATAGAGATCCATTGGACATGGTCTTTGGGAAAGAGGAGGATAGCAATACATGAGATGATAGGGACAAATAATAGAACCTAATTCAGTAGATACAAGTGATTCATCAGCCTGTGCAAGACTAGTTGGAGAAGAGTCAAGCTCAATATAAAGCTCCACATGATAAACACCAAGTTGACCATGAGTTTCAAGTTGGGTACAAGGTACGGCTCCATATCAGCAAGGATGGAATGAAGGGAGAAGGGAAGAATTTGAGACCCATCAGATATGGTCCCTTCACCATATTGTAAAAGATTGGAGACAATGCTTTCCATCTTGACTTGCCTACTTATATGTAGATGCACTCAGTGGTAAATGTAGAGAACTTGAAGCTTTATGAACTCTATTGGTTATGGATACCAAGGAGGTTACAAAGACTCCTATAGTGGATGATTTTGCACCAGAGTATCTAGATAAGTTAACCGAAGATATTATACTCGATTAGAAAACTAGAACTTCATAATGGGTAGATGTGGAGTATACCCATGTTAGCTTCAAACGAATTCATCCAAGAAAAGCTCGATGGATGGAGAGTGAAAAAGTGAGGGAGAAATTTCCTCACTTTCCAATTGATTGAAAGGTCTTTTGGTGGTACAAAAGCTCTTAGTGGGGAGGATTGATAAAGATGGATCTTCAGAAAAGTACTGGTGGCATGGTAAAAAGCTGAAAACTCAAATTGATATAATCTGGATCAACTTAGCATCAGATCGAAGTGCTCATCATCCTGATTCCAACGATATAAACGACACTCAAATCTGAGTCCATATGACGAAGTTAGAGCAGGTCCATGTTTGAGGTTGACTTGTCTAGGTGGTAGGAGAATATGACATGGAAAAAGTCTCAGAGAATGAGGGAGAACCACGTTGCAAGTTGCCACTGGGTCCCTCATATTGCATACTAGTGCAAGAGGAAAAAGTCGCTTAAATATCAACCCCGATAGGGTCCCAACTGCAATTGTGATATCGCATATCGCAGGTCAAAGGTGGAACACGTATAGGAATCAGAACCGGTGGAAGGGGAGTGGTAGCATGGAGTGAGATCCTAGCCCACACTGATTGCAATTGACAGGGAGGATCCAAACCCAATATCTTATATGTTGGGCTTTATAAATCTCAACGGGTCAACCATATCGTAGAGCGCTGAAGTTGGGTTGATACACCGATGGGTTCCACGGTGATTATGATTTTTGGGGAGGAAGTAGACATGATATATTATATATTATGTTTTATAAGTGAGTGCATCCATATATTGTAGAAATGTTTGTTGTATTGACTTTGGATTGTCCGCTGATAGCTAAAAGCATGGATAGACATGTCATTGGGCGTTAAGCATGGTTAATGAGTTTTCTATGTTCAAATAGGATTTCACTATTGTTACAAGGTTGTTGCCCTATAACCTTCCAGCCCAATCCCACCTGCCTAAACTTGGTTATTATGTTAAAACTGCCCCAGTTTTAAGGGATGTTGCCATGCTTATATATATGACTATTGTGTCTAAAAAAGGCAGGGGAATTTAGTAGATAGTTGAGAAGAACACACATGCAACAAACCCTAACCTTGGAAGTAGGTTGGACATCACCTCAAGTAGTAGGGAGGTTATGAGAGGTTTCAGAAGGCCTGATTATCCGAATTGGGAATTCGGATAGGTTTTTTTCCAGGAGTTCAGTGGTACTATCTATTGCTGAAGCTGGGATCTCCAATCTCTTCTGATCCTTAAGCTTGGAGGTATAAATGTTGTAATTTCTTGTTGCTTATACTTTTATCTATTTTATGCCACTAATTGAATGAAGGCCTCTCCACTATTGAGCAGGGCCTGGAGATGTAGTCCAAATTAGATGAACTCTGTAATCAAATCATTGTTTCATGGTTTTTATATGTCCCTTGCCTAATCATTCCTTGGCTCCATAGGGAGAGTGTTGAAGTACTGATTTAATTCCTCTTCCGTTTCCTCATGACAATGGATAAGGTTTCCTTCTTTATTCTTTAGTGCCAGTATCCTATTATTCCTTATATGTGGGATCATTGTTCGATGGAAGAAAGCAAAGTTTCTCTTCCAATAATTTAGCCAATTTATTCTAGGTTTTTGATGCTAGAGTTTCTCTTCTTGTAATACCCTTTCTACCAAAAATTGTTGTACATTGAGCTCTTCTTGTTTTCTTTGATATGTGATACCCTCATTGAGGAATTTTGGTTGGAGGAGTTCCATTTTATGCTCAAAATTCCTTTTGTCGATTATTATATTTCCAAAAGTTTCCATATCCAACTTTTTGATTTCCCCTTTGATGGTCTTCAATTTCTACTAAAATATATACATCGTATTTCTGGTTCTTGGAATCGAGTTGCTCCAACATTCTCTCATCTTTCCGAAGAATCCCATCTACTCCAACAAAAAGTATTCTTATCTGAAAGGCCTTTTTTTGGGCCAAGTGAGATGTGAGGCTTCAAGGAGATCTTCCAATGATCCGATGAAAAATTAAGGGATAATTCAAGTATCTATTTCTCAAGAGGTGAGATAGACTTCTTCTTATAGGAGGAATAGATCTATCCAAAAATTTATTTTGTCTTTCTCCCCCTCTTCTATTATTCCAAGTAAAGGTATCATTACTTGTAGGGATATCTAGGAGATCGAGGACTTCTATGGTGGATAGAAAGGCTTCTGAATCCCTATCAAATTTTCTTATTCCTCCCTTCTTTTCACTGAGATTAATTATCATGTTGAAGTCCACTCTGAGGATTTTAAAAGTTAAATTGATGGATTCCAATAGATTGAAAATAATTTGAAGCATATTGATTCAATCTCCATCGTTATGAGGGGAATAGATATTAGTGACACTGATGCTTTCATCAGAACCATTGATTCTGAAGATAGTGGTTACTGATTGATGAGTTGCAATAGAGGAGATGAGATCATACAACGATCTTTCCCACATGGTCATTATTCCTCCTGCCGATCTGATGGAAAATTCGCTATGTAAATATATTATTTGAAGCACGAGAGGAAGTTGAGCAAACTCAAGTTTATTTTCTTGAATGAGGAAGATATCACGTTTATCAACAAGGATTATATTTTTCAGGATTATTTTCTTTAATGGACCATTAAGTCCCCTAATATTCCAAGTAATGAAATTCATTTGTAAAGAGTGGGGGTTAGGGCTAGGGCCTTTACCTTTCCTTCGTTGATGAGTCTGGCTCCCAGTTGTTGAAGAAGCTGGCTGGTGATTTTCCTTCCTCTTTTGCGGCTTGGGAATTTTGGGATATATCCTCCCACTATTATGTTTTCTAGGATGAGTTTGGTTACTTTTCTTACAGAAGGTGGATGATGTGAGCTATTCTTTAATTCCTCTTGGAGGAGATAGGCTCCTTCTATTTTCTGGAGTTGGTCTTTTGGGTTTGTCGCTAGTCCATTTTCTTCGAGTCCTTTGCTATTGATACGAGTTCTACTCCTTCCAGGGCTTCTTGTATGGAACTTTCCTCTGGGTTTTCATCTGTCAATATTTGTTCCATTTGTATGTCTTCTTGTGAGTTCTCATCGTCTTTGTTGTTGTGATCCAAGCCTTTGTCCTCTTGTTCCTAGTTTGCTATACACTACTTATCTTCTCTTCCTTCATCCTCTATTGGGTTGCTTGGTAATGTTTGTCCTTGCATATTGTTCAGACCCTCAAATTGGTTCTATTTGGCTGCATGTTGTTGTTCCTTCCTTGTATTATTTTTCCTAGTGTTTTTATTTCTTGTGTTTTCTCTAGTAAAGCCCTTGTTATCGTTTTTCTAGTTGTCCTACTCAGTTTTTTGAGTCATTTTGCTTTGAGTAAAATCCTTGAAAAAGTGTCCATCCTCATGGAAATTTTTATAGTAAAAGGGAATATGTTCATTATCTATCCTTTGGAGCCAAACATCGTCCCTGAAAATTAGTTTTCTGGCTTCTGGGAGGGTTCCGAAGACATAAATATATACATATTCCGGCATAGGAGACATAGTTTCTGCTTCATGTGCCTTCTAACATTTTTATATACTCTCCCAGTTGGTCTCGTATTCCATTGAGGACCGAAGGAGCCCAATAATCCATTAGGAGGGAGTAGAGGACCACTGAGATAGGGACTCTTGTGAAATCCTCTTTATCAGGAGTGAAGTTTTTTTTCTAGAATCTCATATGCAATCCTACTAAGTTAAAGAAGTTGGGACCTCATTCAAATATCCTATCTATATCTTCTAATAGGTCGAAAATAAATGTGAAGAACCCCTTTGAACCTAGTTGGAGTCTACTTCCCCCTTTGAATTCCATTTGGCTTGGATCCACCAGTTCAGGGTGCTTTTTTCCCATTGTTGAGGACAAATTCTTGACTTATATGAAACATTTAATTAGCTAATGTCTTAATTATGAATTAAATATAATCACCTAAATGATATTCTTAGGAATTTTTTACGGATAAAATAATATTTTATCATAGTTATATTGCATCCTTTTTCCTCTTTCAACAATATGTACTCAACCATTAATTTCCCAGTGTTGCATTTATTTATAAATAAATAAAAATATAGTTTTAACACAATTAATATCAATGAAAAATTACCAATAATTAAAATTTTCATATGCTTTTCTTGTAGAGTACTCAAAAAAATAAAATAAGAAACCACATTATGCACAATTATTTATAATCACATCACTAAGAAAGGATATACCACATCCTACCCAAATTAAATTTGACACTGTCCTAGTGTCCAATCAATACTTTATTTCTAAAAATAATTCAAATTTCATGAAAACACAGAAGGATAAGATTCCTTGAAATAATTCTCTAGCTCCGAGGTTGCTTCCGTTGGAGTGAAATTGTTGCCATTGAACATTCAACTACACTACATAACTATTCCCGAATGTAACCACCGTTCATTCTAGAATAGACAATGGTTGTACTAGAAATGCTCCCTGGGTTCCACTTGTACAACATGTCAATCAATCATATGAGATGAATCGAGTACATACTTTTTCAATGTTGAAACATGAAATACATTATGAAACTTAATATTGGTTGGTAAGGCTAGTTGATAGACAACGAGTCCAACTCTGGTTAACACCTCAAAGGGTCCACAATATCTAGGAGATAACTTAGCACAATTGCAAATTATAAGTGTACTCTTCTTAGGCTTGAATTTAAAATATAAATGATCCCCCACATTGAAGTCCTTTTGATTTCCTTTCAGATTTACATAGCTTTTCTGATGATATTGGGTTGTTTTCAAATTTTGCTTAACTAATTTAACTATCTCTTCCATTTCCTTTAACATGTATGGCCCTAACATCAACCTGTCTTTAGGAGGGTGCCAATTTAATGGTAATTCACGTCCTCTTTCATACATGACTTCAAAATGGCTCATTTTTAGAGATGTTTTATATCCATTGTTATAGGAAAATTCAGCTAAATACAAATAATCCTCACATTTAGTTTATGTGTCTTTCACCTACATCCTTAACATGCCCTCTAATATTTGACTGGTCGTTTCTTTTTGACAATCATTTTTAGGATTATTTGATGTACTAAATTTTATCTTAGTTCCCATGTTTTCAATAATCCTTTCCAGATTTTGTAGGTGAAATTTCAATCTCTATCTAATTACAACCTTAGATATCCCATGAAGTTTAAAAATTTCTCTCATGAAAAATTCTACAATATTTATGGCCTTGAAAGAATATTTGATTGGAAGGAAATGTTCTTCTTTAGTAAATTTTTCAACCATAACCATAATGGAATCATGCTATTTTTTTTTTAGTAACCATATGATGAATATATTGAAATGATCTCCCATTTCCACTCTGGAATGGGTAGTGGTTGCAACAAACTAGTAGGGTTTTGATGCGATGAATTAACATGTTGTAATTTAAGACATCTTTCTATGTACTAATTCATTTCACTTTTCATATTTGGCCAGTAAAATCCCTTTTTAATGTATTGATCAACCTTCTATACCTAGGGTGAACTGCTGTTTGTATTTTATGTAGCTCATATAACACAGAAAAATTCAGATTTATATCATTATGAATTTAAATTCGACCTTTAAACTACAATAAATCTTGGTAGTTAACTAAAAAATTGTCTTTCTCCTTACCCAATCTATCAATTTTCTGCAATTTTTCCTTAATTTTCAGATATTGTAAATTAGAATTTGCAGTTGTGTTGATCTTTTCTAATAAATTTTTTTACCAACTAATTGCTTATGTATCATAAATATGATTAAGTTTTTTTTATTAAGGAATTAGTTCTTTTGTTTCCCTTCCCTTTAATGTGTGTAATCTAAAAATCATATTAACTAATAAATGCTAACAATCTTGTTTATCTACCATTTAAATTAGGTGGATCAAATCGGTATTTCAAACTAACATTATTTGACCTTAGCTAGAATATCCTCCAAATTAAATAATTTGTCCACATTTTGAATGCATAAATGATTGATGCCAATTCTAGATCATGGGTGACATAATTGTTCTTATGTTCTTTCAATTTTCTGGACTCATAGAAAATAACATGACCATCAAGCAGCAAGTCTTTTCCTAGACCTTCCTTACATGGATATATATAAATCACAAATTCCTTATGGGATCAAGTAATGTTAGTATTGGAGTTGTGTTCAAAATCTACTTTAGTTTGTAAGAACTATCTTGAGACTTTCAAATCCACTCAAATTTGATTCCCTTGTTTTGTAGATTAGTGATTGGATAAGAAAGTTCAAAGAATTCCACTATAAATTCTTATAATAGAATGTGATTCCTATAAAGGATCTAACTTCTTCCAGATTATTTGGTGTTTCTGCTCCATTATTTCGTTTATCTTCTTGGGATGTACACTAATCCCTTCTTTTGATATTACATATCCTAGATAATGAATTTGTTACTAATAATGAACACCCTCTAAACTTAGCATATAGTTCATTATCTATTAGAGTCTGAAGGACCATCTATAAATGTTGGTCATGCTCTTATTTACTCTTTGAGTATAAAAGAATATTGTCTATAAATAAATTTACAAACATATCTAGAAATGGTCTTAATACACTACTCATTAGACAAATGAATGTACCAGGTACATTAGTAAGCCCTAATTGAAGTACTACAAATTCATAGTTTCCATAATCTTTGTGAATTTTTTTCTTGTGTATGTCTTCATCCTTAACCCTAATTTGACGATATCCTAATATTAAATAAATTTTATAGAATATAAAAAATCCTCTAACTTGATTAAATAAGTCATTTACTCTTGAACAGTGATATTTATATTTTGTAGTCAACCTATTCAGCCTATCCATTCCTATGAGGACATCATAAGATCGTAATGGTAATATGTTCATATTGAGGGTAGTACGCATTCCATTGATATATTGGAATAAGGAATTACTGAAGTTCGATGAATCGATTATAGTGAAATTATTTGAATTTTAAGTATAAGTATTTAACTCTTTTCACGACGGTTAGTTACTTGTGAGAGCTTTCATACACAATAAATATGATCAATAACATAAAGCAATCACATGTACATACAATCCATCACATGAGTATCATGTGCATATTAACAAGGGATTTTTACGTGGAAACCCAAAGGGAAAAAACACCAATCTCTTTGTTACTATGGTGTAAATTAAGCACCTACTTATATACATCAATTTGTTTGTGAGAACCCACTAATAGAAGGCACCAAACCCTTTATGATAGCAAGAAACCACTTTCCAAGAGGCACCAACCTCTTATGAATGCAGGCCAACACCTGCTCTAGCCATTGTTCTACCTTTCATTCATTTTTCAAACTAAAAAAAGGGGAAATTCCATATACAGAGAAATAATAATCTAGTTCACTGAAATATAGTACTTTTTATCTCAGTCCTCTACTATTCCAGAATCTCTCTTGGCCACACACAACAACACTACCGTCTGCTCGCTCTGCTACAACACATTTTATTCATGCTTCCGCACTCAACTGAATGTACTTAACTCTAAGCCTTCTATTGCATAGACTCTCAAGAGCACTCTCCTTCAGTTCAACAATTCGGCTAGTTGCCCAACTTTCACACACACCTCTACACTATCTTAACCACATACAAAAGAATACTATATTCCCGAGTTCCTCAACGAAAATCCCGAGTTCTTTCCTGTGCCACACTTAGCTCAATGTTGTTGTTGTCGCCATTGAAATTGTTCAAGGGATGACTCCTAGTATGACACTCCATTATTTTCTTGTGTCTCTTTTCAAAAACTATTTCACTGCATTAAAGCATAAGGATGGGTCCTTTTCACTTTAATATCTCCCTGTGTGATTCACCATACTGAGAATTTAATCTCAATCGACCTGCACACTCAATGGGACTCCACATCCCTATTTATGGCTCACATATCTTGAATTTACTTCTGCATGGTTTCTCTATCATTTATTTATTTCTATAACACATGCAAGGAGGCCGCAGATGGATTTCTTTCAACCTCAAGACAAGCCCAAAAGTTCTTCACTAAAAATCGTGATCCTCATCACCTTGACCCTATGATCTCTACAGTCGCCATAAGCTTCATCAACCAACTCCTTTGTATGCATTTACTATTAGAGGCCTCTTATATCATTACTTTTATTGAAAATACCCTACGAAATCACAAAATCTTGATTGAATTTTACCTCCTTCTGCTTAGTTATTTTATCGTAATTCCTCCATAGGACCATGTGTCATGACCAACAACATATAATTTAGGTGCTAAGGATTTCAAACTCCTACAAAGTGCCTACCTTGCTATGTTATAGTTCTCACCATTGGTTCTTTCTGGATTCCATAATAAAGAACCACCAACATCATGCCTCCTAAGGATGAGAACTTTCTTAGAATTCAAATACAGATGAGTTCTGAAATTATTACTTCTAATTACTTTTGACATGACATCTTCGTAAAACTTGGGTTCTAGGCCCTATCTCTACACTTGGTTCTTTAGATCTCCCTCGACCATATTCCATTCAACATAAAAAGCTCCCTCCATTGTAACTTTCTCAAACTAACTTTATATATGAGTTACAATGTTTCCTTCCTCTAAAATACTCCATAACACGTGTGTAATCAGTTTTATCTGTGCCCTTGGTCCTTTGGGTCTCCCACGACCATGTTTAAGTCACGTTGAAGCTCCATGCATCGGATTGGAACTTCGCCTTAAAACAATTAGACACAAGTTAACAAAACTCAAACCTCCGAGATAACATCATGTTGATGCCATCAATGCCGTGTGGTGCCTCCTTAGTGGTGGCACATGTCGCACATATTTTCCCTATTAGGCCACCCAAAATGATGAATCTGACTGCCACGTGTCCTCCATACTTCCACATCATGTTGATGTCATCTGCCTCATCATCTTCTCAAGGCCAATCAGTCCTTGGTTTTGAAACAAATTCCCTTTGTAATTCTTGAGAAATCACAACCTCGATGCTTTTAGAGGAATTCAATTTATAAGAAATTATGAAACTCTCAGGTTCTAATGGTATCTTCCTTTTGAGGTTCTAGCTTGCGCCCATCCTCCGAAATTATGACCTTTGATATTTCAAGTTCCAATATTTTGGTTGCCTATGATATTTGACCCTGCTCCCCTATTATCATATTGAAACTTCCTTAAAAAGGAATTTCATTGAGGTTATGAAGATATGAGGTCTTGATATGTTGGATTGCTCCAATATTTCGGCCTTCTTAGGACTTCAACATCCTAAATTCGACAGTCTATAATGTTTGATCTAGGAGGCCATTTATGGATTTCAACACAGCATTGTAAAGCTATTTCAGATCAATTTCTAGTGGATAGGGTACAATGTAGACTTTGAGCCCATTTTCTAGATGAGAATTGGATGAAAAACCTTTGTTTTTATTTTCACCATGTCCCTTCTCTTGCATCTAGAATCCTAGACTGACAAGCACTATAGTAATCATTTTATGGCTTCTCTAATAATCCTACTACTATGGTAATTCTTTACCAGAGACTAAAGAAACCATAGGAATCACCCTAATATTGACACATCAAGGATATCAATGCTAGAATATGTTACTACAAACCTCCATGTTGATCTTGTTGTCATCAATGCCAACATAGTTGTAGCCACTAGCCATCCATAAAATGGCAACAAACCAAAAATCCCCCCCTTTAGCACTGATCACAACAACATAAGTTCCCCTTCAAACTAGGCATAAGTTCCTCCTAAAACCAGGCATGGTATTCCTTGTTTTTGTTCTTATCTAATGCACTAGTAAGTTTCTTCCCCTTTGGCATTAACTGCAAAGAATTCCCTTGACTAATCCCCCTAAACCACTACAGCCTATTATTCAATTAATACCACATGTTGAGTTGTTGTCAACAGATACTATAGTTGATTCATTTGGCAGGAGGAGTCACAAATCCTATCTCATTCCTACTATTTTCAAAGGGTTATGTTTCCAATGGCTTAGTAAATATATCTACATGTTGGTATTTAGTGGCCACATATTCAAGTCACACAACATTGGTTACAACATTCTCTCTTAACAAATGGAACTTGATAGCAATATGCTTGGTCTTTGAGTGCATGACAGTATTCTTACACATAACGACGGAACTAGTATTATCACACATGATTGGAATAGCCTCAATCAACTCCACCTTAATGTTCCTTAGGGTCTTCTTCATCAATAGACTTTGTGAGAAAAAAGTGGTAATTGCAATATACTTTGCTTCACTAGTTGATAAAGAAATGGAGGCTTGTTTCTTTCTGACCCAAGACACTAAGCAATTTCCCAAATATAATTTTGCAGTGGATGTGAATATTTTGTCATAAATATTTCCTACCAAATCAACATCAGTATAGGCCTTCTAATTAAACTCTCTTATTTTAACACACCATAGTCCATAATCAGTTGTCCCTTGAAGATATTTCTAAATCCTTTTGGAAATGATGACACAACCTTCATGAGGAAAAGCTTGAAATCTAGACACAAGACCCACTTCTTGCATTATGTCTCGTCTCAATGCTATGAAACAAAACAAGCTTCATATAATTGATCTGTAATCAGTCTCATTTACTAGCAATATCTCATCTTCTTGTACAATTTGCAACCTCTAGCCATAATAGTGCTAACTAGCTTGTAATATGCTAGGTGAAACTTCTTCAAAGTTTCTCGTAGGTACCTAGATTGGGAGATAAATACTGCATTTTTTTACTGTGAAATTTGCAGTCCTAAGAAGAATCATAATTATTTGATCATGCACATATCGAACTTTGTCTGCATACAATTTTAAATTGACGTCCCAATTGTTCCACATCGCTACAAAATATTATTTCATCCACATACAAAACTATGATTAGTAGATGATATTCTTTAGACTCAATGTAGATATTTTTACTACATTACCTTTCTTAAATCCTTTATACAATAGTTATTGATCTAGTCTTCCATACGAGGCTCTGGGAGCATATTTGACTCCATATAAGGCCTTTCTCATTTTTCACACAAACCCCTCATTTTTGGTGAGCGTGAATCCATCTAGCTGCTCAATATAAACTTCTTCTTCCAGATCTCCATTAAGAAATGGCAACTTCACATCCATATCATATATCTTGATTTTTTTATGTCTAGAAATGGAAATAAATATTCTGATAGCTTCCATTCTAGCTTCTTGTGCAAAGGTTTCCTAAAAATATTTCCCTTCTATTCAGCCATATCCTTTGCAAAAGAATTGAGCGTTGTTCCTAATTACTCGATGCTTCTCATTTAGCATATTTTTAAGACCCACGTTTTAAGACCCTTGTGCCTTGGAACAAGCTCCCAAGTGTCATTCTTCTCAATTAGGTCAAGTTCTACATTCATAGCTCTCACCAAGAACTTGTCCTCACTTTCCCATCTAATGTTTTTAAGCTCAACCTCAGATACAAGAGAAGGATTTGCACAACTTGAACTACCAAAAAATTTCCTCCTGGTTCGAACATTAAGTCTTTGATCTCCAAGAATTTGACTATGATGGTGTTCCTTTCGTAAATACTTGAAAGGTGTTTTGGGCCTCGGGGTTGTGTTCATTTCCACGTCTTCGTTATTTGACCAGCTTACCATTTTCTTCATTTTGGATCACACAGTACTTCGATTGAAAGGTCACATTAAAGCCACTATCACACATTTGACTTACACTAAGAAAATTATGCTTGAGACCTTCTACATACAGAACATCTTGTGATTTAGTCTTTTCACCAAGCCTAGTTATTCCCTTACCCTTACTTCTTGTTAGGGAATTATTTTCAAAAGTGACATTGCTCCCTCTATCCTTTCCTTTTAGAAACAAGAAAATTCTCTTATTCCCAGTCATATGTTTGGAGCAACCACTCTCCACATATCATATGACTTCTTGATTATGTGATGACAGATAAAGTCCACATTCCATACTATTTCCATATTTTCATTTCCAATTCTCCTTATCTTTTCAAAAAGTTGGTTTCCAAGGGTTATGAAACTTAGATGGATACTCAAATATGTTTCTCCACTCACTGTCCTTGTGCCCAAATGATCCAGATCTTGGGGGGAGGCCCTCGAGATCTAAAAGATTGAAATGTATCTTGGGAGGGGAGACCCCCAAGATCTAAATGATTGAAATGGATCTTGGGAGGAGAGACCCCCAAGATCTCAAAAATTGAAATTCCAAAAGAAAAAGAGGAGAATTCCAAATAAAAAAAACCACAAAGAAACTTTGATTTAAAATAGTAATGGAAATAAACTAGCTGGGGCAATAGTAGATTATCTCTGAGAAGAGATGTGGTGGTTACCTACCTCTGAACTGTAAAGGCTACATTGTGGTGGACGATCTGTCCCATTACAATATATGACTGGTTACTTATAGTATTTTCCAGTTACAGTACCACAGGTCAATTCCATGACTGAATGAATACCATGGGTGGATTTTACAATACCGCGAGCGATGCCATTTACAATACCATGGGTAAATTCCATGGGTCGATGAATAATATGGGTGGATGAGTACCATGGGTTGATGCCATTTTCCATTTGGATCACCAAATTTCTTACATTTGAAATATTCAACATTATTTACTAGGGGATAAAAGCATTTTAATTTCTGACAATGGAGTTCTAAGATATAAAATTATGATACTTATTGTATCTAAAATTTTAATCTCTTTAAACTTTGATCCTTCTACAATGAAAAACCTTATGTCTGAGGATGTGAAATTTATAAAAATGACCATAAAATATATGAGAGTATATGAAGTTGGAAGTTTCATGAATTTTTTCATGAAGGTACCTCTATTGTCTAGCTGATTGATTCATTCTCAGTTGGTGTGTTTCCTTAGGATATATGGAACTATTATTCCACTGATGGGATCATATTTGGCTTGCTCCCTTTTTGTCTTCATTGATTATTTCTTGATACACCTTTTCATAGCTCTAAGATTTCTCAAATCCTGTGGAGCTTTAGTTCATATTTCCCATAGAAGATTCCTATTATCTGGCATATCCCAAGCTTGTTTTGTTTCCTAAAGGCCTATGGATGCTTAGAATTTGATAAATATTTCTTGTTCCTTCTAGAAAATTGTCATTTATGCTTTCTCAGTATTCATTTTCCTAAAATTCACTCTCAGAGAGATGACCTCTACCTCGAGACTTTGATATTTCTCTTCTCATTAGTGGATCAAACCTTGAAGAACTTCTTCGTTTCAATTAGCTTCTTCGAGTTCGAATTTCAAGGAAAACATATCATCTTTGAATGTTTTTGAGATTGTTTCCTTATTTACCTTGAAAAACTCATATTTTAATTGCTTGTTCTCTTCTTCTAGTTTTTCACATGTTCCTTGTTTTTCTTATAGTAGAAGGGATAAACTATCTTTTATTTTAATGGATTCTTCATTTTTTCTTTTTGATAAAAAAACTCCTCATTGTCAGAATTGTACATGCCTTCTTCAATAGGTTGTAGCTATTCTTTGAGCTTCTTTTCCTTTCCCCTTTCCTTCTTTAACTCATTAAGAGAATTGATGAGCTCCCCTTCAAAGTCCACTACTCCTTATTCTTCCTCTTTAGAGTCAATAATATTGTCTTTCTTGGAGTAAATACTTATAAGAATCATTTTCCAATGATTTTTCATTCTTTGACTGTGGTGTTCAACTATCCTCTTCGGAGTATTTTTCTTTTTTCTTATAGAACTTCTTATTCTGATGTTTTTGAGATTTTCTTCTAAATTAGTGATCATATTCCTTTTTTGTCCTTTCTTTGAAACGGAACTTGGACGAAAAAAGTCCAACTCTCCCATAATGAAAACATTTAGAGGGAAACTTCCCTTTATATTTTCCTAAGTGATTCTTTAGTTCCCTGGAAGCTTGAACAAACTCCCGATTAGATTCATGATTGGAGAAATATTAATCAGCCTTGTGCTCCTTGGTCTTCTTGGAGAATTTGAATGTTGCCTCCTAGGTTTATACTTCTGTCTTCCTACTCTCATCTCATAGGTTGTGAGAGCACCATGAAACTAATCCATCTTGAGATTCTTTAAGTTAGCCATTCTGCAATAGTAGAGACTTTGGCATTAAATATCATGGCTAGGGATCTTAAGACATTTTGAAAAATCATATGTTCCTTGACTTAGTCAACAAGTCCTCTAATCATAGTTGTTACTTCAACAACTCTAAGAAGCTATTTTAATATGATTTCTTCTTCACTCATGTTTAAGCTTTCAAACCTCATTCTAAAGGTTTGAAGTCTAGACCTTTCAGTTGTCATCTCCTTCATGACTCTGATAGAGCTTCACCCACACTTCCTTGGTAGACTTACAATGCATAAAATTTATGATTTCAGATTGATTAAGACCAAAGAGAATGGAATTATTGAAATTAGCATTATTTCCATACAATTTATTACCATCTACATCAGTGGTAAGGAAATCAAGGACATCATAATATACTATTAAATAGCTCTAATAATATACTCCAAGAGACATAACATAGGCTTCCATCTTAACTTTCCAGAAGGCATAGTTAGTCCCATCAAAGATTGGTATCTTTCTTGAGTAAAAATCTTGACTCTCTTTCCTAGACATAATTCCTTATCAATCTACCTTTAAGTGGATAGATTGTTCCTGAATGAACATTCCTTTGATAAAAATTATTGGAATAATGAATTAGTTGGGGGGGGGTCAATCAACAACAGTGAAGTTATTTCAATTTTAAGTATAACACTTTAATTAATTTCACTGTGATTAGTTAATTTTGAGAGATTTCGTACAAAATGTAGATGATCAACAACATAAGGCGTTCACAAGTTGATCTAGATTTAAACAGGAATGCAAAAAATTATAGAGATAGCCATAAATACAGAGGTATAGCCGAAATAATACTTCATTTCATTAATGTAAAATATTGAAATATGTTTACAAACAGAAATATAAATAAACTAGCTCAGGCGATGGTAGGAGAGATGTGATGACTGTATGCCTCTGAACTATCTTACAATGAGGCTCAAAGGCCTATTTATTTTTGAGAAATAATGGAAAACCCTAAACATCCAAAACCATAACCCTAGGAGATGAACGACTAATCTATGCCCTCATTTTGGGTAAATTGGTACATCGAATTCCTGGGGTTGTAACTTTGGCATACGGTCTTCGTTTGACACGTGTTTCTCCTAGTTTTCACCAAAAACATCGTTTAGGGCCTCAAAATAGCTCTAGAAGTTGAGGACCCCAAAAACTGTGCACAATAGTAAATTGTGCTACAAATAAGGAAACAAAAAATTTGAAAGAAAAAATGGTGGGGTTCAAAGTGGAATTGGTGAGTGGCCACCAATGTCCACCAGGATCATTTCTCCTTGTTGGGTTGTGTTATATTCTTTCCACGACTAACCCATGTAGTGAACTGGGGGGTTAGAGGGTGGTGGAGCCCCCCCTTAGTTACGTCGATTGCGCAGCGGGGGGGCGGCAGCCCCCCCTGTTCGGGGGGTTTGAGCGGGGCAGCTAGCCCCCCTCTACGGGGTCCGGGGCAGCGCCCCAGGAAATTTTTTTTTTGGACCCTATATTAGGTTGGGCGAACCTACCTATGGTTTTCGGTCCATGCTTTTGGACGCGATGGTTTTTGGTCCATGGTATTGGATGCTTTGGCATGTATAAATATGTATTGTAACATTGAAAGGAATATAATGAAAGATCAAGCTGGTAGTCCTGCTTTTTGGATCTAGGGGAAAATCTCTGTGTATATGTGTTTTATGTGTTATGCTCTCACATTGTTTATTTTCTGTGTTTTAGAATTCGTATGCAGGTAATTTATGTATAAGGTTAAAACCTAGATTTAGTATCAGAGTTGTTTTGGCTTCAAGGGGACACCTTTGTTGCTAAGGGGTTTCGCTCGAGCCTGTGGTAGACCCTGTTCAGTGGGAGATCTGCGAAATCGATTCTGGTGGTGAAAGAAGATGGCAAGTACCGGAAAGATAGAGATCGAGAAGTTCAATGGTCAGAGTTTTGAGTTGTGGAAACTTAAGATGGAGGATCTGTTGGTGGATAAAGATCAGTGGATCATGGTAGATCCAAGTACTAAACCAATAGGAGTGACCGATGAAGAATGGAAGAAGTTGGATCGGAAGGCAAAGAGCACAATACGGTTGTGTGTCTCAGATTCATTCTTGCTGAATATATCAGGGGAAGCTACGACGAAGGCTTTGTGGGACAAGTTAGGGACTTTGTACCAATCTAAGTCTCTAGTGAATAAACTGTTCCTGCGGAAAAAGATGTATAACTTGAGGATGAAAGATGGAGACTCGGTGATAGAGCATCTGAACGCACTTAATACTGTGGTAAGTCAGTTAGCGTCTATTGATATTAAAATTTCAGATGAAGATAAGTGCATCAATTTGTTGTGTTCTCTACCAGATTCGTGGGATAGTCTGGTTATTGCAATAGGTAGCAATGCAATTGCTTTGCAGTTTGATGAAATAGTCTCAGCCTTGCTGGCGGAGGAGATGAGACGAAAAAAATATGGAGAGCCAGAATGGTGATGCCTTGTCTATACGAGGACGGTCCCAGAACAGAAATAAAAATAAGTCATCAAGTGGGAGATCTAAATCTAGAGGGAGATCTAAATCTCCAGGAAAACTTGTAAAGGTAGTGTGCTGGAAATGCAGAAAGGAAGGGCACTTCAAAAGGGACTGTAAATCTAAAGCTCCTGATAAAGGAAAGGGATCAGATGATTCTCCTTCTGTAGAGGCGAAAACCACCTCAGATGAAGGTGGGGATGTGCACTTGGCTTCTTCAAGTACACATTTAGATCATGAGGCATGGTTGATTGACTCAGGTGCATCCTTTCACTTCACTCCCCATAGAGAGTGGTTCTGTGAGTATGAGAAATACGATGGTGGTGATGTCTTCTTAGGAGATGATAGGAAGGCTATAATCATTGGTCGCGGAAAAGTAAAGTTGAAGTTGCAAGGTGGAAGGGTTAGAACACTTCTGGGTGTTCTGCATATTCCTGCATTGGCTATAAATCTGATTTCTGTAAGCAAGTTGGATGATGCAGGTGTAAAAACAGTGTTCGAGAAGGATACCTGCAAGATGGTTCGGGGAGCACTAGTATTGATGCGGGGAGTTCGGACTGGAACTCTGTACAAGCTGCAAGGTAGAACTGTTGTTGATGGGTGCAACAATTCTGTAGTTCCTAAAAGTGGAGCTGAAAATCTAGTGGTCTCTGAAGAGAAGACCATGTTGTGGCATCAAAGGCTTGGACATATTGGAGAGAAGGACCTTTGAATACTTCATGGTGAAGGTATGGTAGAAGGTATGAGTAATAGCTCTCTGGATTTTGATTTCTGTGAAAATTGTGTATATGGGAAGCAGAATCGGGTGAGTTTCCCCTCTGGTGCTAAGAGGGCGAAATAGATA